>CM048747.1:501632871-502115371 GCA_026315105.1 Locusta migratoria | reverse complement strand
GAATAACTTGGAATCGGATAAGACCGCACACGGTTGATGTCCACAGGAAGAGCATCCCAGTGGTCGATAGGGTGTGGTGCCCGGTCTTGTCAAAAGCGATGCACACAGAGTGGATGTAACCTTTTCCTCTGCAGATGTCACAGTAGGCCCATCTGTTAGGGCAGTCATCTCAGGGAATTAGTCTGGAAACAGCTGGGCCAAGATGGTAGCCGGAAGGCTGGTGACAACGGCAATGGGTTGGTGTCCTCTGTGCACTTGGAGCAGCTGACCCACGGCGGCATCATTGAGTGTTGTGTGGTCCTAGAATGATCTGCGACATTCTCAACGATGGTCACTGTCACTTGACGTTCCTGGAAGTCTCGGCAATGAAGTGCGGTCACCTCTTCTACGGTTCCAGATGTCTATTGGCTGCCATAGTGACTTAATATTTCAGGTGCAGTTGATGGCCTGGCCCACTGGAGGGTCTTGTAACTTGAGAGCTTCTTGACAGAAAGCTGCATCCAGGGCAGACCATCTTGTCTCTGTACGATTTCTTGGATACAAGAGTGAGAAATTTACACTTCCTTCACAGTCCCTGTAGATCTTTCACCCACTGATCCTAGGTTTGTCCAGCCTTTTTTTTTTTTGGCACTGATGGTACATCTTCTTGTTGAATCTCGTAGTTGCACTAGATGGAAAGTGTACTGGCCTCAGAACTGGCTGTGGGCCTAGATATAGCTAGCTCTGGCCAGTAGGCAGTCTGTCAGCATTTGCTATTGCAAGCAGCTCCCTCTGCAAGAAGTTGTGCATATTATGATTGTTTGTGTTGTTGTTTACTGCCAGTGTGCTGGGTTACGGAGCAGGGTGTTCGCCCCTTGAGTGTATTTCCTGTTAAACAACTGTACAAGAATGGTTGCTCGTCCACTGTCAATCTGTGACTGAAAAATAAAATAAAAAGGGGGTAGAACTGGTTTTCTATCAACTGACAAACTGACCATGCTGTTGACAGGACATTAAACCACAATCTTCCTTCCTTCCTCCTTAGTACTTTTTTAGCCTGAATGTTTGTTCTTTGTCTGAAAAGAAAGGCAAATAATGACTATTAGTAATAAGGCAACCAACATGATAAGTTCATGGAAGTAAATCAGAAGACTGACATGGACAGTTCATTGGGTTAAACAACAGGATACAAGCAAGAAAGAAAGCCAGTTCCACACACACACACACACACACACACACACACAGTCAAATCAAATTATGTGCTGAAATCAGGACATGAACCTGGAACCTTTGCCTTTTGTGGGCAAGCGCTCTACCACTGAGCTATCCTGACACGACTTCAATTCTGCCAGTACCTCCCCTCCTACTTTACAATGTTTCATTCTGCATAATTACTATACTCTGTGAGGTAAAATTGAGATATAGTATCCTCTAAAACAAATCTCATATGGGCCTAAGTTATTAATATCTAATTCATTTATATGCCATGCATTCAGTTTCACATGCAATACATCACTCTTACTGGATATATTTCCAGGCAGGCACAAATAAGCTATTATCAGATACTTATAGAAGAAAGAGTGTAAGGGAGAAGCAGAGACACTCTCTAAGCTGAACCCCAGTAATCTGAATGTTCGATTCATTCTAACATGAAAAATGTTGGTCTTAAGAATGGAAAACTGTGTAAACTGCTGGTCAGACACAAGATTTACACAGTACTGTGAACATGTATTAGAAAAATTTGCAAGAAAAAAAATTAGGTTTAAACAAAACATAACAATGAAAGAAAAGCTGTCAGAGTTACTAAAATACAGAGGATGTTTTATCCCTACTATTTAAGTGACAAAAGCCATTGTTTTTGTCATAATGATGACAGTCCGCTATATATTGCATAGTTGCGTCATTAGCAGCTGTAGCTCCACATAACGTAGCGCGAGGTCAAGGGCTTCTCGTGCATCACTGTGTGGCACCAGCTCTCCTTTGTCACTTTTAGGCTCATTGTCACTTCCATCATAGCAGTCATTTTCTTCCTGCTCTTGTCATAGCAGCAACTAAATCCGTTTCAGTAAGTTCTTCACAGATGCCCCACCTGCTGCAATCCACCTATATACATCTCCTTCACTAGCTTCTTCACATCCAGGGATTGTCTGTATCATTTGTAGTAGATTTTCCTCTTCATTTTCAACTAGGTTGTCCTGAAATTCAAAAGATGTCTACAATTTTCTCCAAGATCTTCTCAGAGTATATTCTGAAATATTCTACCGTGCGTCAGTGGCCCAATAAGCATCCTTCACTTTAATCTTTTTTATTTTGTCCACTACTGGAATGCTATCTTCTTCGATCAGCATTCTTAAAAATTGTTTTCTGTAAATAAATTGTAATGCTTGCAGTAAGCTCTGGTTCATCGGCTCTAGAAGTGGTACAACATTTGGCGGCAGAAACTTTCCCACAATTTCTCCATCACATAATTCCTCAGTGCTGGGGTGAGAAGGTGCGTTATCAATCAAAAGGATTGCAAGGGGAGACAAATGATTTTCCTTAGAAAACTGTCAAACAGAGGGAACAAACTGGCCATGAAACCATTCTTTGAACAGCTTACCATCCATCAGTGCTTTTTTTCTGGTTGCGATAATGTACAGGCAGGAACTAAATGTTGCAGTTCTTAAAAGCTCTGGGCCTAGAAGACTTGCTGATCAGCTTTGAAGGCAGCTTGTGAGTGCCAGCAGCGGCGCTGCACGCTAATAGTCATATGATCTTTGCACATTTTAAAACCAGGAGCACAACCTACTGCTTTTGATGCCAGGAATTTTGTTGGCAATGTGCTAAAATTAAGGCCAGTCTCATCAATGTTATAAATTTGTTGGGGAGAATACTTTCCCTCTCTTATCAGTTTTTCAAACTCTCCAAAGTATTTATTCCCTGCATCACAGTCAGAAGAATGCTTCTCTCCAGTAATTATTAGCCGACAGATTCCATGACGCTTTCTAGAATCTGTCCAACAGACCCTTACTCAAACTAAAAAGACACATTCATTAACTAGTTCAAGAAAACAGCCTTCTCCTGAACCAGTGATCCACTCAAAGGAATTCCCCCTTTCTATTCTATTTTCTGTGTAAACCAAAGGAAAAGAGTCTTCCACTTTTTCGTACTTGGGCTGTTTTCAAAGTTGCCGAATTTTGAATGTTCTCCCTGAAGACTTTGTTCAAGCATAACTTGGTTCTTCCAATCACAAATAGTTGCTTTACCAATACGCACTTCCATCGCCAATTTAGATACATTCTCACCATTGTCTATCCACTTCAAAGCATTCAGTTTTTCTTTGAGAGTTAACATTGTTTGTTTCCATTTACTCATGATGAAAATAAATACACTAAACCTGAACAAATACAGTACAACTGTTATGCGTGCCAGCGATAGATAATTAACGTAAACCAAGCACTTAGCGAGCCAACTGGCAGTGCACTGTCCTCGGACCCTACAAAGGTCTCAACAGTGCACAACAACAAGGGCAGGTAGTGAGAGTGAGCCATTGTCCCCACACTTGTTACCATTTGTTGTTATGGTGTACCTACTTATCTGCTTGATATACTTCATTCTAGAAACCTGTCACCTTAATTCCGGCTAATCTGAACAAATCAGTAATTAGAAAAAGGTCCACTCCCAATTAGTTTGGATTAATGGGACTCTATGTATACATCCTCATGAACCGCAGACATTGTCGAGGTAGGGTGGCTTGCGTACCTCAAAGATACAAATAGCCATACCGTATGTGCAACCACAGTGGAGGGCTATCTGTGGAGACAAATGTGTGGTTCCTGAAGAGGGGCAGCAGCCTTTTCAGTAGGTGCAGTGGCAACAGTCTGGATGATTGCAGTAACTGTATGACAAAGCCACATTAGGTGACATTACCAAGGCCAGGTCAGTCAAACGGCTGAAAGTAAGGAGAAACTACAGCCGTTACTTTTCCCAAGGACATGCAGTTCTGCTGTATAACTATATGATGATGGCATCCTCTCTGGTAAAATATTCCGGAGGTAAAATATAGTCCCCCATTCAGATCTTCAGGCAGGTACTACTCAGGAGGATGTGGTCATTAGGAAAGACAACACTGGCATTCTACAAATCAGAGCATGGAATGTTAGATACATAAATCGATTAGGAAGGTTAGAAAATTTAAAAAAGGAAATTGATAGATTGAAGTTAGATATAGTAGGGATTAGTGAAGTTCGGTAGAAAGAGGAACAGTGGAACAGTATTTCTGGTCAGGCGAGTACAGGATCGTAAATACAAAATCAGTTGCGGGTATTACAGGAGTAGATCTGCTAATGAATAATAAAATAGGAATGCTGGTAAACTGTTATAAGCAGCACAGTGATTGGATTAACGTAGTCAAGATAGTTACGAAGCCAACATTGGCCACAGTAGTACAGGTTTATATGTCATCTTACTCTGCCGATGATAAGATCGAAGAAATTTATGAGGAAGTAAAGGAAATTATCCAGACAGTTAAGGGAGAGGAAAACTTAATTGTGATGGGAGACGTGAATTTGGTAGTAGGAAAAGGAAGGAAAGGAAATACAGTAGATGAATATGGAGTAGGGAAAAGGAATGAAAGAGGAAGCCGCCTGGTAGAATTTTGCATGGAACATAATTTAATTACAACAAACACCAGGTTTAAGAATCGCAAAAGAAGGTTGTATATGAGGAAGAGACCAGGAGACTCCGGAAGGTACCAGAGAGATTTTCTTAGGGTAAGACATATATTTTGGAACCAGGTTTTAAACTGCAAGGCATACCCAGGGACAGATATAGACTCTGACCATAACTTGTTAGTCATGAACTGTAGGCTGAAACTGAAAAAAAACTGCAGAAATGTAGGAAAACATGGAGATGGGACCTGGATAAATTGAAGGAACCAATGTTCTCGAGAATTTTAGAGGGAGCCTTAGGCAACAATTGACAGAAACAGGGAGAAAGAAAACAGTAGAAGAAGAATGGAGAGCATTGAGAGATGAAATAGTGAAGGCAACAGAGGACAAAATAGGTAAAAAGGCAAGACCTACAAAAAGCCTAAGATACCACAGGAAATAGTAAATTTAATTGATGAAAGGAGAAAATACAAAAATGCACTAAGCAAATGAAGCAAGCAAAATGGAATACAGAAAACTAAGAAATGAGATTGACATGAAGTGAAAAATGGCTAAACAGGAGTGGCAAGAAGACAAATACAAGTCTGTAGAAGATTGTATAAATAGAGGGGAAACAGATACTGCCTACAGGAAAATAAAACGGGCATCTGGAGACAAAAAAGAGCTGTATGAACATAAAGTACTCAGATGGAAAACTAGTTCTCATCAAAGAAGGGAAAGCAGAAAGGTGGAAAGAGTATATAGAGGGGCTCTACAAAGGAAATAAACTTAGAGACAATGTCATAGGAAGGGAAGAGAAAGTAGATGAAGTAGCAGACACTATACTGAGAGATGAATTTGACAGAGTACAGAAAGACCTAAGTCAAAACAAGGTGCCTGGAGTGGACGACATTCCTTCAGAACTACTGAAGTCTCTGGGGGAACCAGCCATGACAAAACTATTTCACCTGGTGCGTAAGAAGTATGAGACAGCCAAAATACCCCCAGGCTGTAAGAAAAATGTAATAATCCCCAGTCCAAAGAAAGCAGGCACAGACAGGTGTGAAAATTATAGAACCATCAATTTAATAAGTCATGGTTGCAAAATACTAACAAGAACTATTTACAGAAGGATGGAAAAGCTGGTGGAAGCCAATGTTGGGGAAGAAGAGTTTGGATTCAGGAGAAATGTAGGAACATGAGAGGCAATACTCATTTTAACTTATCTTTGAAGATAGACTAAAGAAAGGCAAACCTACATTTTTAGCTTTTGTAGATTTGGAGAAAGCTTTTGACAATGTTGACTGGTATACACTCTTTCAAATTCTGAACTCATAAGGGGTAAAATATAGGGAAAGAAGAGTTATTTACAATTTGTACAAAAGCCAGACTGCAGTTATTAGCCTCGAAGGGCATGAAAGGAAGCATCAGTTGAGATGGGAGTAAGACAGAATTTTAGCCTTTCTCCAAAGTTATTAAATTTGTACATCGAGCAGGGGTGAAGGAAAGCAAGGAAAAATTTAGAATAGGGATTAAAGTTCAGGGTGAAGAAATAAAAACATTGTGTTTTGCTGATGACATTGTAATTCTGTCAGAGACAGCAAAAGACGTGGAAGAGCAGTTGAATGGAATGGAAAGTCTGTTGAAGAGAGCGTATAAAATGAACATTAACAAGAGCAAAACAAAGATAATGGAATGCAGTCTTAGAAAATCAGGCAATGCTGAAGGAATCAAATTAGGTAACGAAACAATGAAGGTGGCAGATTAATTTTGATACTTGGGTAGTAAAGTAACATGACGGTTGCAGTACAGAGGATATAAAATGCAGAATGGCAATGGGAAGAAAAGTGTTTTTGAAAGAGAGAGATTTGTCTACATCAAATATTAATTTAATCATAAGGAAGTTCTTTCTGAAGGCATTTGTCTGCTGTGTTACCTTGTATGGGAATGAAACATGGGCGATAAACATTGTGGACAGGAAGAAGATAGATGCTTTTGAAATGTGGTGCTACAGAAGATGGCTGAAGATTAGGTGGATAGATTGTTTAACGAGGAGGTACTGAACAGAATTGGGGAGAAAAGGAAGTTCTGGCATACCTTGACTAAAAGAAGGGATTAATTGCTAGGATACATTCTTAGACAACGGAGAATCGTGAATTTAGCATTGGACGGTAGTTGTGGGGTAAAAACCGCAGAGGGAGACAAAGAGATGAATACAGTAAACAGATTCAAATGTATGTAGGTTGCTGTTCTTATGAGGAGCTGAAGAAGTTTGCTCAGTATGGAGTAGTGTGGGAGAGCTGCATCAAACCAGTCTCCACACTGAAGACCGCAACAAACTGTATTACAAACTACCAAGAACACATTTTGTACCTCCTCTTCCTAAGATAATAGAAATCATTATGAATGCAAGAATATAATACACATCTTCTAAAATAGGTTACATAGGTCCATTGTGTAAATGCCAACAACTGGAGAGAACTTTTGATCTTAGTTCAGGAAATACATAAAGTTAACAAAATTGCCCTGTTGTATAATTCCCGAGTTTTAGTATTGATCTGAATTATCAGAAGACATTGTTTATTAAACACTGAATCAGTTGTCAGTGGACAACAGGTATTAATTGTACATTGCAGATACACATTACTTATTGTTGAGGTTCTGATGATGTAAAGAAAAAGCAAGCAGTAGCGACTCAGAATTCTTCAAGAAACTTTTAATGGCTTGAAAACTTAGAAATAGTCAGACATCATAAGCGAAATGAAAAGAATATAATGCATAGTGCTCAACAACCTTGATCACAGAATGCTGCCCACACATTGTCCCACAGTGGTAGGAAATCAGCATGTAATGTATTCACGAAGTGTGATCTAAAACGTAGTAGTGTCATAATAATGTTCATAACCAATGTATTACACAATACGTCATTCAGCAAATGGTAATTCAGAGCCCTGTTCATGAATCTCGTTAGGCAGTGCATCTGATTTCACTGCTATTGTTGTGGTCTTCAGTCTGGGGACTGTTTTGAAGCAGCTCTCCACCCTACTCTATCCTGAGTAAGCCTCATCTCCTCGTAAAAACGGTAACCTACATCCATTTGAATTTGCTTACTATATTCATGTCTTAGTCTCCCTCTGCAATTTTTACCCCCACACACTTCCCTCCAACGCTAAATTCACAGTTCCTTGATATCTAAGTATGTGTCTTACAAATCAATCCCTTCTTTTAATCAAGGTATGCCAGAAATTCCTTTTCTCCCCAATTCTGTTCAGTACCTCCTCATTAGCTCCACCATCCACCTACCTAATCTTCAGCATTCTTCTGTAATACCACATTTCAAAAGCCTCTCTCCTCTTCCTGTCCGCACTGTTTATCATCCATGTTTCACACACATACAAGGCAACACTCCACACAAATGCCTTCAGAAAGGATTTCCTTATGCTTAAATTTGTAGCAATACTGGAATCATGTAGGTTTTCAGAAATTTACTATACATAACTGCAATGGAAAGTTGGAATTCAATCGTAAAATGGGGATGTATTGCAACTTGCTGCAAATATGATTGTTGAGCTGCAGACAGGCATGTGGAAAAGACAAATGCACTCACACTCATTTTCTCTCTCTCTCTCTCTCTCTCTCTCTCTCTCTCTCTCTCTCTCTCTCTCTCTCTCTCTCTCTCTGCCTTAAGCCACAGACTTTGTCTGAAAAGAATACACAGACGGTAATACAGGCGTGACTCACTAACACAAAATGTCATCTAACTGTTGCATTTTGTGTAAAAGAACCTGCACTGAGAGCAACTCATGGCAGCAGAGTCAAAAGGTGAGGTATGCAGGGTCTGGTTGAGGATATAGGTACTAGCACTGTTTGACAGAGAGTGTAGGTACTAGATTGGAGGAAAGAGGTGCAGCTAAGGAAAGCGGTGGAGTAGCGGAAGGAGGAGGAGGAATAGAGAAGACTGTTGGGAATGAGACAATTGGGAGATATTAAAAAAGGGCAAAATGAGGGTAACTTTAGACTGTCACCTGGATGGTCAACATTGGCCATATTCTTCATTGAACTTTGTTCCAATTGTAAACCATATTAAGAGATTTCATTTATAATCCAAGGAACATGCAGTAACTGACTTTTAGAATGGAAAGGTTGTATACAGGCAGTTGCACTGTTTCTGTTCAACTAGTTATTTGTAAGTGAACTTTTAAATTTATTTTCTTCAAACATAAATCTTCATTGAGCTATCTTAGTACTTGCAATTTCTGAGTTTATTACAACCAAACTGTAGTTGCCACCCCTTACTAATTCTATTCTGTTATTATATTTTTGTTTGTTTGTTTGTTTGAAAAAGTGGTAATTAATAGGGGTTTGGTATATTTGTAAGCACTTTCTTCATTATGTAAACTGATTGACTCTTTAGCATCATATTTTTGCTTACAGTGAAATGAATGCATTTATCTGCAACTACCGTGACCATTGGTTTACAATTCGCCGATTGGGCCAGCAGTGGTTCAATTTGAACTCTTTACTTAGTGGACCTGAACTGATTAGCGACACATACTTGGCCATGTTCCTAGCACAGCTGCAACAAGAAGGTGGATTATTTCTTCTTTTAAATCTGTACACTTAATTATGTTAGAAAAAATTGAATTTGTCACTGCAGTATGACAAAATGGTTTCATTTCCTCTGTAGGTTATTCTATTTTTGTTGTGTTTGGGGATCTTCCTGAATCAGAAGCTGACAATTTGTTGCACCTTGCCCCTGCCGTACAGCATGAGAAGCCTCGTCTGCTCACCACTGTTGTGCGCAAAGTTGTTCCTGTAAGTGCCCAAGATTCTGAAGAGGACCTGGACCTACAGAGGGCTGTGAGGCTGAGTCTGACCGACAGTAATCCACCTAGAGTGACACATATACCAATAGAAATTGAACGCAGCCTGAGTACAGACGATACAGAATTGCAAGCAGCTCTCAGACTTAGTTTGCAAGATGAGAGTTCATCACCACAAGTCGGCCCAGCTAATGAGGAGGAAGTAAGTGTGTGATAGTGGTTATCTACAAATATGCTGTTCTTTACAGTACAAAATCTCTCTAAATATGCTAAAAGAAATTAATCTTACAGATAAAACAACATGATGGAGTGATGGTAATGAAATTTATTTATTGAATTTGTAGAAAACACAGTATAGAATGTAAAATCACTAATTGAAAAGTGTAAGATGCACTCAGCATTAGAAAGGTACATAGAAGATACAGTAGATTGCTTTATGCTTGAACAAAGTCTTTCATTAGAATTAAGAAACACACAATAATAGTTGTCTGTTAGTCTACTGACAATGCTGCCACTCTGGGGGAGGAAGAGGAAATTCGAAGGGTGTGGCATGAAGTAGATACAGAAAAGGTACTATTGAGTGGGCTAGAAAGGTAGCAAAGGAAGTGAGAGACTCGCACAGGGGCAGGAGAGTGGAGTATTGTAATGTGTGTACAAGAGGGAAAGACAGTTAAGAGAACAAGCACTAGCATATATTCAAGCCAGGGGATGGCAGTATGTTTTGGAACATGAGAACCTGGATGCTCCATCTAACCTATGGCCACAGTTTGTGATAGTCATCCATGCAGATAGCTTCACCATTACAGAATGTCAAGCAATGGGTTCAGTGAAGCATGATATGAGGGGGGGGGGGGGGGTAGTAAATGGACTGAAGTAAATGATATTGGGTAAAACTCTGGGTTCTCCAATGGGACATGGCCCAGAAGGCAGAGGTCTGAAGCAGGATGAACAGGAGAGTATTGTTTAGGTTCAGTGGGTGGTTAAATATCACACAAAGGAGGGCAAGAAGATTAGTGGTGGTTGATACTCATTTTAGGGTTCCATACCTCAGTCAGTAAAAGTGGAACCCTTCTAGCAAGGGTGGACAAGAATTAGGCACATTGTCTGTTTCACAATCACATGATGTCCCCTTTATCTTTGCGTCATTGTGCTTGGCTTCACTGCACGATTTCTGCATTGCCACACAAGGCTCTCTGGCATGAGAAGGAAGAACAGAGGGAAACTGAGCATGCCTCCTTTAAATGGCAATGCACTTGTACTGTTTACAATTGGGTTACACTATTTCAAATTCTTCAAACTTTCAGTATATTTTTTTTTTTTTTTTTTTGTTGCACTTACAGTACAAACATTTGGCATACATGTGAACATAGACAGTTTTACACTTTTTTTCCCACTCTGATTGCAATGTAATCAGGATTTGGTTTTATAATTGATAAACTGTCTTGCACAAATTCACATTGATTGAAAAATTGTGGCACTTTTGCAAGTTCATTGTGGAGACATTGAATCTCTACCTGAAGGAAATAGTCTAGACAGCCTAGTCAGTTGTAATGTAAATGGACGTAATGGATGACAAATCTTGCATTCACCGTGCACATTGTGTGTATGCATTCCTTCATGATAATGACATCACAAGATTAGAATTGCAAGCATGTTCTCCAGACAGGAACCCTATCAAACATGCCTTGATACATTGAAAAGGGCTGTTTTTGGAAGATACAACCCACCAACCAGTCTGCCAGATGTACTCCAAATCGCTGTTGAGGATTGGACAATGTGGTCCAACAGTCCTTTTGTTGATCTAGTGGACATTATGCCACACAAACAGGCGAGCATCAGTGCAAGAGGTAGTATTAGGAGTACTGGTGTACTCTATAATCTGAAACACAAATACAGAATGTCTAGGTTATTGTCATTCACAATGATACATCTGTTCCTAAGGAATAGACGTTGCTGATGGTCTGTAGCTATAAATGTTAAATATACATTCATTACTTCGTAATTTGCGAGATTATGCAACTTTAGCTGCTCTTCTTCAGTTGGTCTATCATATTGTAACATATGAAAATTTGTGCCGGTCCGGGACTCTAACCCGGGAATCACTGCTAAATGCATGCAAGCACTAAGGAAAGAAGACAACTATAACATGTGGAAGTTTGGGTCTGGCTGGCGAGTGTGTCCGGGGGGGCAAGTGGTTAAGGTGACCATTCGCGAAAAGCAGGAGACCTGGGTTCGAGTCCTGGTCCGGCACAAATTTTCATATGTTACAATATGATAGACCAACTGAAGAAGAACAGCTAAAGTCGGAAATTCTCCCAAATTGTGAAGTAATTAATGTATATTGTTATTCAAGTAGTCAGCTTCTGGTTTCCATGAGCAAAGAAGATAACTGAAATTTTGTATACCTCTGTTTTTACATAAAAATGGTCATGAACTCCTAGAACTGTGGTGATGTGCAACACTTTTTTTGAAGTGTGTATAGATACAAAAACGAACAAATAAGACATATTGTCCACTCTGTGACAACTGCTGCAAGAAGTAAAAGAAGTGACATATGCTCACTAGACCTGAGCGAATTTCCCAGTTTTGATGACTGCTTCAAGTGCTGTAAATATTTCTCCTTGCTATCATGACACTTTGATTTCAGTTTCTTCTGCTATTTTATACTATGAGGTATCTGACATTTCCTAAATTATACATAATTTCATTTATCAGAGTGCCACACACATTTTTATACACACTGCCCAGTTATTTTGTCATAAATTTTCTTCAGTTCTTTGAAAACATCCATTCTGGATGATTTGAATTTCTGTCACTCTCTGCTGAAAGCTCTGTTGCACAGTACTGCAAGTACATGATAACAATATTTTGAGCAGCGTCAATAATTTTTAAAGCTCAGCAGACTCCTTCCAATATATTGCGCAAACCGTAAATACTGCTCTCAGTCAATATTTTGTGTGTTTCTGAGTATTGTTCAGTAAATGTTGTCTATAGGCCCCTTTGCATTGGTCTTTATCATCCTTAATCCTTGCCTATTATTATTGTTGAAATTGAATTGTTAGCATTTAATTCTTAATTACATATATTATTTCTTTAATGTAGTGAAATGCTCAATTTTTGTGTGCGAGCAATTTAATGAGTTTATTGAATAAAAACAAAATTCATTTCATTTATTTAATTTTCAATTTCTTTGAACTTTGTTTTATTATATAGGGTGATGCACAGTTCCATAGGGCCTTGCAGTTAAGCCTTACCACAGATTCACCGGATGGAGCACCACCAATACCTCGTACTCTTAGCCAGGATGAAGAACTGCAACTTCAGAAAGCTCTCAGCCTTAGTCTTCAGACCAAGATAAATGACACTGAAGGTGATGAGGAGCTAGAGTTACAGCGAGCACTTCAAATGAGTCTGGAATGTAAGTTGTATTGCTGAATTTGTGATACTCTGCAAATATAGTGTTGGTGCACAAGTTTGTAGCATTTATCGGAAGTTTAATAAACACAAAAGATATGCTCAGCAGATACTTCAGTCATCAATAATATATTCTTCTTCACTGTTTACACCAATCTGCCTGTGCTTGTGCAATGTTTCTATTTTGTTCTTGTAGAAATCGCATGATTTCACAGTGAAGAACCTGAATCATGTTCAGGTGCATCCTCACCTGGAATCGAAGTTTCTTGAAGGTTGTTTTCTAGAGAGCAGAAAACTGATGACACAAGATCACATGAATAAGTGCCCAACCCAAGTTGTTGTTGTTTTAATTTTTAATTTTTTTTATTATTCAGTCAAATAGAATGCAGGTGGATGTTATGTAGTTTCACTTCTCACATTCTTCCTGCTCATTGTTTTTGGGTTGTGTTTGCAATGTTTCAGTTGTTGATAATAAATGTCAGCCATGATTGTTACGTATTGGGGAAAGCATTTGTAGTACACCATACTCGCTGTTCCACCACATGTTTGCAGTTCTTTGTAGGGCAGTTGCTGCTTTATTTGAACTTGGCCATTCCTTTCTTATATTAGCATAAAGACACAATTTTGCAGATGACATAGGATAGGAAGGAAGCCAATGGATGATGAGTGAGTAGATGTGCACATATGGCCATAATAAAATTTTGTGAGTTTAGTGTAGAGCATGCAGAACCCATACAACCTATTTTTGCACCTTACTGATTGAATGAAAATGTTGAATAGTGGTGGAATGATGGTAATTCATCTCATTTTCCTATGTCTGATGCTCCACTCACTATTGAAATTATGACAATATGTTAATTGAAATAGCAACAGTTAGCTAATAATTAAAAAATAAAAATTATAATAAACAAGTAAACACATAGCAACAGGAATATCAACATGCAAAACAAAAATGCAATTAACTTAAGCACTCTAATATTGCTATTGAGACCATCCATTAACAGTATGCTATTTGCAACTTTTCTAAGCATATATTTGATTGAAACATGGTGTTTCATTACTGTGGCATCTAAGGTAGGATTAAAAGTTAGTTAGGAAGAGGGCATAATAGTGTTGAGTAAACTTGCTATGTATGATGGACGGATGCATGGATTGTACTATGAACCATGTAACAAACTGTCAGCTCTGAGGGCACAGTTGACAGTAATTGGTTGATGTTTGGCTCAAGGGGACCAAACTGATCAGCCCCCGGTGGCATGGGGAAGGCGTGAGCATAGTAAAGGACGGGAAGGGAAACAAAATGCAGTCAATGGAAGAAAGAAGGGGGAAAGACTGCATTAGTTCAGGGCCCTGTGCTCACCACCCACATGATCACAAAAGGACCATGAGCCCCCTAGGAAGTGCTGTGTTTGAATTGGTACAAAATAGTTAGTATGCATGTGATTGGAAAAATCAATGAATTACAAATTTAAATTAGATGAAAAAAGATTACGATTAGCAACCAATCCACTTGTAGACTGTAAATTTACCTGCAAGCACTGGCGCATGCATATTTTGTTTTTGTGATCAAAAGTGTGTGTGGACTGTTTCCTCATGTAGTGGTAGAACTGAAAGTCTTAGAATTTGCCAACAAAAATACTTAGGACATTCTGTTTCCTCTTATTGCTGTTGAGAGAAGTGACTGTACATAGACATTAAAGTTTTTTAATTTTCTGAAGCAGTGGAGGTTGTTTGTTATAAATGAATTTTATGTAATCATAAGTTTCTTTGTGAATGAAAGGAATTAACAAGTACTGCTGTCTGATTTTAATAAAATTGTCTTCTTTATATATTATAAAGCAGTGTGTGTGTGTGTGTGTGTGTGTGTGTGTGTGTGTGTGTGTGCACATATTGCATACAAATTTACAGTTTTATTCCAACCTGTATTAAATTATGCACATGTAAGCTTCAATCCATGAGGTGGGTCACCGTAATTGTAAGAATCACATACAAATGCACAGTTCATGAGATGAAATCATAAACAATGAGATAAGCGAAAAACTGCTGTATCAAGTGACAATGCTGCAATTTTACTCTTAAACCACTGGACTGATTTCAATCCAATTTGGTACATATATTCCTTACCATGAGATAACAGTTGCTGTAGGGGTAATAATAATAAAGATTTTTAATAAAATTAAACAATCCCTGAGACGGATTTTCATCTCAATTATGTCAGACATTATTGATAAATATGAAGCATTGAATTAAAAGTTGTGGTGCGGCTGGAAATCTTTGGAACACAGAAGCTGAATTAAAAGTTTGTGATGTGGAGGGAAATCGTACTTAGACTATTCCAAGGCACCTTAATCGTTAGTGGTGTGGTAGTATAACGGTTAAGACGTCTGCTAAGTAAGCATGGAGGTCCGGGTTCGATTCCCGGCCGCACCACATATTTTAATTCAATGCTTCATATTTATCAATAAAAATTTTATTGTCGTTAGGCCATTAAAGCAATAGACAACGTCAGATGAAAATACAGTTTGATAAAGTATTGACTAATTAGCATATTTTAGTTCATACAACAATAATGCACAGTAAGTCAGCTATTGGATTACTAATTCTTTACAGTTGGAAAAATTCTTTAATGTCATGGATTGGGTGGGCAACTAACTATTCACACAGTCTTTCATTGAACGTTAGTTCATGAAAATCCTGTATAGCATGGTTGGTTTGGGGTTCAAGGGACCAAACTACACTGGCCATCGGTCCCTCTATGTAGCATGTGGCAGCTTATTAAATAGTTTGTGCCCTATGACCTCATAGCTATTTATTGATTTTGACAGCCTGTGGTATGGCGTATATGTGTTCGATGCTGCTTGTATTGTAACAATGTAAATTTTCTCTACATTTCACATCTTGTAAATTCTGCTTTGTATAGATTAAGACATAGTACATATACAAATTTATTACTGTCATGATTTTTTGTTCAGTAAAAAAGGTTTTCAGTGAGCTTTGTATGATGAATTTGTAATTATCCTAATGGCTAAGACCCACATACTACAAATTGGTCAGGAGGTATAACGTCGTAAACAATAGGGGTTCCAAGTAACTGCCACACAATGTGACTAGACTTACACTATATGAGAATGACAGTACTTAGTGACTTTGAAACAACTTTAAACATAATTTCAAACCTTTTCAAACTTTTCTCGCTGACAACCACATCAAAATGGAGAAAGGAAAATGTTTCTGACTTACTACTTTCCCGATGTTCATGGAGCAAAACTATGGCATTCAGTGTGTTGTTACAATTTATAATTTCTATACTACAAATTGTACTTGCAGGAAATTTTGCTGCTAGTACACACATTTACAGCTGAATGTATTTTCCAAATTGTGCCACAGTATGACATGAGATATGAGGACGTGAAGAGTAACATTCCTGGGAAACTGCCCCATCAAGCATTGCATTTTAATCTTATCACTTTTTTACTACTAACTGTTTTCGCAACAGATTTTACCGACATACAGTACTATAAAAATGAGTATATACCTGCAAAATTATACAATTACACAACATATAATTCAACATATATGAGATCATATACAGTAGAACCCCGATTTAACGAAAACCCGCTTTTAATGAATATTTCCGTCGGTCTCGGCGAAACTCCCATTAGAATAACGTTATTTTTCCCCGCTTTTAGCGAACCCCGCTTTAAGGAAATGTCCGCTTTTAAGGAACAAACATGAAAGAAAAATTCTGGAAATTAAAATTTAGTTTTTATGCAATTCCTAATTGTGGACAAGTTAATTTGTTTCGTTTTTTCCACAGAATTAGGAATTTGTGTTTAAGTGACGTCGGTTATCGATTCTTTAAGTCAATGCATATCGAACATCTTTGCAGCGATACCGGTATAAGCAGCCGTAATCGATTCTTTCCGTCGATAGGTTAACGTATCGAATACCAGTGCAGCGATACCGGAGAAAGCAGGTTCGTTTGAAGAGCTGCATTCATGCTGCAGCGCATGCGCAGTATGAAAAGTCGTGTTTGAAGAGCTGCAGGCGCCGCTCCTGCAGCCTGCCTGCAGTCTGTCGGTTGTTCGAAGAGCTGCAGGCCTGCAGCTGATGCAGGCAGGAGCTGCAGGAGGAAATTCTCCCTGCAGCTCATGCAGCCAGACTCGCGCATGCGCATAACTCTCAGGCTTGTAGTGGGGGTATAAGAAGCGCCTTTCTTCAAAGTTTTCGGAAGTCCACAGCGTTGCAGTATATAAGTGTACTACATGTTACTCCTGTCGTTCTGCGTTTCTTCTACTGTTTGTAAAGGAAGTTCGTTATTTGTTTGTGTATATTGATGTATTAGTATTTTATTTTATAAGTATTATTTTTGTTTGTATGAAATCACCTCTAAAAATTAGAAGAGCAAAATTGTGTATAATAGGTAATTCGTCTTATGCAGACTGAAATTAATTCACACCAGACGTGTTTCTCTTTTTATTTTAAAAGCATCTTCAGTGGACTGTAAATGATATGAAGGTTGTACAGTTTGTTTTGTATGCACAGATTAAAAACAGTTTTAAAAAACAACATTGTGCACGTTAGGCCTATGCGTTTTTAAATTGATATTCCATCTACTCAAGGTGTTGTCTCTTCTTTACATCTCACTACTGTTTTCCGCCTTGTTGTCTGATGTTTGGTTCCTGACGTGCATTTTCCGGTAGTGTACGGAACTTTTCGCTGTTTTAACTGAAGTGATAATAAATGAAACGGAAGAAACGCCACAAAAACAGGCGAAAAGTGCCGTACAAACCGAAAAACACACGTCAGGAACTAACCAACCCAGCCAACAAGTCGGAAAAACAGCAGTGAGATGTAAAGAGACGACAACAACGTGAGTAGACCGTATATAAATTTAAAAACACATAGGCTTAATGTGCATAAACTTTTTTAAAAACTGTCTTCAATCTATGAATATAAACAAACCTTTACATCATTTACAGACCACAGAAGATGTCTTTAATTGCAGTCAGCATAAGCTGGATTACGTAATATACTCGATTTTATTAGCTGCTGCGGAAGATGGCCACAGAACCAAATATAGTTACAAGTGCATTTGCCAATTCCATTTGTTCCAAATGTTGAGCGATTCAGATTTTGTGTCCAGTGATGACTATTTCGATGAAATTTTGCGCCGAAATAAAAGGCAGAAAAGTGAATATGTGGTTCCGCAGTATTCGGAAGATGAATTTGTAGAACTTTTTCAGGTGTTTCTTTATTATTCTCGTAAAACTCTATTAACGCTAATGTGGCGTCCGTGCTCCACACCGATTCCTGTGTAGGTGGTTCCTATTCTCTTGCAGGTAACTGTACAGGTACAAGAGTAGGTGCGGATGTGGGAGGCTGGAACTTTAAAAATTCCGCGCCTGCAAATAAATGAAGACTTAATATGGGAATTTTCAAACTGGATTTCACGGAAATACACAAAACTATTACACGAACACTTCAATTCCTTAAACGTAAGAAAGTAATTTACTTTTAGACGCTGGCACAATAAATCGCTCTCTTATGTTACACAGAACAAGTGAGCACACACGTGATACGCAAACTGCAGGTTAGTATTCGAAGAGCTCCGGCAGCATGCACGGCATGTGACGTCATCCTCGCAGCGCATGCGCAGTAGTGCCTGCATTGCTGCTGCAGCATCTGCATCCATGCAGCTCTTCGAACGAACCTAGCGTTTGACGAATCAGCTAGTAGCTATTTCCCTCATGTCTTCCATGTGTTATGGTCACGTGGTCTGACGTCAGTCGAAAATTACGAAGCGCGAGCTGTGAAGTGTTGTCTTGTTTTATTTCAGATTCACATTTTCAGAATTGTAGGAGTGGAGAAAAGGTGACGACCATCCAGGGTGTGTGACAATGGCGAAGAATACGATTTGGCGCGTCTTCTTTGTGAGACTTTTAGAAACAGGGAACATTGTTAAATGCCGAATCTAGCGGTATCTTTGGTTGCAAAAAGACGAATATTCGTGTGACAATGTTCATTGTTCAGTAGTACTTATTAAATGTTTTGAAGGCGTGCGAATTACATAGCTGCATTCCTGTAAGCGGAAAATTTATGCAAAACAGGTTCGAAAATCGCCTTGCTAGATTAGTGTGGAAAATGCACTGTTTTCGAACTGCTTAGAAAACTTAATAATCTCTCGTTTCAGAGTAAGTGCAACGTGTGGAAACTGAACCAGTGGAGAAAACATTACGACTAATAAAATGTTATAAGGCCAGGCATTAAGTTACCCCTATTAATTAAAAACTGCAATGCGTTTAAAAAATTACCTCATACATCAAATGCCTGAATGACTTCGAGAATTGTCTAGTATTTAGCCCCAAAGACGTGTGGGTTAAAAAGCAGATTAACTGTCTGTGGCCGCCAATTGAAGTGTTAGCGCGATAATGATCCCGCAGTGAAGGGATCCAGCTAATAACGTCTTTAGGATACGTTTTTCTCTTTATAAACAATTTGGTGTTGTGGATTATTTTTTACGAGTAATATATCGCAAAATCGTGACACACTTGTAGAGGATACGTTTAAGTTTTGACGAATTTACACTGTAATGTTAATGCTGCTCCTTTAGCTTGCAAAAAGAAAATTGTGTTATTGTAGTTACCGGCGTAACAACATGTAATCGAAAATCATAACATATTTTTAGAAGCGCTAAAGACCTGTTTGTCTTGCGCCCAAACTCCCTATAGATCAATATTTTTAGAAAATGTTTTTGACGAATTAACAATGGAAATAATTTTGAAGAAGGTACAGGTTGTTAAAAAGGTATTTATACCTCGAACCAGGGGAAGGCGATGACGAAAATTTTGAAATTTATGCATTAGTAAAAATTACTGATTGCATATTCTGCAGAAAAGAAAGCGCTGGAGAACTTTAGAAAAAGTACATTGAGTATCAGTCGGTTCTCAAGTACAGTGTTTTTTAAGTCTGATGTACGCCACCAATTTTTGCACCTGTAGTCAGCTCTTTTAAAGTAGCTGAGTCAATGGAAAAGCTGGTAGACGCTGACCTTGGGGAAGATCAGTTTGGATTCAGGAGGAATGTAGGAACCAGGGAGGCAATACTCACTTTACGTCTTATCTTAGAAGATAGATTAAGGAAAGCCAAACCTACATTTTTAGCTTTTGTAGATTTGGAGAAAGCGTTTGACAGTGTTGACTGGAATACACTTTTTAAAATTCTGAAGTCAGCAGGGGTAAAATACAGGGAAAGGAGAATTATTTACAACTTGTACAAAAGCCAGACCGCAGTTATTAGACTCAAAGGGCATGAAAGGGAAGCATGAGTTGCGAAGGGAGTAAGACAGGATTGTAGCCTTTCTCCGATGTTATTCAATTTGTATATCGAGCAGGCGGTGAAGGAAAGCAAGGAAAAATTTTGAGTAGGGATTAAAGTTCAGGGGGAAGAAATAAAAACATTGCGTTTTGCTGATGACATTGTAATTCTGTCAGAGACAGCAAAGGACCTGGAAGAGCAGTTGAATGGAATGGACAGTGTGTTGAAGAGAGCGTATAAAATGAACATTAACAAGAGCAAAACAAAAATAATGGAATACGGTCTTAGAAAATCAGGCGATGCTGAAAGAATTAGATTAGGTAACGAAACAATGAAGGTGGTAGATGAGTTTTGTTACTTGGGTAGTAAAATAACATGTGATGGTCGCAGTACAGAGGATATAAAATGCAGAATGGCAATGGGAAGGAAAGCATTTTTGAAAAAGAGAAATTTGCTAACATCGAATATTAATTTAAGTGTAAGGAAGTCTTTTCTGAAGGCATTTGTGCGGAGTGTTGCCTTGTACGGGAGTGAAACATGGACGATAAACAATGTGGACAGGAAGAGAATAGACGCCTTTAAAATGTGGTGCTACAGAAGAATGCTAAAGATTAGGTGGGTGGATCACATAACTAATGAAGAGGTACTGAACAGAATTGGTGAGAAAAGGAATTTTTGGCATACCCTGACTAAAAGAAGGGATCGCTTGGTAGGACACTTTCTTAGATATCGAGGAATCATAAATTTAGCATTGGAGGGAAGTGTGTGGGGTAAAAATCGCAGAGGGAGACCAAGAGACGCGTATAGTAAGCAGATTCAAGTGGATGTGGGTTGCCGTTCTTATGAGGAGATGAAAAGGCTTGCTCAGGATAGAGTAGGGTGGAGAGCTGCATCAAACCAGTCTCCGGACTGAAGACCATAACAACAACGAGTCAATAAAAACAAACATCAACCACATAGTGATAACTTTGGTCATTACAGTATGCTGAGAAAACAAAATGGTCATTTCTTTTCGATTTAATAAAAAATATTTTTTTCTGCAGAAAGTGTAATGTATTTAAAATTGTAGCAGATTACTGGTATGTTAGTAATTAAATAGCTCCTATAACACCTACACATGCTTGAATTATGTCTCTGAGTCACTCCTCCTGTGTACCTAGGCAAAACCCCTATTTAAGGAATAAATATTTCGGTCCCCTGAGATTCGTTAAAAAGGGGTTTTACTGTATACAGCGATGGGTAAAATCTTTCACTTCATGCACTACATTTTAACATATTTACAGATTTACTACTAAAAATTCCTGGAAACTGATAGTACTGTTGACAAGTTTGGACCAATTTTAAATTGTGGAGCACAGACGGCTGTAGGCGAAAGCAATAGACTTACATAAAGGTACAAGGAAAGGAAGAGACTGAAACAGTGGACAGCCACAAAATACACATTATTGCTGAAAGATCTACCTTTTAACTTAAAGAGACTGCAGTTTCGAGTGAGACTTATATTTTCTAATACAATTAATAAATCACAAGGCAATCTATTCAATACTGTGGAGTGGATTTGACATCCGTTTCTCACACAGACAATTTTGTTTCTTTCTCAGGGGTGGGCTCACCAAATAAATTATTCATATTAGATCCTGGACAAGTAAGAAAAAAATATTGTGTGTAGTAAAGTTTTGTTTAAATGAATGTATGAATGTTGCGTATCATTTGTATTTTGATTACTGTCTTTCTTTGTTTGAATACTGTACTTAAAAGTTCGTACATTATGCAACACAGCCTTATTTCTTAAATATTCGCTGATAAATATAACATTGTTGTTGTTATGGTCTTCAGTCCGGAGACTGGTTCAATGCAGCTCTCCACCCTACTCTATCCTGAGCAAGCCTTTTCATTTCCTCATAAGAACGGCAACCCACATCCACTTGAATCTGCTTACTATACGTGTATCTTGGTCTCCCTCTGCGATTTTTACCCCACACACTTCCCTCCAATGCTAAATTTACCATTCCCCGATGTCTAAGAATGTGTCCTACCAAGCGGTCCCTTCTTTTAGCCAGGGTATGCCAAAAATTCATTTTCTCACCAATTCTGTTCAGTACTTCTTCATTGGTTATGCGATCTACCCACCTAATCTTCAGCATTCTTCTGTAACACCACATTTCAAAAGCCTCTATCCTCTTCCTGTCCGCACTGCTTATCGTCCATGTTTCACTCCCGTACAAGGCAACACTCCGCACAAATGCCTTCAGAAAAGACTTCCTTACCCTTAAATTAATATTCGATGTTAGCAAATTTCTCTTTTTCAAAAATGCTTTTCTACCCATTGCCATTCTGCATTTTATATCCTCTGTACTGCGACCATCACATGTTATCTTACTACTCAAGTAACAAAACTCCTCTACCACCTTCATTGTTTCGTTACCTAATCTAATTCCTTCAGCGTCGCCTGATTTTCTAAGACCGCATTCCATTATATAGCTGAAAACCCCTGTTGCCTAGGAATTTATTTATTCCTGCCATTTTTTCAGGTATATATACATTTGTGTAAGGGCTGTATGTCTGTAAAGTCTCTTGGGAATACAATTAGTAGTAAAGAAGTAGTAGATTAAAACTTGGTGCGTGATGGTGTGGTTTTCCATGAACATTACTGTTTCTGTGCTTGTATCTCAGCCATGGCGTATTGTGCGCACTGCGGCGACCTGCTGCGGTGCGCGCAGCCATTCGCCGTCGAGGGTTTGTCTCCCTTGGGCATGCGTGTGTGTGTGTGTGTGTGTGTGTGTGTGTGTGTGTGTGTGTGTGTTGTCCTTATGTTAGTTTATCTTAAAGTATTTTGTAAGCTACGGACTAATGACCAATCAGTTGAGTGCAATAGATTCACAAACATTTGAACATTTTTAGCTCATATCTCCTGAACTACGTGTTGTACTGTGATAGAATTTAGAAGGTACATTCAACTATATGTGTGTATACTGACTGTAAAATTTTTCTGTGGCTACAATTTGTAATGTACAAATTATAAATTGTAACGTCATACCAAATGCTGTAGTTTTACTCCAGGAACAGCATAAAAGAAGTAAGTGAAAAACTTCTTTCTTTTCATAATTTTGCTATGGCTGTCTGTGAGATGAAGTTTAATAAAGGTTTGAAATTATGTTTAAAGTTTGTTGCAAGTCACTAAGTACTCTCATTATCATATAGTGTGTTTATAAAGTCTTGCCGCATTATGTGGCAGCTTTTTTGTGATTACTGTTGTTTATGATGCCATATCTTCTGAACCATGTTTCGTATGTGATTATTAAGCCTGCAGCAATTGTTACCTCATGGTAAGGAATGTGTGTACCAAATTTGGTTGATTTTGGCACAGTGGTTTAGGGGAAATGAACAGCAGTGTCAATTAATGCAGCAGTTTTTCACATATCCCATTGTTTATGATGTCACATCTCGTGAACTGTGTGTTGTATGTGATTTCTTACACTTACGGCGACCATTCTCGTGGAGTGAACCATACGTGTACAAAATTTCATAAATATTGGAACAAAACTGTAGATTTGTATGCAACATGTACCCATGAACAAGCATACGGACACTCTATATATATATATATATATATATATATATATATATATATATATATATATATATATATATATATATATATAGTGTGTGTGTGTGAGTGTGTGTGTGAGAGAGAGAGAGAGAGAGAGAGAGAGAGAGAGGCTTGAATAAATAAGTAAATATCTGGGCAACACTGGGTTTTCAGGTAGTTTATATATTGAGTGTCCCTGTGTTTGTTTGTGTGTTTGTATTTCATACAAATCAGTTGTTTTCTGATCATGATGGAATTTTGCTCACTTGATCTTCAAAACAAGAGGAATGTACTAACTACATAAAATTTATATGGTGGGTGGGAAAAGGTACTTTAATTACAGTAACGACTTCAAACAAACCCTCAGCTTTATTTCAATCTTCATGAAATTTTACACACTTGACTTTTAAATAACAGGAAGGTCACCGTCTATATAAAATTTCTTATAGTGGACAGTATAGGGTACTTTACTTATAGACTTAGACACTAATCTACAGTTTTATGCCATTCATGAAGAAATTTGTGCACATTACCATCAAAACTAGAGGAAAATCACTGTATAATGTTCCATATGAATGAAACTTTCACTCTTCAGCGAAGTGTGCACTGATATGAAACTTCCTGGCAGATTAAAATTGTGTGCCAGAGCTGGGACTCGAACCTTGGGACCTTTGCCTTTCGCGGGCAAGCGCTCTAGCACTGAGCTATCCTGACATGACTCACGACAGATCGTGAGTTGTCGGGATATCTCAGTGGTAGAGCGCTTGCCCGCGAAAGGTAAGGGTTCCAGGTTCGAGTCCCAGTTTCGACACACAATTTTAATCTGTCAGGAAGTTTCAATGTTTCATATGGTTACAACAGAAGTTGACAGTTCTAGGAATTACTATGAAAGTTTGCTCATCTATGTTTTCATAGAGTGTTTTTATACTTCTGAAACACCATATTGTGCATGGCAGAGGGTAAACTTCACTTAATTGATCATACTGGAAGTTGGTAGTTTTTCTTAATTTCGCATCAAGAGGAGCAACGGACTGAGGTGGAAGAAGAGACTGACAATAGAGGATGCGGTGGAGGTTTGCAGAATAAGGGGGAGGGGAATATGGGTGGAGGTGGGGAAATTAGGTGTGAACAGAAAGAGTGAAGATGTAGGGGGGGGGGGGGGGGAAGAGAAGGAATATATAAATACCCAGGCAATGCTGGGTTTCAGCTGCTTTATATAAGGGAATTTGTCCATGCGTTTGTTTTGTGAGTTTGATTAATCTTATGGAAATTATCTACTGAAATGTGAAAATGTTTTGTGGCTGGCCAGTATTTACCTCAGCTTGTTATTGCCGATAGCAACACACGAAAAAAGACTCAAATGGTGATGAAACTAATGTTTCACACTAGCTTTCAGAAATGAGTATTTCCTTTGTCAGGTAGGAGAGGAGGGAAGAGAGAGGGGGCAGAAGGGATAGTTTTTTAACTAGCCAGTACTACATGTAATCAGCAGGTGGAGCTGGATTTAGATGTGACTGGATTTAAATCATGGTCTGGCCTTAAAATAAGCTTCGTCGAACCATTTAATATTGAACAACACTTCCAGTTTCATACCTAGGTAAAAGATAACCCACAATCATACACCAAAATACTTATTCAAAATTAGTTACTAATAATAAGGCCAGAGTGTGGTTGGTAATAATTTATACTTTTGTTATGTATTCTTTTGTTATTGTTAATAATGATGATGGTGGTGAAAATAATAATGTGGGCAAATTTGAAGTTCAGTACACGGAGAGGGGGGTGTTTACTATTTTAATAAGAATATGCAAGCAAATCAATTACCAATAGTAAGTATTAAAAATATGTAACTGTCAGTAAACAGGATTGTTTTTATACATTGTCAATGTTTGTCAATCTGTCCTTTCTTCTGTTCTGAAAAACTCGCAGTAGAACACAGATTGAATCCAGAGTTTTGAGGCTGGCTGCAGCAGTGTTGTAAATATTCTTCACAGATATGGTTAGTCATTCCAAATGGTTGGAACACTGCTCGTAGTATCATTGTTGCTGCCGCCAATCTTAAGCATTAGGCAGTGAAATATCAATGACTCAAGTCTTGACCAGAAACTGCTGACCACTCATATAAGCATTCTCTGCCCTATCCAGTATAGTAAAATGAAATGCTTCATTCAACAGAGCTACTGTTCGGTGTATTGTTCTCGTTACTATAGTCCCATTGCCAGTTGACATTTGTCACGTGCTGCTACGGTGTTGCCATATAGGCAGTCAGCTACTGTTTGGCTGTAATTGATGCACAAACATGTCAGAACACATCAAAAACGCTGTTAGTATTGTTGTATAATGTGGGACAGTGTTGTAAAAGGTCACCAAGAATTAATGGTGGCATTGTGAGAAGCCTCTGTCGACAACTAATTTTAAATGATCAGTGACTGATCTGCAGCAGAAGACTCATTTTGTAGTTCCCAGTTTAATCCAATGTTGTAACCTAATCACACGTGATGTACTTCCTAACCAGCAAAACAATGTTTGAACAACTTCAGCAGAACTAAAATCATGATTTCTTCCTCCATGGAGAATAAAGCTTACCTGTATGAGCAAAAACAAACAGAAAAATTTCAGATACGGCACTAAAAGCAAACTCTAATTTATTGTCATCATTGGTTGGCCTACCTGAAAATATCGTCGCACTCACTAGTGGTTACTTGAGCTACTGTGTTACGAACCAATCAGCAGTCCTGCTTAAAAATTTAATTACAGATTATTAACAACACAAGCAGATTCCAATTAGAAAAAAGAAACATAGGATGAAAACTATATTTGAATAAAAAGTCAGTACTGTTATGAAATGTGTAACAAGATATTATAACTTAAACCACTCAGTTAAATTAATAAAAAAAAAACAACAGTCAAAGCAATTTTGATTTAGAAATTAAAATAATTGTATACCACAGGATCTGAACCCACGGGAAGCTATGACTTCACCACTGCGCTATGGCAGCCATGTTCTTATTTCTTTACAAGTCACAATACACAATGAGTAACAACCCTGAATTGTAGCTGAGAGTTCATTTTCACACAAATCATACAAAGCTTCTCTAAATGTAAGCTGATATCGGTGATATAATACTTTTATATATGACAGTAAAAGTTGGCTTGTAAGAAAGATTATAATAGTAGCTTACTAATTGCTTACTATAGTAGTCTAGCATTGGGCTCTTCTAATAACCTTAACCCCCCAACCACCCCCACCCAAAAAAAAAAAAAAAAAAAAAAAAAAACCACATACACACACTTTATTCAATTACCAAATTGATGGTTCATTTATACCTTGATATACCAGTTACTTATGAGAGACACCTATTGATTTTGAATGATCGGAACCACATGAAACCATGCTTAGAATAACAAGCAGTCGTAAACAAATCAGTGGTGTGCTTCATTTCCATGCAAAATACCGCACTTGTCGCCTATTGCTACTAAATATTGGTATAGTGTAGCTGCACTAACCAGTGCTCCATTTGCATGAATGGTATAGTTGAAGAATGTATTTGTCTCTCGGAGTGTTTTCAATCTAGTTACTGTGCAACCTGTGTCCATTGCACTGATATTAATCCTATGCACGTGGTCCAAATATTATGGACCAAGTGGCGACATACTGAATATGGAAATGACATTGGGGCTGAGGATATGTAGTTTGTGGATATATAATAATTCAAAAATATAATAGTGACAACTCAGAAATACATGATGTTACAGTGGATAGATAGACAGAATTTGAAGGAGAGGAGGAACCTGAACCCGGAGGTGGCTATTCAAGCAGTACACGACCCTCACCTCCAGAGGAACAGGAACAGTCAAGTCATTATAATAAGATACTGTAGCTTTAGTGATGTGTACACATTGTTCTCTCCCACTTTGAGGACTAATATAAGCACTTTCAGGTGTGTGGTACTGCTGTATATGTGTAATTTACTCTATTATAAGTACTTTAAGCAGAGAGTTTTTGGTGCTGCTGATTGAATATGTAATGATACACTGATACCATTTAAATATTTCCTTCCTATGGTATTGATACCTTGTTGCTTTGTTTCTCTCTATTAAAAATGTTAATTGAGGTATAATGCAATATTTTGCATGGAAATAATGCATGCCACTCTTCCTGTTTATGATTGTATGTTATTCCAAGCATGGATTTTGTGTGGTTCCAAGCATTAGAGGTAAAAGGTGAACCTTCACCCCATTTACATGGGCTCCCAAAACCGGATTTCATTAACAGATTTCCCAATTCCGCTTTTGGTTGGTCATGTAAACACTCCAAAATTGATTCTGGAAAATCGCTTCTCTAAAGCGGTTTTCCAGTTCCACAATCTTTTTTCGTGCCCATGTAAACACAACCGTTTTTGAAGCGTTCTTGGCTTGTCAGATTGTGTTTTTTTGGTAAGAATTTTTGGCACCTACGGACAGCGTGATATTTTCTAATGTGAAATAAAAGTATTAATATTAGAGTGAGCATGAATCTGTGTATTTAAGTAAAGAAAAATAGCGATTATGCTGACTAAATAGGGGACTGAATCAGCTGTTTTTCAGCCACCATCTTAAGTGGATTAGGAAATCCGATTCAGGCTGTGCCATGTAAACACGACAGCGAAAAACGGTTTATGAAAATCGGTTCGTCTTCCCGAAGATGTGTTACATGTAAACGTAGTGCTTGTTAGCCAATTTTTCTATGTATTTCTTTTCTCACCAGCTTAATACAATCCCTCTTCATTAGTTATGAGAGGTATCATCTAATCTTGATGAGTATTCTGCAGTAGCACATAAAAAACTTCTATTTTCTTTTTGTCTGATGTTTTTATAAGTTCCACGTATCTACATGGCTACAGACCAAATAAATACTCCCAGAAAAAAGCTACTGACACTTAATTTATGTTCTGTATTAACAAATTTATCTTTTCAGAATAATTTTTCTTGCTATTCCCCGTCTCCATTTTATTATCTCCTCCTTTGTTTGGCAATTGGTAAAACGTGTATACTACTTTTATTGTCTCATTTCATAATCAAATTTGATCAGTATTCGATGATTTAATTCTTCTACCCCCCCAACACCTTTATTTTACTTTTCATACACAGTCAGCAGCTCTTTAAAATCTCTTGTCATTCTTCATAGACTTCAGACTCCATTGTCATCAGCAAAACTCATATTTATTTCTTTCTTATCTACCTTTCGATATGTTATTGCAGTTTCCTTTACTGCTTGCACAAAGTTTAGGTTTAATACATTGGGGATACGCTACAACTGTATCCCACACGTTTCCAAATTACTGCTTCATGTCTTTTGACTCTTATAACTGCATTCTTATTACTGTACAACTTGTTTTGAACCCATATTTATCCCCTTTACCTCCAGGATCTGCAGTGAAGTATTCTAAAGCTCATTTTCAAGACTTCTCTAAATCCTTTACTGTATATACCCCATATCCTTCTATAATTTATGCATTGAACAATTAAATAAACATTTACTGTACTATACATGCAATAAATATTTTGATTTAATTAAGTCTATACTTCCAGGTTGTGACAGTAATGAACGCCAAGCAGCAGATGGTATAATGGATCCAGAAGAATTGAGGAGAAGACGACTTGCATACTTAGAGTCTATGGGAAATCAGCCTTCAAATTATGTAAATCGTGCACCAAACCAAAACCAATTGAATACTTAATACTATAATATTGCATTCAGAATCTAGTCATTTTTGCACAAATTTGGTTTAATGAGGTTGTCAGTATTTAGCTAACCATGAAATATCCGAAGATTTGATACCGTTGCTAATAAACCTGTGATCTTTATAAGAGAAACTAATTTGTATTGAAAGTTTTAGACTGACTTTTGTACTAAAATAATGTGGTTTAATAAATTGTCAACTAAATGTTGATATGTGAAGCAGGACTAATCCTGTACCTGCCTCTTTAAAACTGTATTGCCTTTTCATAACTGTTTATAGTTGGTCTAACCCTTGTGACTGTTTCTTAAGTTATGTGAGAGCCATGTTTAATGTTGTGGTCATTTGTAGCAAGTTTTCTGAAATTATAGTAGGATTTTCTACATGCATTATGCACCTATCGGAGATCCTTAGATACTTACTTCTTATAAGGGGTGATCATAAAGTTTTCATTAGAAGGCTGTACAGTCCAGAACTGGTATGGCATTTGAGCAACATTGCCATGAGCTTGAGGCAATCATCTCACCATCATACCAGTTGAAGATATCAGTTTGGTAAAATTCATTGTCTACTGCTTAAAGTAAGGACCAAAGGTGATAGTGACATCAGGAGAGATCAGGACTATAAGACAGGTGATAAAAGTCTCTCCCACTAGTGTTGGTGTAAAATGTGCATTGCATGTCAACCAAAATTATGACCAGCATGGGATTTTGCTCACCTTTCTACAGTTGTGGTTTTTGATAGATGAGGTGCCCCAAACATATTCTCCATTTTTCAATGGATATCATCTACTGTCCATATCATAATGATTGACCCCTGACTTTGAGATCATATTCTGGCCACGTCGCATGACAAACATGGAAGTTTTATACCTTGTCGGAATTGTTGAAATTTCTACTTTCATTTGGTTTATAAATATTACATTTTATTTGAAAAGGGGACGACATACGTGCTAATATTTGAGAAAAAGGATGCTTTTTCTGGCTTATTTTCGTCGAATGTCAACTTTAAGGATGCACAGAAATCGGACCGTAATTAGAAGAAAGTTTTCCTTTGCACAGTTTAAAGATCTAACCATCTTTTATTTACAGAGTTTCGTTATTTTCTGATTAGTCGTTTTGTTGCTATAATATAAAAAGCAAGAAGTTGCGATTAAGCTATTGAGACGGAGAGGGCACTGCTGTTAAGCTTGAACGTTTGTTGATGACATCAGATGTTATTAGTAATATATGGTCTCCATGTTTGTCAGTTAAGAGTTTATAAAGCAATTGTGTTAGTGGCTGCAGTACATGTGAAGCTATTATGCAGTGTAGTTGTCACACCAGCGTGCCGTCACTGTAGCAATGCACCAGAAGCGCCTATCCAACTGTGAAGAACGGCAACACAGCACACGCGAGCATGTAGCGCTTAGGAACAAAAAAAGAAGCAAATAAATTGCGATATTAGCGCTTGGCGTAGATTTATGAGCACAAAAGTATAACAGCTATGAATATCTTGTTAATATGTATCATCATTAGGCGAACTGCAGCAGTCTATGCCTACCATTATTAGGACTAAATGACTAATCAGAAGATAATGAAACTCTCTGTAAATAGAAGGTTGGATCCTTCAACTGTGCAAAGGAAAACTTTCTCCTAGTTACAGTCTTGATTTCTGTGCATCCTTGAAGTTTAACATTCGCCAAAAGAAACAAGAAAAAGCATGCTTTTTCTTAAATAATACCACGTATTTCGTCCCCTTTTCAAATAAAATGTAATATTCATACATCAAGTGAAAGTAGACATTTCAAAGATTCCGACGAGGTATAAAACATAGATGTTCGTTGTGCAATGTGACCGGAATGAGCCCAGTCGGGGGTCAATCATTATGAAATGGACAATAGTGTTCACCATTCGGCACTCAAGAGAAGAATAACATCCTGTCCTATTTTTTAATTCCATTACCATAGTTCATACTTGCTTATATGCTGCAGCAGTGCCCTCAAATGGAAAACTTTGATTGCCCTTTATATTACTGAATTATAAGAAACAGAATATATTGCATCAGAAAAATAAATTTTTAATTATCTGAAAGTTTCTCAAATTACTTACAGATAGAGTAAATAGTGTTGTTTGATATTTTTTACAAATGAACCATGGCATACATTTAAAAAGAAAGAAAAAAAATAAGCCATGATAATATTGCATAATGTGTGCTCTTTGTATGTAATTCTGTATTGTGCTGTGAAAGATAAATATAATACAGGCAACATGTAGCAACAATGTTTTGTGACACTGGACATGGGGACAGTAGCTTGAATAAGAGTGAAGCAATGGAAACATCTCTGTTGTGTCTAGAAGCCCATGTCGTCATATGCTGCCTGGAATGTTTAGTTTGTGAGTTATGTGATATTAAGAAACAATTACTAAAATTGATTTTGCAGATAAGTGAAAAGTTGACAAAGAATTTGACAAAACAGGATAACTATAAGTCTAGAGTAATGTATTAAGAATCAGGAGTGCAGGTGAAATATGAAACAAAAATATTAGTTGTGAGAGGTGTGGAAAGAAGTTAATACAAAAATAGTATGGAGTAATGAGTATTTTATAAGAAACAATTGATGTTTGATACTGCTAATAGACATCAAAGGAAACTATTATTTAGAACTAGTAGTTCCTTCCTTAGGGAGAGGGGGGGATGGAGTGGAGAAGGTTAACAGGAAAGGGTATGGGTTGTCGGCTACAAATGGGGCCACTCTCATCATACTTTTTCTTTTACTTTTTAACTACCTCATTTCTTCTCTCAGTAGAAGGAACTAATGCTTCTGAAAGCTACTCTTATTGTATCACTGGAACTAAACAATTTGCCTCCCGAAGGTAAGTAGTGACTGCCAATGCTGTCTTGTATTTATTTATTTTCTTCATAGAACTTACTTAAGTTATATGATAGATAAGTTTAGTTGTGCAGTACAAAAGAATCATTCAGATTAAAAATGTGTTACAGAATATAAATGCAGAACATATGAGTTCTTGTAAATGTATGTTGCATTAAATGGATCATATTGTATGGATCACATGGAGAAGGGTTAGCCAGAATATATTAAAACGATAAGGAATGTACTTTTTACGTAACAAATAGATGGAGTGAACTCAATGTTATGAAAAACTGTAGCATTAACAATGCCATTTTAATGATTTTATAACCCAATACTCTTGACTATAAGAATTTCTCTGATGTAATAGTAAGTACCCAACAGAAAGTTCTTAACGTACATTATATTACTCAGAAGTCATTTATTATGCTTTTTTAGGTTATTGGATGTCTGAGTACTCATGTCTTCTTCTTTTAATAGTTTTAAGTCCATAAAGTCTCTGTATCTGCAATTTTATACACACTTGATATCCATACTTTTTGCCTGGGTGTGGGTTTCCAATAATTATTTGAAAATTAGAAGACTTTCTCACAAACTGTAGTATTTATTTGAGAAAAGAGAAATAGTAAGGTACTTAATGAGAGTGGACATTAATTAAACTGTGTACTGTTGATAACGTATCAGAAAGCCACATGTTTGAAGGGCCTCTGCAGGATGTTCTGCCACTAATATCGTATAGAGGGAGGAGGAAAGATTCTTGCTTTGAGGACTGATAAGTAATGGTTATTCTGAAAAAAACTATGCCCTTTTGTTAACGGTTTGCAGGCTAATCGATGAAAACAGCTAGGAACAAGAAAAGAGCAAGTATCAGTAAACTATGATACTGATATGTTCTGGTTTGTTAAATAGTGTTAGTTTCCTCACGGGAAATATTCAAACAGTACACTATCAAATTCAATGCATTTTGCTGCTCTTGTAGACAGGTACTGTGTTGCCAATTGAAGCTCAGTTCTGCATTCATTTACTTGAACAAAATACTAATGAGAAGTTCCTAAAGTATGCTGAAGTTGACAGTGCACTGTTTGAACATCTTCAGTGAGGAACTTTACACAATTAAACAATAATAATATCTTAGTTGACTATCACCTGTTTCTCCCCATTTCTAGATATTTTTTATTGGTTTACCTGGGAATGGTTAAGAAAAGGGCATATATCGATTAGTTTTTTGTTTCGAATCACCAGTACTATAATCCCTCAAACCATGTTCCTTTCCTCCTGACTCACCGTGTACAATGCTTGTTAAGCCTGAGAGATGATGGCCCAAAAAGATTCCATAATATTTTAGTAAATGAAAAATAAAGAATAAATTACTGTAGTTTCTTAAATTATATATCATCTTTAGGAGTAAACTACAAATGCAACTTTGTTAATTCTAGAGTGGAGGTTTCCTTGTTAAGATTGTGATCAACCTGTAATACTCAAAACTTAAACACTGAAATACAAAGAGTGAATATAGCTTTGAGTAGATTATTTTTGTAGTTGGTGGAATTGTATGTGAAGTACTGAAGATTATGTAATGACACTCTTCAAAATTTAATGATTACTTGAATCAACCCATCTGTTGATCTTTTCAGATATTTTAATGGGATGTTTTCTTGAGTTTTGCTAATTTTGTTCTTCATAAACACTATGTGTATTACCAACACAAATACAAGCGAAATGTGTATCATGTAGTTATATAGTTTTGTATTCTCCACAAATATAATCCTGTTTATTACGAGCAACTGAGGTGACTATGGCATAATGCTAGACTGATTCCTGACTGGTGTTCCATTGTAATTGTACAATTGTAAGCTCACCTGGCTAGGTATTCACACACAATGGCCTTCCTGTTTCAAGTAAGAAAGTCCTGAATGTTGTTGTCTAACCAGCAGATGGTATGGTTACTGCTGCAGAAAAGATAAAACATACGTGAGATTACAAGGAAAATATGTTAAGTTCCAAAAATTAGTTATGAGATTAATCAGTCTTAAAGTTTAAAAGCTTATAAACATGTAGCTTTGTATGTATACTAATTTCAATATTTAATAATGGAAAGTCCAGGTTGGAATTAGTAATATAGTAAGGACAGTTTACAATTTACCGCAAAGACGTGGCAACAAGCTGCGACAGGCACATACAAAAGGCACACACATACAACACATTCAGCTATTGGCCATTGCCTTCTTCAGAAAATATAACACTCATGCAATCACACAGGCGCACAACACAGTCATACAACCATCACCTCCGACTGCCGCACTTCGAAGTGACTATTTTATCATCATATGAAAGACCTGGTAGAGTAAATGTTGGTTTTTAATTTTATGATACCTTGCTGATCGTGGTTACTATTGATGCAATCCACTCTCCCCAGGTTGTGACATCTCTGTTCAAAGTGACATGTATGTCCTTTCTGTCAATCACATCAAAGTTTCTCGTTATGATTGGGAAATGTAGCCTACAACATAATATGGATGAATTGGTGTAGAATTTAATTAGAATAATTGTAGCTTATTTTTCTCAATAATAGAGGACAGATAATGGCTAACGATAAAGACTTTGCTGAGCTTCTGACAGGTACGTAAAATAGACAGTTGCATTCATACTACTTACATTTTCATCCATGGTCTTTATCAGAAAAAGAAACACATACATTCACACAGTCAGTCAGACATAACTATGCACTCTCAACCACCATCTCCAGCTGTTCCAGTGTTAAAAGTATCTTGTTGGGAAGTGGAGAGGAAGGATGCCAGGTAAAGGTGTGGATGGAAAGTTTCATGTTGCATGATAGATTGTAAAGACACTGATAGGTGGGAATGTGAGATGCAGTGAAGGGAAGGAGGCGAAAGAGGTTATAAAAGGGAGGTGTAGAGTGGTGTGTGGGGAGAAATGGGGGATTTTAGATGATAACAGCAATAAGGATAAATAAATAAAAACCATAAAAATCTTGCATTTGCAGAGCATTGGACAAGGATTTGTAACAATCAAATGTTTTGCTTATTAACTAAAGGCAGTATAATTTTGCATTCAAATAAAACAATGGAACTTCCAGGAAGGATTCAACAATGTTTTTGAAAAGGATAGGATGCTATTCAACAAAGCTGTCTCAATGAGTCACAGAAAGGCACATGAGAAAAGTCACCAAGACATCTCTGTGTTGAATAGCAACTTATTCTTTTCAAAAATATTTTTGCAGTTGGATACATTCCAGTTTAATTGAGACATGATTGTGATTAAAATCAGTTTTGGAGCATACCATTTCTTCGTTTCTTCATGAACGTTTTGTATTAACATGTTTTTTAGGTAGAGCATATTTGAAGTCGCAACATGCTAACTATAAAATTGTCACTTCTTGTCAAGATAACCCATCCTCAGATTTTAGTGAAGGTATATAGTCTTGAGATGAGTCATCAATCACACAGTATCATTGTTCAGTTTGTTGTAGCACTGTCTAGTCATTGTGGAGACAGAGCATTTGAATGTTGAACTCAGTACCCTGTTTATTGACAGAGACTGATGTTCACTCTTTTGCTGGAACACCTTTTATATACACTACCAAAGGAGTGTCGTTAGGGCACATAATCAGTAAGACTCCAATATTAACAATAATTGCAAATGAAATATATTTGCTGCAAAATTGCTTTGGCTGTCCAGTGTCATGAGAATTTATTCATGGAAAACAATGTGGTTATTTCACTTTATGTATCAATATATTTATCAGAAATCTGAAACAATTAAGTGCAACTCGTATGTAAAACTTTCTATCAGAAAGCTGGTGGAATTCCTGAATATAAAGCTACCTACTAAGTTGCAAAATATACAAGAAGAGTTTATCATTGTGATACTGTCATGAAAAGAAATGATGTATTTTGAGACACACTGTTCTTGATTTTACATCAATATAGCTAATGAATGGTACACCTTTTAGTAAGTAGTTAAAAAAATTGTCCATGGTTGAATTGTGTTGAAAATATGAATTAATGTACTACATGGCCAGTGGCTCTCATATTTTAGAATTTGTTGCTGTAATGTATGTAGATGATATTTTCTAAACCATTAATACAATTTTCTGTGTACTACCCTTAGGAAAAAAACACTCAATTACATATTTAAGAATACTTTAATTTGTAACTACTGAAATTTTGATGATAAATTATGTAATTACTTACATTTATTTATCTTGTTATATCCAGATTATGCCTGCATTATTTTATTGTTGTGACAATAAGTTGTTTGTGGTAATGTAACTGCTGTGCAAGACACTTATAGAAGTCTGATATCAAACAAAGTATGTTTTCATGTTTTTAGAATTCATATTGTGGGTATGTTTGTTGAATAATATAAATATTACATGTATATTTTTGAAGATGGAGTATTTTTCCCTGTAATTAATTTCAGTTATTCAGCTATGTTGTACATATGTAACCACTGCATTGTATTATGCTGAAGTTTATTTACTTGTGTTAGTGGATCCTATTAATTTAAAAGTTTGTCAGATATATTAGGTGCAGTATTAATTCAGAACAGTTCAATCTAATTGTGACTGTATGCATAGAAGTGCCACATGATTGTGTGTTGTTTATAGTGGTATAGTCTCCTGTAAATTGAAATATTTATTTATACAACAGACAGTACTTAAGGGAAATCTGGATGCATCACATGCAATATTTTGGAATTAAATATTCCTTTTTAAAAAGTGTGTGTATCAATTTTTTGTGAATAATGCACATGTGTATCTGTGTTGTCCATTTGGTGTGTGACACTTTGAATCTGATATACAGGATTGATGATGCCTTAATTTGATATCACACATTGTATGGCAGAGCACTGTATTAATATTTCCAAAAATGTAGCGTACAACATTGTGATTCCCCATACCTTGGGGACTGTTGATTACAAAGGTAAGAGGTAAACTGTTTTGGATAGCCCATTGCCTAGTGATCACTTGTATTCCCGCTAGAACAACTAGCATTATGTAGCTATCCTGCAGTAAAGGGTTAAAAATTTAACCATTAAACACTTCCTGCATATTAGCCTATTAAGCAAATTTGTTGGTTTTTTTACATTATGTTTGGTCTGTAGTGGGCTTTGTGTGGCTTATAAAAGCACCATTTGTTCATGAGCGTGTTCTGAGAAAACCAGAAAACATTATTTTTGGTTACATTAACTTCAAAGTTTGTAGATGGCCACTTCTACACTTTTTATTCTTTGAAATTTTTACCACATATTCTAAAGTTTATACTCTCAAACAATGTTTATTTTTATATATACTATTAACAGTTACCAAAGCTTGGAGGTTCAAATGTACTGTACTTAGACAAAAGGCAAAAAATTGATTTGTGGGCATTTTTGCACAGTGGACCACAAATATCTAAAACCCCACCATAGTAAATGGCTCAAATTTTAACACTATATTTTTTAGATATTTATCTAAAAATCCCAGTTTCCCCATTTTCGAACATTTCTATCCATTATAAAGATGCACTGAAAAAATTGTGATGGTTATAGGGTTCCAAAAGTGACGGTTGCCCACTAATGAAACTGGGTAAAATTTTTTTTTATCGCCTTATCTTAGTCTAATTTTTTCACTCTAAAAAGGATTAATTTTATATTTGTTGCTCCTTACAGTTACTGTCCAGCACCAAGTTACATAAATTATTGCAACATACTTCAAAGAGTTTACAGAGGTAAAAACTTATTGTCTAGACTCTGTGTATATTTAATTTCAGCTCATTCATAGTAACATAATAAGTTTAGAGAAGATATTGGAATTTTATTTAAAGTTGAGAGGACAATGATATTTCATTTCATTCTCAAGATATGCGTTTAAGATGTGGCGGGCGAATCCACACGATCATAGCAGACTTGGTGCCTGTTAGGAAATGTTTATCATTCAATTGTAAGTAAATTATTCTCTGAGGAAAAAATGATTGTAGGCATTCTTAAGTCTTTTATTTTCTCTCAATACATGATAGTTTATTTTTGTCATGCATCATACCCTTGTGTGTCTAAGCATATTCAGAAAAGGTCAGTTCTTTACAGATCTGTAGCTAAGCAACATTGCTTACTGTAGCAAGGAAAAGAATGGAACAAGCTGAAAATGCTGCTTTAGAACAGGGTTCGTACATTCTTAAAAGTGCTTAATTTGTCTCTCTAATTATGTTCACACTTATACATCAGTTAAATTGGCTAAGTTAAAAAGGTGGGGATGCAGGGGGGAGGGGGTGGGGATTGCTTGACTGGCAATGACGTTTGGTGTGTATACTACAGTGTACATAGGCGGCAATGGTAAGCTGCGTGGGAACCTAGAACATGTGTGAGAAGAACCATCGGGGATTGATATTCTTAAAGTTTGGTGGTAACATTTGCTAAATAGGTGTATTTCTAAAATTGTGTTTAAATTCCCAGAAAGTGCACATTTAGCCAACTGTGACTGTATAAAGACGAATACAAGGAATTGTTAGTGCCATCTAAAGACATTCACAAAGGAAATTTCTGCCGGCTAATACAGCTTACCTGTCATGGTTATAATGAATTATAATCTAATGTTTAAAAATGCCATGTTAGCAGATAACATCTGCCATTGATGGTATGAGAATTACGGGTTACTCTCGCAATTGTTCAGCATAGTGTAATGGGCTGCGAATTAGTTTGTGAAGTATGTAGATTTTAGATGGTGGTTAGGAATATGCCAGGTGCAGTGGCTCACCACACTCGGTCAGACGGTTGCCGGCATGGTAGCTCAGTGTGGTGTGTGGTAGGTCAGAGGGCTTGATGCCCTCTGTAACGAAAAACATCAGTTGAAGATGAACAAAATAAAACAAAAACCAATGTCCATAAAGGACAGATCAAACAAAAAAACAATGAAAAGAGAGGGAAAAAAAGAATCCTATCACTGGCAGCCAACAATTATGTCTGTAAAATTTGGTGCTGATCGGTTGAACGGTTCAAATAAAATGTAGGAACACATTACTGGTAGACTTCGGCAAATGGTTGTTATTTTTGCAAATATCTCTGAAACGATGAGAAATATGAAGGAAAAAAAGACGACATGAGAGAGAAAATTTGTAGACTTTCTCTCTTCTACAAATTCGTTTATTCAATTTTCGTGTCAGATGAACGGTTAAGCCATTATTTTCATTTAAATTTCGAGCTGCCAAAAGACGATCGCAAAGGTTCACTTTTCATGTTACTACCGTATCCTAAATTGGGTCAAAAGGTGCTTAAAAGTCCTTAATTTTTATTTCGTAAATTCAGTACAAACCCCGTAGAAACACAAGAAAGGCAAAAACTATTCTTTTTTTTTTAAATGCTGTGACACAAAAGTGGAGAACCAGTTGCCTCAATCTTCATTCCACCTTCCTCACCAAATATTTTGGCATACAGATTTATTCACAATTTTTTGCGCTGAAAGAGAACAGCAAAAAGTGATGGTGGAGGAGAGATGAGACAGTGCCAGTGTGTGAGAGAGAAAGAAACAAAAAGCATTCTTCTGATGTGGGAGAGAGACAGTTGCATTAAAACATATAAACAGATAGGAACAGTAGCAGTGACTACAAAAGAGAGAGAACCAGGGGAGAGGTAGAGAGCTGGGGCGAGGGGCATATTAACAGATACCATACTTACAATTTGCGGGTCTGTATCATCCAGATTGAAGAACTTTGACTGACGCTTATAAGCGTTTCCGTGATCAGTTTGGCTCTGCACTCGTGTTAGTACAAGGCACCAAAAAGAGAGAGAGAGAGAGAGAGAGAATCGCCGTTTACCTGTCTGCAGTTGTGTGTTTTTGTCTTTTGGGGGTTTACTATAAAAACATTGCCTATACACCTTGCAAACTTATTTGTTATATGGGATTGGGTTGCCAGAGCACCACATTGCAGATGAGACCTGTTTCTTTTTCTCCGTTTGATAAATCTTTTGTTGTTTTCAGATTAATTCTTTCTCAATGAAGCAGATTTATCGCTTGTTTGAATTTCATTTTCTTTCCAGTTTACAATAAAATTAATGATTCAGAGGCATTGTTAGAATTGTTTGCAATAAATGCGTATGATGCTTAAGCGTCACACAGCTTGCAGCATTTATCACATAATCAGCATGCAACTAAAGCGTACTTGTATTTCTATATCTAGCAGCACCTCTTGTGCAGACGTTATATTCGATTTCAATATTACAGGTTTCGCAGGGGCACCTATTTCAGTTCTCAGCGCACGTGAAATTACAGACGTCCGCCTAGAGCATTAGTGGCCCGTACTGGTGACCACAGAGAACGTGTTAACAAGAACATTTTCGTTCACTTTGTTCCCTCACCCAGCACCCACATATTAAAGTTTCTCGGTATAAGGTTTACAAGCCTGACCAATCCATCTGAAAGGGCATGTGTAGAGAGAAGACAATGGTTACTGAATAGCCAGACAGGAGATGCTGCAAAAGAGAAAGTGAAATTTGAGCTAAAAAGAATAGAATGTAGACATTGATAAAGAAGGGGGGGGGGGACACTAGGGAAGAGAGATAATTTTATTGTCATTAGGCCATTAGAGAAATAGACAAAATACAGTATAATTTTTCCATCGGTACATAAAAATATTGTGTTCATGAATATTGTTTCTACATTTTACCCCATGGAAATTCTTTTTTGTATATATTAGCACTTGAGATATAATTATTATTATTATCATTGATTATTCCCTTTAAAGAGAGCGATTGAACTTGAGTAATTATGACTTCTTCTTCATGCGTTCAGTGTGTTCTCGCTTGCATTCTTCTTTTTTCCTGTTCTTTTCTCCATGTGTTCTTGTTGTTTCTTTATAATGTTCCTGAACTGTTCTCTATTGTTTATGTTGTCTTGTGTGATTCCCAGTTCTTTAATATCCTCTTCTGTTTCAATGATCTAATTCATCTTGTTTTTACTCTTGATTGCTATCTCAAATATTTGCCTTGTGAGCCTGGTTTCATTCATCCTGATGATATGTCCATAAAATTTCATCCTTCTCTTTCTGATGGTGTCCATTATTGTTTCCATGTCTTTGTAAATCTCTCTAGTTGGCCGCTTTATCCAAATTCTTCCCCGAAACACTGAACCATATATTTTCCTTAACATTTTTCTTTCCTGTTTTTCAATCTCTGATGTTCGTATGACCATGAATCACTTTAGTTTCTGCAGCATGGAGTGCCTCTGGCAGGACTACTGTGTTGTAATGTCTTAGCTTTGCATTGGCAGTTTTCTTATTGTAATGGTTCCAAGTTAGCTTATATGCTCTTTGTAATCTGGAAACCCTTTCTTGATTGGCTATTGAGTTGAGTCCTGATGGTTGGATCATCTCTCCTAGATGTCTGAAGTGAGAAACTTGTGCCACTTTTCCATGCTGAGTTGTGATGGGGAGACTATCTGCAGCCTTGTTTTCCATGTATTGAGTCTTTTCATAAGAGATTTGTAGCCCAGTTTTCTGTGAGATTTCACGAAGCTTCTCCATTGCGAGTCTCGCTTCTTCCCTGTTGTTTGTTAGAATAGCAAGATCGTCCGCGAAAGCCAGACACTTCACCCTGATTCTATGCCCTTTTTTAATTCCAAGTTGAATTTCCTTAATTTCTTTTTCCCATGTCCTCACAATTTTCTCCAGTTCGAAGTTAAACAAATGGGGGGAGAGTCCATCTCCTTGGCGGACACCAGTAAGGATGTGAAATGATTCTGATGTTTCTCCCATGAATTTGACTTTAGAGGTTGTTCCTGTTGATGCTTGTTGGATAATTGACCTTGTTTTCCTGTCAATCCGAAATTCCTCTAATGTGTAGAATAATGTTTGCCTGTCTATTGAATCATAAGCCAAGTCATCACAGTGTTTCTGCATCTTCTCATTTTATAAAATAGTCTTTAGGTTCCATATTTGTTCGACGCAAGATCGACCTTTATGAAACCCTGCCTGATACTCTCCTATTAACTGGTCTACCTGTTCTTCTAGTCTGCTTAACAGGGCCTTTGAAAAAATTTTGTACGTTACTGGGAGCAGTGAAATTCCCCGGTAGTTATTTGCATCAGTTTTTGTACCTTTTTTTGTGGAGAGGATGGATTAGTGCACATTTCCACTCTACAGGAATTTGTTCAGTTTCCCAAACCTTTTATATAATTCTGTGAGTTGCTTGTTTAAGAGTACTGTCATTTAATTTCCACATATCTGCTATGATTCCATCCTCACCTGGAGATTTGTGTTCTTCAGAGAATTGATTATTTCCTTTACTTCTTTAAGTGAAGATGGCTTTGAATCAGCATTTGATGGGGATTTTTCGAAATCTAGTTGTTTTGTCGGTGGCTGGCTAAATGACAAGAATATATTGTCATTCAGACGTTTTAAAATCAGTTTCTTTTATTTTTTTATTAACTTTTAAATCATTATTTATTTGTATAATATCCGCTTTGTTGATAGCTCTTCTGGCATTTCTGACACAAAATGATACCCTCGATTCTAGAGGTCACCTAATTCTTCAGTATATATTTTAGAAATCGAAGTCTCTTCGTCTATTGATCTCTTCTTAGCCCGATTTACTGCGAGCGTCATCCGGTGCTCCACATTGATGCTCGTTTGAAATAAGCACCTCACAGTCTTTCGTCTCAAGCATTCCTTGGCGATACTTTGTTCTTTGCTTTGAACAGCGCCAAACCACAGTCCCATTTGCTTTGGTTCTCCTTATGATATATGAGTAGCCGTCATAGTGCGCACATGGCTTACCACGGATGGTCTTTGACACTTCCATTTAGAACTTAAAGCACACTGGGAGACAAGATGCACGAACTGGATACTACGCAAGTTAGTCGTACTGGCAGTGACTGTCTAAGCGGTCAGCCACTGTGTTGGACGAGACCTTCGGACTGAGACTGACAAGGAGCATTCCCAGGGGGGGCAGGGAGGCTCTGCCCTCGCGCAGGTAGTTTCCAGGAAACTGGGCCTAGAATTCGCACATTTCTGGTTGGGCCCAGAATTCACTGGTCCCAGAATTCAGTGAACCGGGTTAATAGGTCTGTTTCTTCGAGGTAGTTCATAATAGTTGAGTAGTATAATAATGGGCGTATAAGCGCATTGAGAATCGCAAGTCGACGTTAGTGTCATGAGGGTCAGGTATCCCCTCCACTCTCGGCCAACTGCCCGACCGCCGATGTACCGTTACTCTATTGATGATGTCATTCAAGTACTGTTATCCCCCCACCATTCTGCCCCCAGCAGACTCCCACTTGCTCGACCGCAGCCCCCAATTAATTTAATTAAATTTGCATATCGTTTTAATTGTAACAACCTATGTTTTTAATAGTACAAATGGAAACTGCCTCCACAAGTAAGCACTTTTGTGAGCACATGCCTCGCCCTTGCCCCCACTACCGCCCCCACCAGCACCCCACTGACAGCCACATTCCCCCACATGCCTGACGTGTGCCCCCAATTAATTAAATTAAATTTGCATATCAATTTAATTGTAACAACTTATGTTTTTAACATAACAAGGGAAACTGCCTCCACAAGTAAGAACTTGCGTGAGCACAGCCACTGCTCCTGCCCCCACTACCACCCCCACCTACACCCAACTGAGAGTCTTAAAGATTACCGCCCCTAGATTTTTTTTACAAAAATTACTACTGATAGACGTTCACCCAGCTGGGAAGACAATGACGCTCTTAAGGACTAATGACAAGTAACACTGCCCCACGATTGCTCACTTGTACAAGTGCCGCCCCCACCTCCCCCACAACTGGTCACTTGTGCGACTGCCACCCCATTTAATTTTGAATAAGTTAACTGAAACCGCCAGCGACATATCTGCTACCCAATTAATTTGCATAATAGTCGTACTTAGCATGTATTTATTAATTACCGACATACACCAACGTTGCTAAAAATGAACCAATTTTATTACGAATGTTGTTATGTACAGTTTGGACTCCACCCAGAAACTTATTCTCCATTGAGAATTGAACCAAGATTAATACGTTTGAAATGATGAATGGTTGAAGGAGTGTGGACCGTAATATTCGCTACAAGTTGACATTGCAGACAGAAGGAGAAAGCACGTGAATCGCCGTATGGCGGTCTACATGCGACCGAAATAGATGAGGCTTGAGGTCAGCCCGCGGGCTCGCACGGGGCACTACTGCCAGCGGCGCCGCCGACCACAGGTCGCGGGGCTTAAAATACGCGCGCGTCTACTTGAAATTAGCGTTACGAGGTATTAATTCTCACATAACATCGTGTATTTATCATATGCATAGGCAGTATCTGTTCATTAAAAAGTACTAAATTTTTAGTATGGTAGATACTTTTTCTGCCCCCTGACAGGACCACTGCTCGTGGTTTGGGAGCGCACGTTAGAATGTAACGGTAACGATCACCACAAACTTGTATGTCAAACACTCTTTCGGTAACACAACACAACAGCAGCGGCAGTAGCAGAAGACATATTGTTCCAAAATGTTATACTCTCTCTCTCTTTAGCGACCATGTCCTGTTACAATGCCCACAATTCTTTTAGAAATGTACCAAGTCGTTACAATGTTTTCTTAGATCGATGTATCACTGTCTCCCATCCAGTATTTCGACAGATAAATTTTCCAACTCCACGTCTTTCTGTAATCCATGTAATATCGAGTTCCATAAACAACGAACAAAAATACAAAGAAACATGCATTAATTTTTATATATTAGATAACCTCTTTCTCGACCACGGGGCCTCGCAAACATCATCATGCCCACACTGTATATTGGTCTTGCCCCGGCTCTGCGTGGCTCATCGTAAATCGTACGGTGGGGAGTGTACGTGTGAAAGCCCCTAATGGCTGTAGCGGTGCACCAGCGAAAAGTATGAGTCAATAATCAAGTCTGTATCGCACCATTGTTTAAACTTTGCAACTTTGACTGATCCAAAATGGGGACATTCGTCGTCTGGATCAAGGGTGAATCGGAACGTTTCAACTGATCTCTGAAAATCTGAACGTCCCGCGAAAATCGGGACACCCGGCATATTCTGTGAATATGAAAGAATAACAACTGCAGGATCAGAAATGACTTCTGTTCTTTTGGAACAGACGTAACCACCAATGGCGGCGAGACCTATGTGTTCACTGATTCAGTGAACCCCGGAAGAAGTTCAAAATGTTCAAATGTTTGTTAAGCTTAAGGGTACTTAACTGCGGGGTCATCAGTCCCTAAACTTACAAACTACTTATGAACTATCTACAACTAAGGACGGCACAAATATCCATACCCGAGGGGGGATTTGAACCCCAGACCGTAGTGGCCGTGCAGACCGTGACTGAAGCGCCTCAGTCCCCTCGCCCACCGCGGCCGGCGGAAAGAAGTTCGTTCCATTCATCTAACACTTCATTTTACACGCACATTCAAAGTATTTTTATATGAGAAACGTTTTACGACGCGGAGACAGCTTGTATACGAGTCGTAACGCGGCTGCTTAACACGTTCGCTGCCGTTCACGCTCTGGCGCGTGTAAACGTTACTTGAGTCAGGTGCCGCTCACGCTGTGGCGCGTGCTGCGACCTAGCATCCTATTATGGGTTGTTGCAAACTGGCATCGTCTAATAAAGCTGTATACTCTGGTAGGCACTCGGGGAAGAGTATAAGTGATATGCACACGTAGGTGGTTCCAGATTTTCGCGTTTGCATTATCGGCTACGAGCCACACACGCTTCTCATGATGTCATGATAGATTTATTGGATTCTTATGTAAACAAGCAAGCAAGCTTTTGATTATTTTAATTTTATTTCGATTAGTTACCAGTTTATAAAAAATACTTCTTAGTTTTGATATTATTCATACTTATGTTGCTGATATAGAAATAAGCATATGTTTTATGAAATACCTTGTATGTACTGTTTATATTGTTCATTTGTTGTTTTCACAAAAATACAAATGCAAAATAAAAAACCATATAAAAAAACTGAAAACTAAAACCAAAACATTCAGTGGCTCAAAACTATGAAAAGATACTGTCAAAATACGAGCAAAATACTAGCATCATCGCGCCAGAGCGTGAACGGCAGCGAACGTGTTAACACAGGTGGCAGTGGCCGCAGAGTTGAAATGCGCATGCGCGAATGGGGTTCCAATTCTCTTCTCTACTTTGTAGTGGCATCATATCAGCGCCCCGGCGGCAGGGAGGGGCGAGCGGAAACGCCGCTTTTAACATTGGCGATGGAGCTGGTAGAGACACCAGCTCCTTACTACTCGAGCTCTGGCGATTACGCACAAATGGTCCTGAAGCAAAGACAATGCAGCTACTTCGTAGCTCACCTTGTGCATCGGCAAATCTCCCATTAAGGCAACATTAACCCTTCAAATTTGTTGATGGAGCGTTGAAGATTCATCAAAAACACGTCACTTTGCTAAAATATCTTATAACTATAAATTAAAGACGTATCAACTGTAAAAGCTTTCAAAAGATCCGATCATGAGCAAGGGCGTACCCAGGATCTGAGCTAGAGGGGGCAGGCCATATTATCTTGGACAGGGAGCAGGATCAACATGCAGATTAATACATCATATAAAATTAGGTGTATGTATGTATACATATATGTTTGTATGTTCCAAATCTCCTCCTAAACTACTGGACAGATTTCAGGTAAATTTGGTACACATATTCCTTATTATCCGACAACGATCGCTGTCGAGGAAGAACAACATGCGACACATATTTCAGGATATATGACGTCATAAACAATGAGAGTTGCAGAGAACTGGCGGCGTGAATGACGATACTTACCCGTCCACTATTAGAGAATTCAAATGTTTGTATAGTCTATGGGACTTAACTACGGGGTCATCAGTCCCTAAACTTACTAACTACTTATGAACTACTTACGAACTAGGACGGCACAAATATCCATGTCCGAGGGGGGATTCGAACTCCCGATTAGAGAATAACAGCAAACTTGACATATAATTTCAAACCTTACCAAAATTTTTTCCGCTGACAACCCCAGAAGAATCATGAAGGGAATAATGTTTATCCCTTATTAGTTTTCCGACGTTCAAGCTATAAAATTACGGCATTTGACATAACGTTACAATTTATTATATCTACTCTACTAATTATATTCGCAAGTCATTTTACTGACAGTTTGCACATATTTCAACTGAATATACCTCAAAATTACTCAGTAGTACGACACATAGTTCATGAGATATGACGTGATACACAATAAGGTTCATGAAAAACCACCTCATCATGCATGAGGTTTCTATTTGTTATGCCTTTACTACTGACCCTATTCGCAACATGTTTGCAGACAATATGAGCATATATCACTCAACGTATCTAGGAAATTATATCATAGTATGACTCATAGTTCAGGAGATACCACTTCAAAAAACAAAGAACTGCATGAAAATCTGCCCCATCACACAGGAGGTTGTAATTCATTATATCTTTAATATCAGCTCCATTCGCAACACATTTTGCAGGCAGTTTACGAATATTACAATGAACCTGGAAAATTATATTACTGAAAATTATATCACATAGTTCAGGAGACATGATAGCATAAGGATTGTCCTGCAGGGAACCGAAACTGAAATTGACATGGAGTAGGTTACAAGGTGATGGACAGAGGGAAAAGAAGGCGATAGAGTAACATAAGAAAGGAGTAGATACACCCCCGAGCAACACCGGGAACTAACGCTAGTTTCTTAATAAAGAAAACAGGAATAAGTGCAAACTCCTTTTAATAAACATCTTAAATACAAGAATTCACTTAAACAAAAATACAACTTTTTAACTGAGTAATAACCTCCTGGGATTCGCTGCAAATTTGTCAATTACTTTCTTTACGAAGACCTCGCAGTTTTCATTTACGTAATTTCTGTTATGCTCATCAGGCACAACCCAGTAAGCCTTTCTTCTCCCATAGTGCTCCTAAGCCAGGTCTTCACTCTTCGAAGTGCACTGAAGGAACGTTCCACAGTCGCCGTTGTACATGGAATACTGCACAAAATTGTTAGTGCCTTCCTCATGCCAGGGGAAAAAATATTGGTCTCGCTAAATAGGTCAACGACTTCTATGTCCCTTAATTTTGCTTCAGGTAGATTCTTTTTCCTCCATAAATTGTACCATAGGTCCAGTTCTCTGTCAGTTCCATCCAGACCATAGAATTTTTTTAACAATTCTGCATTTGTGTGGACGTCTGATGTACTGGATTTTGCCATGTTCAATGGATGTAGCTTATTTAAAGCAAAAGGAGGAGTATTTTCTTGTGAAAATCGAACATTTAACGATGACATGAGGGATTCAGTGTATGGAATTACTAATGAACGTCGCCAGTATTCGCTGTCATTTTCTGTGTGTCTTTTACAGTGGCAACAGTATTCCTAATTTCTGGTACTGCATTTGCATCATTCACCACAAGGTTGAGTTTGTGGCTTGAGCAATGAACATATGATGCACGGTAATATATCTTTCTTAAAATAGCTTGTATTCCGTTCTCTCTGCCTGCCATTGTAAAACAGCCATCAAAGCCAAATCCCACACAGTTTTCTGTTGGAAGATTATAACTGGTTAACAAATTGTCAATTACTTCGGCGATTGAAGACGCATCTTGTGACTTTAGTTCAACAAAACTTTCATCGTAGAACCGCTACCCTATTGATAGCTGTTCCTTCCCAGCTATGTCTGCTGTTTCATCAGCCAAGACTGCGTAAAACATTGACTTTTTAACGTCAGCGGCTATATTCTCCCTAATGGTATCGCCACACAAATTTATCAATTCATTTTGTATTTTCGGCGATGTGTAAACGGCATTGTGGTGACATTTTTCCAAATGACTCCTTAACTTGTCTTCGCCAGAATCGATTCTTAATTTCAGTAAATGTAATAAAACACCTCCATCTGCTTGTTTCCCTCTAAGAGGCATATCATCAGTGCCGCAAAAAACTATACAAGAAAGAATCGATGACAATATTTCCCTGTTTTTATCGATCACTTTTTGATGCACATTATGCAGTTGGACGTCCACTGGTTCATTTTCAAGAAACGTTTTTGCTGCAGCTGACGCTGTTAAGTGAAGTTTTAGCAAGTTTCCGACAGTCTTCATGCATATTCTTGAATTTTGTGAATTGCCTGATGATAAAGGATCCCAAAATGCCTCTAACAGTGCCAGTGACAGGAGGGAACAAAACACAGTGCTTGCATAGGGCACACTTTAGTAGTCTGGAGTATACTAGCCATGGTGCATACTGGTATAGCCAAACATGATTAAATTTTCTTTGCAAATGCCTTGCATCACTTTCAGAACCGTAATCTCTTGTCGGGATCCAAGGATTTAGTAAGAGCTCCTTCTTATTTTCCACTGATTGCTGCGTAGTTAGTCCCAGATCATTGTCGTTGCAGTAACTTTTAATTGCATAATCCGTATCATCTTTGGACCCACAAGCTAGCTGGGGTATTGTGTGGGAATAAGAAACAGGGACTGCTGCAGTTACAGGTGCTGCTGTTGAAGTTGACTGTTGTGATTGTGACACTTCATTTTTCTTCTCATCTTCATCGCTTCTGCTACTACTGTTTCGATTCCTTTTTCTTCCTTGAGATGTAGCCCCTACATTATATATATATATATATATATATATATATATATATATATATATATATATATATATATATATACACGAATATTATACAGGAAAAATTCCTAAACGGAAAAATATACGTAAAAAATAGATGAAGTACACTTACCAGGCGGAAGGGCACAGGCAGTAATAGCAACAAATAAACACACAGACACATACACACACAAAAATGCTAGCTTTCGCAGCCTAGCTGCTTCATCAGGCAGAAGGGAAGGAGAGGGAAAAGGAAATGATGAGGGTTTTAAGGAAGGGGGTAAGGAGCCATTCCAATCCCGGGACAGGAAAGACTTACTTTGGGGGAAAAAATGGAAGGTAAATAAATGCACATACACCCACACATTTACACAGACACAAGTACACTTAGGCAGACAGTTCTACAGTATGTCTGCCTAAGTGTACTTGTGTCTGTGTAAATGTGTGGGTGTATGTGCATTTATTTACCTTCCATTTTTTCCCCCAAGGTAAGTCTTTCCTGTCCCGGGATTGGAATGGCTCCTTACCCCCTTCCTTAAAACCCTCATCATTTCCTTTTCCCTCTCCTTCCCTTCTGCCTGATGAAGCAGCTAGGCTGCGAAAGCTAGCATTTTTGTGTGTGTATGTGTCTGTGTGTTTATTTGTTGCTATTACTGCCTGTGCCCTTCCGCCTGGTAAGTGTACTTCATCTATTTTTTGATTATGCTCAAAATCAAATGTTTGCTTATGGGATTTACCACCCCCATGAACCACAAACATTGCCGAGGTGGGGTGGCTTGCGTGCCTCAATGATACAGATAGCCGTACCATAGGTATAACCAGAACGTAGGAGTGTCTGTGGAGAGGCCAGACAAACGTGTGGTTCCTGAAGAGGGACAGCAACCTTTTCAGTAGTTCCAGGGCCAACAGTCTGGATGATTGACATGTGATGGCCTTGTAACAGCAGCTATTGTGGCTTTGCCACACAGCTACTGCGAACAGTTGAAACTACAGCCGTTACTTTTCCCGAGGACATGCAGCTCTACTGTATGAATATATGATGAAGGCATCCTCTCGCGTAAAATATTGTAGAGGTAAAATAGTCCCCATTCGGATCTCCGGGCCGTGACTACTCAGGAGGATGTGACCATCAGGAAAGACAACACTGGCATTTTATGGATCTAAGCGTGGAATGTTAGATCACTTAATCGGGTAGGGAAGCTAGAAAATTTAAAAAGGGAAATGGATAGGCTGAAGTTAGAAATAGTGAGGATTAGTGTAGTTCGGTGGAAAGAGGAACAGGATTTTTAGTCAGGCGAGTACAGGATTATACATACAAAATCAGTTGGGGGTATTACAGGAGTCTGATAATGAATAAGAAAATGGGAATGCATGTAAACTACTATGAGCAGCGCAGCGATCGCATTATCATAGTCAAGATGGATAATAATATATAATAATTTTGTGTGGCTCATTGGCCTGGAGCAAGTCTTTCAATTGGACGCCACTTCGGCGACTTATTTTTCCCTAGCCTACCCCAGTTATCCAACTGGGGAAAGGGGACCTACAGATTAAAGTGGAATCCGAACCACGTGTCGTTCCTTGCGACTCCACACATCGTTGAGGTGTGAAGGATGGGTTAAAATGCAGACTGAAAAAATACGAAGTCTGACTGAGTTTCCAACCCGTGCCTCTTCGCTTTCCAGTCGAGCAAGACCCCAAGACCACCGGGTCCGACGTCAAAATAGACACAAAACCAACACCGACCACAGTACTACAAGTTTATATGCCCACTAGCTCTGCCGATGATGAGGAGATCGAAGAAATGTATAAGAAGGTAAAGGAAATTATTCAGACAATTAAGGGAAAGGAAAACTTAATTGTGATGGGTGACTGGAATTCGGTAGTAGGAAATGGAAGGGAAGGAAAAATAGACACGCCTCCCAACGAAGGTAACTAGCCAGCTTTAAATCACCTTATCATATGGTTTATTGAAATCGATGCTTCTGGACCGAAGAACAATAATTTAGCACCGCAAGCATCTCCGCTACGCTCCCGAGAGGCGTCCATTCGTAAAGTAAACACCACAGCTCTAGCATATAACCATACTACTAAGAATCAATATGCAGTCCACAAATTTAGAACACCTCTAGGTTGCAACGAACCGTACGACTATTCAGATCTAAATCGGTATTTTGCACAAGTCTAGATACATCGTACGCACCAGATTACGAATGCAAGTACCTAGTTTTATGAAGATAGAATATTACATTTCTTCCGTCAACAGCCATAAGAATAAAAAGAAAATGAACTACGCTATACCATCGCTCTTAATGCTCCATCAACACAATAAAGACCATCTCTAACTAACCTCTACAGGATCATAAAGAGACATCCGCGCACAGTCGTATTACTGACTTCTATGAATCACTTCCTCGCAGTTGGCACAAACGAGGTATTTACCGTATGAGTTGACAACAGCTGTTATAATCTACAGAATGAAAAATAGAGTTAGCGATAAAGTATTTTATACACATACCCACCCACCCACATCCACACACACACACACATACACACACACACACACACACACACACACACACACACACACCAACAGTCGGATAAGCGCTACATTACTATGTAAAGTCAAACTCCAGTCCATACACCAACGTATTGTAAAACAACGATATAACGAACACTTGCTTAACTGTAGATTAGTACAGCACAGAAGTACATCTCCGATTAGTGACTAATCGAAGCATTGCTCTTTTGACACGTGACCTGTCTTCTGGTATTTTCTCCTTGGTCCATAGACCTGTAAAATCTAAACGTTCTACACGAAGAGCTAAAGTCTTAACAACAAATAGCTGTTACAGATTGTTAATATTTTAGGTAATCACATCGACGGTGGAATGCTTCTTAGCACACTGGATATATTTTATATTTTATTATCTACAGCAAACACCCCGTAAGAGTGGTCTATAATTCTATATACACTGCAGAAGAATAAAAGGCTTTTTATACAGAGAGAAGACAACTGTAATGTGCATAACTCGATTCCCACCTCACGAAAAAGATACTGTGCTACACCAGTTTACAACACATTAGATCTCACTCTAACCCTTTTTAGGAAAAAGAGATCCGCAGATCGGTTATTTTCACATCAAAACCATAGGATTACAACGCAGCACACCCAAATCTAACCTTTTTTAGGACAAAACGAACCACACCTGGTAAGACACACAAATTTTACTCGAGTTATGATTTTTTTGAATGGATCATTATATACGACGAACCATTTAAAATCAAAACCAGAACGTTATTGTTCGACTCCCTTTGACTTGCACTACAGAACTGAATGTCTGTTGTATGTGTGTTGCTTCCTATCTATTGGGTAGGTTAAGTATTACCTTTATGTCCTCTCGCTTAGGGGGGGGGGTGAGATGTTTGCGGTTTCGTGGTTGCTGTATTGGCGAGTGTCATTTCGAAGAGGGATGTTGTTATATCAGTGCTTTCGAAAAAGAAAAATTTTTAGTGTAGACGGTCGGAAATCGCGAAACTGCTGAACGTAAATTATTTCACGCATGTTTTTTATTGTTTATCGTAACTCTACAAGGAAATAACGTTGTACAATAGGGTTTAGTTTCGCTTAAACATGGAGAAAGAAAGATTTTAAATGTCTTCTGGAGTGCTCGATTATCGGTATTTGCAAGTTTGACCTGTGTCAGATAAATGTTGTAAAGACTTGGAGCATTACTTCACAGTAATCTCAAAAACAAAAACAAATTTCATTTGGCCTGTTGCTGCTTATTCCTTCATGTTAGAAACATATCCTATTCAATTTGAGCTCAAGGATGAAAAATTAATTTATTTTCGAAATAATCATCTGCCTCACTAACTATGAAACGCTGAGCTTAGCGCTACATGTGCTAGAAACTTTGCACGAAGTCTTCCTTTGGTATGCTGTTCGAAGACCTCGTCACATATCGTTGGTTGTCAGGATTATCGTCAAATCTCTTTCCTTTAGAAAAGTGTTTGATTCAAGGGAATAGGAACAAGTCTGGAAGACTGAGATCCGGCGAGTATGGCGGATGTTCAAGTAAAACCACTCCCTTTTTTGACATGAACTGTTTGACAATATTGGCTCTGTGTGGCTGAGCGTTGCCCTGAAACGTGAATATTCACCATACTTGCCGGGTGTCAATCCTCCAGACTTCTTACTATACCCTAAACTCACACTCGCTTTTAAAGGAAAGAGTTTTGACGATGTTCGTGACATGGAACGAAGCATGACGAGGCTTTTGAACACCACACCAAAGGAAGACTTCGTGCAAAGTATCGCAGAGCTCAACGGTGCATAGTTACGGAAGGTGACTATTTCAAAGGACTGTAAGGTTACTGTAGTTCAAAGTTCAGCTACGTTACTGTTACAGGACTATTCGCCAAAATGTCAGAGGTTGTATTAGAATGTTATCAATGGCTGTCCTAAAATATTTAGTTAACCTAGTTGTCAAGTCAACTTCGAACAAGTCCGTGGGACAATGGTTTAGGGAGGAGCTTCCTCTGAATACATTACTCTGTGCTTGCGTGTGCCCGCCACGTTTATCTTGCCTACTTTCCCGGCTGTAACACTTATACCTCCAGTGTGTCCACATGCCAGACTTCCTTCTTCTCTATGTACATTTAGTGATAACTAGCTGAAAACCTTGCGTTACCCGGATATTTATTTTTTTATTCAAGCGTTGAGTTCGTATATTCTTTCTCTCTCTCTGTCCATCTCATTTCTAGTAATATGTAACATTTACTTATTAAAACGTGGTGCATGATGTGACAGGTTTTTACCTACCGCAGTACATATGATCGCATTTATATTGAATTACATATTAAACAATTGTACAACTGTGCAGGTATATGTTCATTTGTATAAGTGGTATAAGGTCTATAAAATCTGTTGCGAATACAGTTAGTAAAAAAAAAAAAAAAAAGTTCAAATGTTTGTAAATCTATCGGACCAAATTGCATGGTCATCAGTCCGTAGCTTACAAGCTACTTAAACTAAGGTAAACTAACCTAAGGACAGCACACACACTCATGGCCCAGGGAGGAGTCGAACCTCCGACGGAGAGCACCCGCGCGCTCCACAGCGAGGCGCCTTAGACCACTTGGCTACTCCACCGTGGCTAGTAGTTACTGTTTATTTCCTCATGTCTCATGAGCAATGTGTCGTTCAGTGATCCAATTTCGAAATTACATTCAATTGTGTGTGTGTAAACTGTCTGCGAGTACAATTACTAGTGTAGAAATTATAAATTGTAACGTCATTACATGACGGTTTAATCTACTAGTTCTTCTGTATTCGCAACAGATTTTACAGACCTTATACTACTTATACAAATGAACATATACCTGCACAATTGTACAATTGTTTAATCTGTAATTCAATATAAATGAGATCATATATACTGAGATGGGTAAAAACCTGTCACATCATGAATCACGTTTTAATACATAAATGTTGCATATTATTAGAAAGGAGATGGACAGGAAGAGAATAGAAAGTTTTGAAATGTGTTGTTACAGACGAATGCTTAAAATTAGATTGGTAGATTGCGTAACTAACGAGGAGGTACTGAACAGAATGGGGAAGAAGAGGAATTTCTGACATTACTTGACTAAAAGAAGGTATCTGTTTGTAGGAGACAACAACGGATGTTGAATTTAGCATTTGAAGTAACTGTGTGGGTCCAAAACTAAATAAATAAATAAATAAAAATAAAAAAAGAAAAACAATAAATAAATAAATAAATAAATATGCATAGGAGCAGCAAGATACGAATGCTGTAAGCAAGTACAAATAGATGTGGGTTGCATTCTTATGAGCAGGCTTGCCCACGATAGAGTAGGGTGGAAAAGTGCATCAAACCAGTCTTCTGATTGAAAACCAAAACAACGAAAACAACACCTAAATGGGTTGGAAAAATATGAACGCAATTAAGCCTCGAAATTAAGGCATATTCAAATGTTTGTAAACCTTTGACCCTACAGTTGTAGTCATTGGTCTGTAGACTTAACATTTAACTTCAACTATCTTACACTCAGTAAAACATACACACGACCATGCCCGAAGTAGGACACGAAAGTCCGACAGGAGCGGCCGCGCAGTCCGTGACATGGCGCCTCAGCCCACGCTGTCATTCCCGCGCGACAGTCGTGACATGTGTTGATCAGCAAGACAAATATTTGTAGCCAGTAACAATAAAAACTCATTGCTGCTCGCAGTCTCTGTATAAAAGTGAAAAGGGCATTCATTCGCTCACTCACTCACTGACTAAACAGGCTGAGCCGCGGTGGAGTAGCCGAGCGGTCTAAAGGGTCTCGCTGCGGAGCGCGCGGTTGCTCGCCGTGGAGGTTCCAGTCCTCCCTGGAGCATGGGTGTGTGTGTTGTCCTTAGGTTAGTTTACCTAGGTTTAAGTAGTTTGTAAGCTACGGACTGATGACCACGCAGTTTGATCCGATAGATTTACAAACATTTGAACATTTGAAACAGGCTGAAATTTGGCAAATATGTAGTTTATAGGTAGTAGACGTCAGCTAAGAAAGGATTTTGCGATAGGGCCGATAGTTCAGGAGATGTACGTCATAAACAATGAAAACTTTCTTGCGGCACGTGATAGTGTGAATTCATCAGTCCACTACTTGGGAAGGACAGCACTTACCGACTTACAACAAACATTATACATAATTTCAAACCTTCAGGTAACTTTTTCTCGCTGACAACCCTAGCAAAATGAGGAAGGAAAAAAATTTGCCGCTTACTACTTTTTCAGCGTTCATGCAGTAAAATTACGGCATTTGGCATGATGTTACAATGTATTAATCGTACATTATTAATTGTATTCGCGAGAAATATTACAAGCAGTATACACACATACCACTGAACGTACATTCGAAATTTTAGCATAGTACGACACACAGTTCTTGAGATATGGAGTCATAAACAATTAGGTTCATGAAAAACCACCTAATCACGAATGACGTTTTGATTTATTATGTCTTTCCTACTAACTCTATTCGCGACGTATTTTGCTGACATTTTACATACACATCTCTGGACATACCTTCGAAGTAATATCGTATCACGACCTATAGTTCAGGTGTCATGACGTCAAAGACAATGAAATGCATGAAAATTCGCCCTAATAAGCATGAGGTCGTAATTTACTACGTCTTTACTACCAACTCCATATACAACACATTTCGCAGCCAGATTCCTAATATCCCACTCTACGATCCTGGTAAATAATGTCTGACAAACATTTTGCTCGTCAAACAGATCTATCCCCCCCCCCCCCCAAAGCCAAGTCCTAGTTATGCCACTGGTTGTTTTCGTTGACAGAACAAGGGTTGTATGAAATAAAACTGAAAAATTTGAGAACAACAATGTGCGTTTTTCAATGTGACCCTGTGTTTCTATTGCATACAAATGTATAGTTTTTCCCGATATTGATGAAATTTTGCACACTTGGCGTTGAAAACGAGAACAATGTTACTGTCTGTATAAAATTTGGTTTGGTGCGTGGTGGAGGGTACTTAACTTACGGATTTTGAGAAAATGGATAGTTTGCTCCGTTCTTGATAAATTTTTGCACACTTGACATTTCAACGAAGAGAAAGCTCACTGGGCACATAAACGTTTGTATGGTACACGACAGAGGGTACCTTGCAAATAATTTTGACGAGAGACGGAAAGGCGACAACGAACAGAGAGGTAGGAGAGAAAGACAAGGGTGCAGAGAGAGAAGGGATTGGAAGGTGGACTACAACAGTGTAGAATAAATAAATACCCGAGCAACGCCGGGTTCACATATAGTCTGTTATAAAGGCTAAGGTTGGGGGCAAAATAGCTTGTACTAGGATGCGGTCTCTATTTCTGTTACTCCTCAAAGTGATGGGTTTAACCGCATGAACGTTCTGAAAGTTATGCAAATTATTATTATTTATCTTTGTGTCTTCTAAAGGCTTTTAGATCTGATGCGTTATTAGCGGACGTTTAAGTGTTCTTTGATGCATCTTCAATGCGTCGAAACAACTATGAAGCGCAAATGTAGCCTGCAGGGAGGCTTTGCACATGCGCAACGTGAGGTGCAGGAACTACACTAGTCACAACAATTAGGGGTCAGTTGAGATACCCTTTTGGTTACTCTATTAAACGAAGCGCAAATGTAGCCTGCAGGAAGGCTTTGCACATGCGCAACGTGAGGTGCAGGAACTACACTGGTCACAACAATTAGGGGTCAGTTGAGATACCCTTTTGGTTACTCTATTTAAACGAATTACACAAGCAGTTGGGTTCAGATAGTGTAGTGAAAAGGTAGTGCAACGCAACAACAACGTGACTTACCTGAAGCTAAGGCATGAGGAGCCATAGGAGGATTGGAAGCGGAACAGACACAGAGTGAGGTGGCTGCAGGTATTGGAGTGGCTGGAAGCGTAGTTTCCAGGACCTGGACGCGATTTCAGACAACAGGAACAGTTAAAAAAAACGCAAGGCCAAGGTCGTCCATGGGTAACATCAGCAAGAGATGACCGTTATCTTAGGTTACATGAGGCTGAAAGCAACTCACAACCAAACCTTCAGATGTTAGTCATGTTGTTGTAAGGGTCTTCAGTCCGGAGACTGGTTTGATGCAGCTCTCCACCCTACTCTATCCTGAGCAAGCCTTTTCATCTCCTCATAAGAACGGCAACCCACATCCACTTGAATCTGCTTAGTATACGCGTCTCTTGGTCTCCCTCTGCGATTTTTACCCCACACACTTCCCTCCAATGCTAAATTTACGATTCCCCGATGTATAAGAATGTGTCCTACCAAGCGATCCCTTCTTTTAGCCAGGGTATGCCAAAAATTCCTTTTCTCACCAATTCTGTTCAGTACTTCTTCATTGGTTATGCGATCTACCCACCTAATCTTCAGCATTCTTCTGTAACACCACATTTCAAAAGCCTCTATTCTCTTCCTGTCCGCACTGCTTATCGTCCATGTTTCACTCCCGTACAAGGCAACACTCCACACAAATGCCTTCAGAAAAGACTTCCTTACACTAAATTAATATTCGAATTAGTCATATCGGTATCAAACGCTGTATATTGACAGAGTATCAACCGAAACTTCGATATAAGTCATGCTATGTGATGCCGTCCACGAGAACGTGCGTAAACGGAAAGTAATAAGTAACACCTGTCCTGCGGGGTTCAGGAGAAGCCTATGTGTAAGAGTACGTTGCCTTGAGCTCCCGTGGGGAAGTCGATATAGAGTGCGCATATCGTTACCACGGTTATGGGTTTAAGCACTAGTGATGCGAACTTTTTTTTCCATAATACGTTGGAAATTGATCTACATCTACATACACCGAGTGCAATACGGAACATGTTCCCGACATCTAAAAGGATTTTACAGCATTGTGTTATCGGAAGTTTGCTTCCATTTTGCAGTGTACGGGTTGGATGCTCATATATGGGATTCATCAAATGGCCTTGGTGCACGAAATTAATGTCCTTTACTCACTTCTTTGTACATAGCCACTATTGTGAAACCTTCGTTCCTGAAGGGACAACACTGTACGTCTGTGCTGCTGTTCTTTTTGACGCCTGAACGTTATGTAGTTTTTATTTTCGTTATTATTAGTATTATTACTTCAAATTCACTTATTATTTTTATTATTACTATTATTATTCTTATTGTTGTTACTATTATTATTATTATTATCTATACTGCTACACGAGTGATGCAGAGGTTCTTTATTCTTATGTGACACTACGAAACATGTTAGGAACACGTTACCCCATATAACAGAACAGTTGCCAACGTAATCCAGGTAATAACAGGACGCGCAATATCGACACAAACAATCCTAAATCGGCTCCTGGCCTGTGGCCTCCACGCACAGAGACGAATTGTGTGTGTCCCTTTAGAACCACGACACCGTTTAGCCCTCAGAAAGTGGGCGGAGGAACATCAGGATTGCAGTCGTAAAGAATGGTGCCGTGTTCTGTTCACAGATGAGTCAAGATTTTGTGTTCAGCAGGACAATCGTTGTTTCCTCATTCGGAGAGAATGTGGATCTCGGAACAATTCTGATTATGTGCAGGAAATATTTCCATATCGTGATGATGGACGAATGGTGTGGGCACGAGTCAATATTGACGGACTACGGACCTCTTTGTCGTTGAGAGTGGCACTTTGACTGTTCTTACACTGCTGCCATACGAGATCGGATTCTTCTGATGCACGATAACGCTGGCCGTTACAGACCTGCACTGATGGACAACATGCTTGAAGCTGAGGGAACTGAAGGAATGGGGTGGCCAGCTTGTCACCGAACTTAAACCCGATTGAGCATTTCAGGAATGTACTTGGTAGACACACTGCAGCCAGATCGGCACCTCCTACAACGGTTGCAGAGCTGGATGTTGCACTCTTGGAAGATGAGATATGACACTGCGAGAACAATTTGAGAGAGCACTAAAAGAGATGAGTAGAAACAAGGCTCCAAGTGTATATGATGTTCCGTTCGAACAGCAATTATCATTAGGAGAGCCAGTCATGAAGAAATTGCTCCACCTGGTATGCAAGATGTAGGGGGAAATACCCTCAGACTCCAAGAAGAATATAGTGATTGCAATTCCTAAGAAAGTAAGTGCAGACAAATGTGAAAATTCCAGAACTGTCAGTTTAACAAGTCATGGTTGCAAAATACTAACACGAATTATTTACAGACGAATGGAAATACTGATGGAATCTGACCTTGGGGAAGATCAGTTTGGATTTAGGAGAAATGTAGGAACACGCGAGGCAATACATTACGATTTATCTTAGAAAATTAATGAAAAGGAAACGAACGTTTTAAGCATTTGTGGATCCATGGAAAGCTTTTGACAATGTAGACTGGAATACACTCTTTAAAATTCTGAAGGTACCAGGGCAAAAATACAGGGAGCGAAGAGCGATATTCAACTTGTAAAAAAACCAGACAGCAATTATTAGAGTCAAATGGCATGAAGGGGACACTATGGTTGGGAAGGGAGTAAGACAGGGTTGTAGCCTTTCCCCATTGTTGTTCGATATGTACCTTGAGCAAGCTACAAAGGAATGCAAAGAGAAAGAATAAGAAGCTAGCGGTTTGCTACTGACATAGTAATTTTGTCAGAGTCAGCAAAGAACCTGGAAGAGCAATTAAATGGAATGGGCAGTATCTTGAAGGAAGATATAACATGAGCATTAACATAGTAAAACAAAGGTAATGGAACGTAGTGGCAGAAAATCAAGCGATGCTGAAGGAATCAGATTAGGTAATGAGACGATAACTTCTGATGGCCGAAGTAAAGAAGATATAAAGTGCAGAATGACTATGAGAAGAAAAGCGTTTCTGAAGAAGCGAAATTTGCTGAGATCCAATAATAGTTCAGATGTTAGGAAGTCCTTTCTGAAAGCATTTGTCTGGAGTGTAGCATTGTATGGGAGTAAGGAGATCAGATAAAAAGATGATAGAAGCTTTCGAAATGTGGTGCTATAAACGAATGATGAAGATTAGATGGGTAGACCATGGAACTAATGATGAGGCGTCGAACAGAATTGGGGAGAAAAGGAGTTTCTGACATGTCCAGACTAAGAGAAGGGGTAGGCTGGTGGGACACATTCCGAGACATGAAGGAATCGTCAACTTATCATTAGAAGGAGGTGTGTGGGGTAAAAATCGTAGAGGGAGACCGAGGGACGAATACAGTAAGCAGATTCAAAAGGATGTAGGTTGACGAACTTATTCTCGGATGAAGAGGATTGCACAGAACAGGTTAGCATGGAGAGCTGCGTCAGACCAGTCTACGGACTGAAGACAACAACAACAACAGTTTAAATATACACAGTGCCGTAGCGTACAGGCGCCACGACCATCGGCGGCACATATGTCGGGTCGGCGAGGAGTGGCCGAGCTGTGTAGACAGACCTGCTGTGCACTAGAATAAACGGTAGGTTTCAACCGCCGGATGCGCAGTCGTATGCCGCGCCACTGACGTCACCAGGAGACCAGCACAGTTTTCCCGAGCGACCATAGTGTTGCTATTGTGATGGCTTATTAGTGAAGATGATGTGTTGTGCTGTTGCGTGCTGTACGAACCACGTCAGACAGAAGAATGTGATATTTCACAGATTTCCGAGAGATAAAGAGGTAAGGTTAAAGTGGATATTGGTCGTGTATGTTCAGAGTATTTTAAAGAGCCGGCTTATGTTCGAGACTTGAAAAATGAACTTTTAAACCTTCCATTGAAACGTATATTAAAAGCAGATGCGGTCCCTACTTAGAAGCTGCCTAAGTGCATCGACGTAGTCAAGATAGGTTCTTCTGAATGCCGTGAAGTCAGAGTAGAACGACGGAACAACGGACGGAACAACGGACGACAAATGACAAGGATTACAGCGGAAATTGTATAAACAATTCAGTTGAGGAAATCAGTAGGTGTACTAATTCCGTCTCCTTTAAATATCGTCTTTCTGAGTGGAGTTCCATTTTTACAGCTGAGCTGTATGCATTATACCAAGCCACACAATACGTCCGGCGAAACTCGCTCAGTAAGACTGTCATTTGCTCGGACTCTATGAGTGCTTTGTTGAGCCTTCGCATCCTATATCCGGCTCATCCCCTGGTACAAAGCATCCGCAATTGCCTTACTTCTCTAACAACGAGCGGAACTACGGTGACGTTTCTGTGGGTCCCTGGCCATGTGGGAGTGTTGGGGAATGAGGCTGCGGATACGGCTGCCAAGGAGGCAGTTCTCCTTCCTCGGCTATCTACCTTTTCCGCCAGCTCTGATGACCTTCGCGCTGGTATCTCCCAGCGTATTATCTCCCGTTGGTATCTACATTGGTCACCCTGTCAGGGAACAAATTGCGAGCCATTAAACCTGTGCCTGATCTCTGGTCAACGTCATCTCGACCCTCCCGCCGAGAGGAGATTGTTCTGGCCCGGCTTCGTATTGGCCACTGCCGTTTTAGCCACCAGCATTTATTACGTGGTGGTTCTGCTCCCTTATGTGAGCACTGTGATGCACCTTTTACTGTGAACCATCTTTTAGTGCAATGTCCATTTTTTAACCGTCTTCGTCGTGATCTGTGTTTCCCATCTGAAATGTCTGACATTTTAGCTGATGACCCGCAATCGGTTAACAGAGTTTTACTTTTTATACATCGTGCATATATGGCGAAAGCCATTTAATTTCTAACCCCCGGTTCTTTTTTACTATGGGCAGTGTTGGGCGCTAATGACCACAGCAGTTGTGCGCCGTAAAACCACAAAAAAAAAAAAAAAAAAAAAAAAAAAAAAAAAAAAAATCCGAAACCAAAAAAAATAAAAAAAAAAAATAAAAAATAAAAAAAATGTTCAAATGTTTGTTAAGCTTATGGGACTTAACTACGGGGTCATCAGTCCCTAAACTTACAAACTACTTATGAACTACTTACGAACTAGGACGGCACAAATATCCATGCCCGAGGGGGGATTCGAACCGCCGACCGTAGTGGCCGTGCTGACCGTGACTGGAGCGCCTCAGTCACCTCGGCCACCGCGGCCGGCAATTCCGAAACCCTCTCAGCGAGCACTGGAACAATTGTAGCTGAATTAACAAAAGAAGTTGACCATTTAAGAACGGAGACCATTAAGCTAATACATGAAATAATTATTTACTTCGACATGTTCACAACATTCACACGCAGCAACATATGATCTAAAATGAATAATACGCAAAGTCTACGCAGTGCGTTTTTATCTCTACAAAATCATAAAATTTATTGCAACCACTTACTTCATTTATACAGCACAAAAAAGTATGCAGAATAATAAAAAGAAATTCAGTCCTGCATCGAGCGGAGATGTCAAGCTGTAAGATGTCCAAAAATTCAATTTTTTTCACCAAATAGTTTTCCTGCAATCGTTTGATACTTTTTCGTGGCGGCCGTTTGTGGCGGCTGTGGTCAGAGGGTGACGTCACAGCGCACGGCCTGGTCCAATCCCCCCCCCCCCTTCCCCTGCGCGTGACCTCAACCGTCTATTCTAGAATCCGTGCTGCTGCGGAAGGCGTTCAGCGGCGGTTGACTCCCACTGGCCGCCGACGGTGGGTCAGCCGTCACAGTCAGCAAAAAAAGTTCAAATGTTTGTTAAGCTTAAGGGACTTAACTGCGGGTCAAACTACTTATGGACTACCTTATACTAAAGACAATACAAACATCCATGCCCGAGGAGGGATTCGAACCCCCGACCGTAGTCACAGTCACAGCCAGCAGCTGGCGTCGGCAGCGCCTACCGGAGCCCAGGCTGCGGCGTGCGGAGCCTGCAGGCGGATGAGCCAGCGGCCAGCGTCTGCACTGTGAGGCGTGCGTGCGCTGGTCAGCGCGCACGACGCGACCACTGCGTCTACATGCAACATATTTTCTTGCAGACGAAAACCGAATTCTTTTTACAATATAAAGGTAGTAGCGGATATCCTACCTCGCTCAGATACGACGACTAAGCCGCGGTGGAGTAGCCGAGTAGCAAAAAAAAAAAAAAAAAAAAAAAAAAAAAAAAAAAAAAAAAAAAAGCGGTCTAAAGCGCCTCGCTGCGGAGCGCGCGGTTGCTCGCCGTGGAGGTTCGAGTCCTCCCTGGGGCATGGGTGTGTGTGTTGTCCTTAGGTTAGTTTACCTAGGTTTAAGTAGTTTGTAGGCTACGGACTGATGACCACGCAGTTTGGTCCGACAGATTTACAAACATTTGAACATTTGAGTACGACGACTAGAAACAGCTGTTTCAGTTCCCGGTTTGGTCAGCAAAGTCGCTGTTTCTCTTAAATAGACAGATTCATGCACAGACTAATATTTATTCTTCTCTTTCACTGCAGAAAATAGACACTGAGTTCATATATAACTAGAAAACGAAATCTGATAAACCAAGCACGTTTCAAAAACGGTTGCGTTTATACGTGCAGGAAAATCGGTTGTGGGAGTGGAAACCACTTTAAAAAAAAAGCGGATTTCCAGCATAAAACATCGTCCGAAATCGTACTGAACGCATTCTCAGAAAATTGTCTCGAACAATTAGTTCATGAACCAACTAAAATAATAAATGGTTGTGAAAATATGCGTGACCTCTTAGCAAAAAATAATCCGGAACTAATAAAGAGTATCAAAACAAACACAGGGATTAGTGAACACAGAGTTGTTGTAGCGAAAATTAATATCGGACTTTCCAAATCTACCAGAAATAAACCAAAAATATATCTATTCAAAAAAGCAGATAAAAATTCGATTGACGCTTTCCTTAGTGAGAATATCCAGTCTTTGGAAACTATATTCCACGTCACGTACGATGGCGCCTCAGTTTTCACCCGTTGTGCGCATCCCCCTGCATTGCCGCACTGGCAGCCAATAATCTTCATTCTCTAGGCTGCGAGTTACGCAATGTTGGCTTTCGGCCGTAGCTCCTCCCCTCAACGCTTCCCCTTGCGCGCAAGGGCCTTCTTACATGACGCCGACTATAACAATGTTATGTTTTGCAGACGTAGTTTACGTTCATAGAATTAATATCGACAACTATTAACAGATTTATATCAAACAAATTAACAAAAGTGGGGTCTGATCCGCAGTGGTATAAAAAACAGCTTAGATCACACTTGCACAAGCAAAGAAAAAGCATGCCAAATTTAAGCGGTCAGAAAATCCTCAAGACTGGCAGTCTTTTACAGAAACTCGAAATTTAACTCGAACTTCAATACGAGAGGCTTATAACAAATTCCACAACCAAACCCTATCACGTAATTTGGTAGAGAATCCTAAGAAATGCTAGTTGTATGTAAAGTATACTAGCGGTAAAACACAATCAATACCTTCATACGCGATAGTAATGGTGATCCTCTTGATGACAGGTTCTGCTAAAGCAGAATTGCGTAACACAGCCTTCCAAAATTCCTTCGCGAAAGAATACGAAGCAAATACGCCAGAATTCGTATAACGAACAGTTGCCAGAAGGCGTAATTTAAAAGTTGATACCACTGGTGTATTAAAGCAACTTAAATCACTTAACAAAAGCAAGTCTGCCGGTCCCGATCGTATACCAATTAGTTTCCTTACAGAGTATGTTGATGCAGTAGCTCCATACCTAATTATCATATATAACCGCTAGCTACGCGAACGTTCCGTACCAAAAGACGAGAAAGTTGCACAGGTTACGCCAATATTCAAGAAAGGCAATAGGAGGGATCCGTAAAATTACAGACCATTATTATTGACGTCGGTTTGTAGCAGGAATTTATGACATATACTTTCCTCAAGTATTATGAAGAGAACGATCTATTATAACAATAATTTCGTGTGGCTCATTGGTGATGCAAGTCTTTCAGTTGGATGCCATTTCGGCGACTTGAGTGTCCCTAGCCTACCCCAGTTATCCAACCGGGGAAATGGGACCTACAACTTAACGGGGAACCCGAATCACATGTCGTTCCTGGCGACACTTCACATCGGTGAGAGGTAATGGATGAGTTAAAGCGCAGACTGTAAAAACTCGAAATCCGACCGGGTGTCGAACACGCGACCCTTAGGTTTCCAGTCGAGCGCATTTCCACAAGACCACCGGACTCGACAACGACTTATTGACCCACAGTCTACACGAATTCAGAAAATATCAGTCTTGTGAAAAACAGCTAACTCACATTATGTGATGAGTGCTATCGACAAAGGATGTCAAATAGATTCCGTATTTGTAGATTTCCCGAAGGATTCCGACACTGTACCTGAGAAGCGTCTTTTAATCAAAATGCGTGCTTAAGGAATATCGCCATAATTGTGCGATTGGATTCCTGACTTCAAAAAAATGTTCAAATGTTTGTAAACCTATTGGACCAAACTGCGTGGTCATCAGTCCGTAGCTTGCAAACTACTTAAACTAAGGTAAACTAACCTAAGGACACACACCCATGCCCCAGGGAGGATTCGAACCTCCGACGGCGAGCAATCGCGCGTTCCGCAGCGATGCACCTTAGACCGCTGGGCTACCCCACTGCGGCGATTCCTAACTTCCTCTCAGAAAGATCACTTTACGTTGTAATTGAGGGAAAGTCGTCGAGAAGAACTGAAGTAACATCTGGCGACCCCCAGGGAAGTGTTATAGGGCCACTACTCTTCCTTATTTTTTATAAACGATTTAGGAGACAATCTGAGTAGCTTTCTTAGGTTGTTCGCGGATGACTCTGTAACTTATCGGTTAGCGAATTCACCAGAAGATCAAAAGCAACTGCAAAATGATTTAGATAAGATGTCTGCATGGTCCAAGAAATGGCAATTGAACCTTAATAATGAGAAGTGTCAAGTCGTCCACTAAAATAAGCCCGTTAAACTTCATTTACGCGATAAATCAGTCAAAACTACAGGCCGAAAATTCAACTAAATACCCAGGAGTAACAATTACAAACAACTTAAATTGGAAAGAACACATAGAAAATGCTGTAGGGAAAGCGAACCAGAGACTTCATTTCGTTGGCAGAACACTAATAAGATGCAACAGTTCTACTAAAATTTCCTATACTACACTTGTGCGTCCTATTTTGGATTATTGTTGCGCATTTTGGGATACCCACCAGTGGGACTGACAGACGATTTAGAGAAAGTTCAGTTTCTATTATTGCGTTATAGGGGAGAGAGTGTCACGGGAATGATGCACGAGTTGGGGTGGAAATCATTAAAAGAAAGGCGTTACTCGTTGCGACGAGATCTATTTGCGAAATTTCTTCCACCAACTTCCTCTTTCTAATGCGAACATATTTTGTTAGCACCCACCTACATAGGGAGAAATTATCATCAAAATAAAATAAGAGAAATCCCGCAAGAAAATGGAAGCTGAGAGAAAGATAATAAAAGCCATGCACTTCATTGTGACTTGGAGAGTATTATGTAGAGTTTGGAATTTTTATACGAGCAGCCAAAAGAAGAAATGGAAAATCGGTTTATGAAATCCAGTTTTGGGAGCGAGGGTGAACGGGGTGAGCAGCGACACCTTGCCATCGTGGCCGGTGGTGGTCGCCGCGGCAAACAGACCTCGGGGTGCGCTCTTGCCTGCAGGGTCACGCCGTGCTCAGATACTACATAGGTGCTTATGCGAAATTTCAACTGGATAAGTGGACTAAGAAAATATATCGTCAATATAGGGTTGCTTTACACGATGTATTACCTTGAGCCCAAAGAGGAAAATAAGTGTTTCTGTCTGTAGTCAGAGATAACAGAGAAACGAGAACTCTATTTATTACTATTCTTTTCTGATAGATAACTGAGGTGTCGCTTGTATAGTCAGATTTGTTAGTTCAGATGCTGGCCACGAGAGGCTCTCACCTGGCTCTTTTGTTACAGTCAAAATTTACTGCTTCGTTTATTAATCAAAGTTACTTCTATTCACGCACTGTTGTTGGTACATTTAAAAAAAATCAGACCTTCTGCAACTAGATAAGTAATCAGTTTAATGTTTTTATGAAGTGTGGGTTATAAACAGATAAATTACAAATTTCTAGAAGTAATACGGAAAAGTGGTAAATTGAGCCTATAGTTTCATCACGTAACTTTGAATTACAATTCTAGATGCGAAATCAATGTGGGCTCAAATAGCCTGTAAAATACATTCATCTAAAACATATGTTTCTGTTTGTAAAAAGTATGTCATCAGTATGTTAGTATATACCAAATAGAAGGCGAGGTTACTCTATGTCAACCAAAGCAACCTGGAATCGGTCAGCTTCGGAGGATATTTTGCTCTTTAAAAGACACTGTTGGGAAAATAAAATCTCCAGAACCTGTGGAGAAAAGTCTTTTTACAGTCACTTTGAAGCACAATATATAAATGCTTAAAACTATCCAGAATTATTCAAGTTTGTTCATGATTTCTATGACAATATTTATTACATACATTACTCAAAGGTTTCAATATATAACGTGTTAACAATGCTTTATAAAATATTTTCTGTGCATGATTCATAAATTTGATTAAAAAATTACCTGGTATTTATTTATTTTTTCTTTTGTATCTACGGCATTCGTCTAATACGAAAATTCTGTTCTGTCCGTCCAAAACATAACAAATGGTGTCTAAATCACTGAGAAAAAGGATTGGGCTCATGTTAACGACTGTAAACTCACCTTTACAAGGATGGCAACAGATAGGGCGACAAACTCTCCCATTTTTTATGCGGGTTCTCTCGTATTTTCGCACGTCTTTTTTAATTCTCCCGTCTCCCTTACTGTTTGCTTATTGCTCCCGTATATTTCGTCAGTGATCACTGATATGACCTGAAACCTGTGAGGTATTATCGACAGTTTTAAATTTCTTATTCAAATATGTCGAAAACGTTTCTTATAATAATCGATACTGCTTCCGAGTACTGCTGGTGCTTCTACGGCCTTTCGAATGTATGGGGATGTGAGAGAAATGTTTATTTGTTTCTTTGCCAACAATGCCGTCTGATGAATGCGATTGTGTGGTACCGATAAGAAGTATAAGAAAACGTTTTCATACCATGACAACACACGGAAGTAATAATTCGTAAAAGCGGATTATAGAAACACTGATGTCTAAAAGGAAGAGTTTCATTAGTTATTTCTCAGTTGACTCTCACAGCATTTCAAAACACTTCGAAAGAACCAGACGTTCGCTTAAGTTGTCAGCAACCGAAAACAAGGGAAAGTTAGCACCAAATGTTTTCTTTGTTTTTCTGTAACACCGACCGTAAAGAGTTCGTGTGTATTTTTCACTTGGTTTTAAAGTGAATCGGGATTTATTATGTGCTCTCGCAGTAAAAATAAGGATTAAAAAGTGTGGTTTTTTAATTTTTTTTTTTTTTTGTATTTTTTTTTTTTTTTTTTTGTACTGCTACTAAAAGTTACTGAACAGCTGAAGTCCATCCATGGATAATGCGACAGAGATGATTTTATTAACTTCTACCATTGCTTAAATAATTATATAATTGATAGGAGCTATATCAAATGCAAATCCAATACTGTTCTTCAATTTGCTTCACAACTGAATCTTATTAATGCCATTGCACTCTTTAAAACTATCTCTCTGGTTGTAGAGCTACCCGAAAATATGGAATATGGGTGAAAGTAAGCAAAGCATGTTTGATTTTTTGTGTTTACATCCTCACCGTCATCCATTCTAAGGAAATATAGTTGAGCAGTTGAAATTTACTGTGACTGTATCTCCCGTATAATCATGGTCAGATTTTGGTCATTTCCCTTAAACCCATGATCAAAATTTGGTCGCCTAGCAACAGAAGGGAAACGAACGTGCAACAACAAGCGGGAAACTTCCCTGACGTTACGCTGGCACAAATGGCTGCCACTCGCGGTTCGTATTCCTAGTTGTTTGCTCGCTTTCCGCTCGTTGTCAGGTGATGGTCCAGCGAATCATCAGAGGATGTTGCTGCTGACTACATTATCTAAACCCAAATGCATAATTCGTTTGATCAAGACAATTCTACAGCAACTTTCTGTTATTATCAGTATGTTCAAATGATTGTTAAGCTTATGGGACTTAACTACGAGGTCATCAGTCCCTAAACTTACAAACTACTTGTCAACTACCTTATACTAAGGACGGCACAAATATCCATGCCCGAGGGGGGATTCGAACCCCCGACCGTAGTGGCCGTGCAGACCGTGACTGGAGCGCCTCAGTTCCCTCGGCCACCGCGGCCGGCTATTACCAGAATCTCGGATGAAGTAATGTTGTTGTCTGCACTCCGTAGACCTGAGAGAAAGAAGTCGAACCCCTTTTTTTCTTCATTCTATCGAGGACAATACTGCAGAACCTTGATGTCTCAACAGATCCCCTAATTGTTTTGACCAGTGTACAATAGTTTTCCGGACGATCAGCTCTTTTTTTAATAGAGGTTCGCTGAATCACATTCTCTTACTCCATTCCGACGCGGTGCAGCAACAGTGTTCTATAGATTCCGAGAATAAAAAGTAGCCTGTTGCTGTTGTACTTTTTAAATCGACATTAACTGCAATAGAGGAGGTTTTTCTATTCCTGGACTCTAAAGAGAGTCCAATAATAAATGGCAGAGCTTTCGCGGCTTTTTATAGCTCAGCAAGTGAAAACTGAACTTTTGTCGAGCAGCTCGGGGCACTCTAATGGAAGGACGTGCGTTATTATGAATGGTCCGCACGGAGAGAGCTGGGCGGGCAGTCAGTCACGCGCCCAGCAGAGTGCGCTGGCGGCGTGATAGATGGGGCGCTAAAACACAAGCCCTGTACCCGCGCGGCCCGCTGCACTCGCCGCCGCCGTGCCCTGACTGAGTAATGGCGGCCGCATGCAGATGGACGCCCACTCCTCCTGCCACTCCTCCTATAAGCTTTAAGTGACCCTCGATTGCCGCAAAAACGTTACTACTCCTCCAAAGATGATGTCGATTTTGATCTGATGATGGCAGGTGTCACCTTGGGGATAGTAAATGCAGTGGCGGCTGGTGCTTCAGGTTACTGGGGGTTCACTTCTGTCAGTGCCGTATCCCTATAGTGGCGCCGCCCCCCCCCCCCTCTCGCTCTGCGCGTCGATGTTTCGGCGCCCCCTTCCCCCCCTCTCAACTATATTAACGTTACAAGATCTGCAGAATATCTTACCTCGGCTTGTTTGCACTTGCTTCAACTCGAGCTGAGGCGTCAGCCTTTCAACCTTCGTTATTTCACACTTCTCTTCCAAGCTTGCAGCTGAGTAATTTGTTTCTAAAAGATACTGAACGCTGTTCATTTTTCTTTGATAATAAACATCGAGAACATATGAATGTGCACATGAACACTAAAACACAGTAATTACACGGTTAAGTGTCTGTAACAAAATGAATCTTTTACGATGAAGAGACAAGCTACCTTCGGGTCACGTTACACTGTAAGCAGAATCCTCTCCTAACCTTACCCATGTGCAAAAATGTTCAAATGTTTGTTAAGCTTGTGGGCTCATCAGTCCCTAAACTTACGAACTACTTATAAAATAACTTATACTAAAGACAACACAAACATTCATGCCCGAGGGAGGATTCGAACCACCGACGGGGAACGGCCTCTCGCATCGCAGCATCGCGCCTCAATGCGCTCGGCCACTCCGCTCCCCATGTATTTTCAAATAGTAACATTTTTGTTCCAATGAAGAATATAAATGTCATTTACCCTCAAAATCGCGACATATTTGCAGAAACGTCCAAACTATATGTGGCAAGTAAGAATACAAAAGTCTTTGTTCCCGTACCTGTTAAAAAGAAGATTGCGTTTAAAAAAATTGCTTGCAGTCGGTCTCGAACCCACTACCTTCGACAGAGCACAGCAATGCTGCTAACCGCACTGCTATTCTTGCTACCTGGGGAATAGCGACTTCATGATAATGTATGATAGTATCTTCTGTAGGCTTTTACAGTTGATGCGTCTTTAATTTATAAGATATTTTACCAAATATGAATATGACGTGGTTTTGATGAATTTTTAATGAGCTAAAACCAAATATGAAGGGCGGATGTTGCCTTCATTGAGGATTTACGCATGAGCAAGACGAGGTGCACCGAAACTTCATTGTCTTGATATAAAAAAGGAACAACTACCTGATGTTTTGCAGAACGTCAGGAAGTTGTTCCTTTATGATATTATTATCATGTTCTGTCAAGCAGCGTCGGAAAATTCAATTAATTTAATTGCCTTGTTTCGGGACCATTCGTGTGTAACCGCCAGGGCTCGATTAGTCAGGAGCTGATGTCTCTACCATCTCCAACGCCAATGTTAAAAGCGGCGTTTCCCCTTGCTGCCGCTGGGGCGCATATGCCGCCTTCAGAGGGTTTAGAAGAGAATTGAACCTCAACCGCGCATGCGCATTGCAACGCTGCGGCCTCTGCCACCAATATTAAGCGGCCGCGCTATGACGCGTATACATGTTCTCTTCGCGACGTAAAACGTTTCTCATGCGATAAAAATACTTAGAATGTGCATGTAAAATGATCTGGTGGAAGAACGAAACGAAGAATGACAGAATAAAAACACTTTCATTTTATTTATTTAGTTACATTTTTTCACGACGAGCTTTTTTTCTGGGGTTCACTGATCCAGTGAACACATAGGACGCGCCGCTATTGAGTAAATGCCGGTTCCAGAGGGGGCTAAGAGGCTCAAGCCCTCCCCTTCCCACCAACCGTTCCCATTGTTAAAACCAATGCTCGATCGGATCTAACCCTCTCCAAAAGTACTTAATTTTTAACTCAACTTGGTCAAGCCCCTTCCATACCACAATCCTGGATCCACCACTTTAATGGTTTCAACGTCGTCCGCCTACGGAGAGAGTACTGATTTAGATGCCAGAGTGTGTTCCCTTTAATAATTCATGTTTACACCAAAAAGGCTCAACGTGTTATCGAGTGTGAAGCAAACACTCGCCGTGCTTTCTACAATCAACTGAGAGAATTGAAAGTTGTCAAATTGTGATCTTTCAAGTGGTGGGATGGGCATTTCGGATATTTGCTGTATAAGATGGACATGCTACGTTTGGCAACGATGTGGTGTTGCGATGGTCACGTGTTGTCACATGCATAGACGACGAGGTGCTGGACATCCACTTAGCACACATGTCCGCCAAGATCGTCGTATTGTAATGGTAGATGTGGCAGATCGTAAATCTAACACAGCACAGCTAGCAGCGTTTTTGAGAAGTGGCGAGACGTAGTTAACCGCTTAGTACTTATTAGCTTGCACTCTTCTAGGCCGTCTTCCCCTAATGCCATAGGATCGACTTGCACGGCTACACTGGTGTCGTCTGAGGATCAATTGCAAGATGGAATGGCGGGCCGTAATCTTCAGCGATGACAGAAGATTCAGCTTGCACGCAAGTGATGGTCGTTTGCACTTAAGACGTAGACAAAAGACACACTGGCCCCACTGCAGGCATTTACGGTCTGGGCTGCGATAAGCTAAGATACAACTTTCGTCCAGTTTTGGTGTTTGCGCAGGGAACGCTGGCCAGCGCTAGGTACGCGCAGAATGTTGTAAGCCGCGTTGTTTGCCTTTTTTGTAACGGGAAGATAATGGGTTGTTCCAATAGGACAGATTGCGCGTGAAACTCAACGTGCTCTGCAAGACGTGCATCAACTTATCTGGATCACCGAACTTGTCCCTGATCGAGCACGTATGGGATATGATGGACATCTGACATGTGCAACTACATCTACATCTACATCTACATACATACTCCGCAATTCACCGTAAGGTGCGTGGCGGAGGGTACACTGTACCACTACTAGGCATTTCCTTTCCTATTCCACTCCCAAATAGAACGAGGAAAAAAAGAATGCCTATATGCCTCCGTACGAGTCCTAATTTCTCTTATCTTTGTGATCTTTACGCGAAATGTAAGTAGGTGGCAGCAAGATAGTACTACACTCAGCTTCAAATTCCGGCCATCTAAATTTACTCAACAGAAATTCACGAAAAGAACGTCGTCTTTCCACCAGCGATCCCCAATTGATTTGCCGGAGCATTTCCGTGACACTCGAGCATTGGTCGAACCTACCAGTAACAAATCTAGCTGCTCACCTCTGAACTGCCTCTATGTCTTCCTTTAAACTGATCTGCTGCGGGTCCCAAACACTTGAGGAATACTCAAGACGTGGTCGTACAAGCGTTGTATACGCGATCTCCTTTACAGATGACGTACATCGTCCCAAAATTCTCCCAATAAACCGAAGTCGGCTGTCCGCCAATCAGAACTGTTCTTACATGTTCGTTCCATTTCATATCGCTCTGCAATGTTACGCCTAGATATTTGAACGACGCGACAGCATCAAGAAGCTCACTACTAATGCTGTATTCGAACATTACAGGATTGTTTTTCCTACTCATGCGCATCACCTTACATTTTTCTACATTGAAAGCTAATTGCCATTCTTCGCACCAACTAGACATTTTGTCTAAGTCATCCTGTATGCTATTACAGTCAATTAAAGACGACACCCTCCCGTACACCACAGCATCATCAGCAAACAGCCGCAAATTACAACTTACTCTGTCCATCAGATCATTTATATAGATAGAAAATAATAGCGGTCCTATCACACTCCCCTGGGGCACCCCTGACAATACATTCGTCTCTGATGAACACTCGCCGTCGATACAACGTACTGCGTTCTATTACTTAGGAAGTCTTTCAGCCAATCAGAAATCTTTGAACCTATTCCATAAGTTCGTATCTTCGTTGGCAGTCTGCAGTGTGGCACCGCGTCGAACGCCTTTTTGAAGTCGAGAAAAACACAATCCGCCTGTTGCCCTTCATCCATGGTTCGCAAAATGTCATGTGAAAAAATGGCAAGCTGAGTTTCACATGAACGATGTTTCCTAAACCCGTGCTGATTCATAGAAAGAAGCTTTTCCGTTTCAAGGAAATTTACTATATTCGAGCTGAGAATATGCTCTAAAATTCTACATGAAACTAATGTCAACGATATTGGACTGTAATTGTGTGGGTCAGTTCTCTTTCCTTTCTTATAAACGGGAGTCATCTGCGCTTTTTTCCAATCACTAGGAACTTTGCGCTGAATTAAAGATTCGCGATAAATGCAAGCTAAGTAGGGGGCCAATGCCGCCGAATAGTCTTTGTAAAATCGAACTGGTATTCCATCCCGACCAGCAGACTTTTTCGTATTTAGCTCCCTCAGCTGCTTCTCTACACCGGAAATACCTATTACTATGTCACCCATTTCGGAATTAGTACTTTGATCAGATGATGGTACATTTGTGCGGTACTCCTGCGTGAAAGATTTCTTAAAGGTTAAATTTAGAACTTCAGCTTTCCGTTTGCTTTCTTCTGTTACTGCCCCGGAATAATCAATGAGTGACTGGACAGTGGGCTTTGACCCGCTTATCGATTTTACATAGGACCAGAATTTATTCGGGTTCTCGGAAAGATCTTTTGGTAAGGTATGGCTGTGATAATTATTGTATGCTTCGCGCATCGATCTTTTTATAGACGCACGAATATCTACTAACTTTTGCCTGTCATCATTTGCGTGTTCTTTTTTGAATCGAGAGTGCAAGAGTCTTTGCTTTATCAGCAGCTTTCTAACATTATTATTATACCACTGCGGATTTTTTCCATCCTTAATCGTCTTTACTGGCACATATTTCTCTAACCATTTATTTACAATGCACTTAAATTTAGTCCACAATTCCTCTACATCCATAGTCCCGGAATTAAACGATGGCCATTCGTTTTCTAAGTGCGATCCTTACATTTGCTTATCGGCTCTTGCTAACAAAAACACACTCCTAGTCTTCTTGGTTGGTTTATGAAATTTGGTCACCATTGACGCTATGACAATATCATGATCACTAATTCCTGTCTCTACACAGACATCGTTAATAAGGTCAGGCCTGTTCGTGGCTATAAGGTCTAAAATATTTCCATTGTGCGTGGGTTGCCGGTTTAACCGCTCAAGACAGTTTTCGTCAATCCACAGCTCTTGCAGAGCAGCGTGAGCCAGTTATCGTCAGAATTTTAAGGAGTATATTCCAGTGAAATGTTAATGCTTAATTAAAATCCAAAAATTTAAAAGGCAAAACATCTGAAGTAACTTCTTTATGTTACTACTCACTTCCAGGTATTTTCTGTGGGTCGTTTTCAGTGTGTGTGGCCTTCTGGGAAGAGATGTACGTTGATTCAACGCTTGGTATATTTGAATTTCTAAGTTCCAGACTGATAACTGTGTAACTGCTAATAATAATTTCGTGTCGTTCATTGGCCTGGTGCAAGTCTTTCAACTGGACGCCACTTTGGCGACTTGCCTGTCCCAGTTATCCAACTGTGGAAAGGGGACCTACAGCTTAACGTGTAATCCGAACCACTTGACGTTTCTGGCGACTCCTCACATCGTTGAGAGGTAAAGAATGGGCTAAAACGCAGACTGAAAAAATCCGAGGTTCGAACCCGTGACTCTTCGGTTTCCGTCGAGCGTTTTGCCCAAAGACCACAGTGTCCGGCTATGTAACTGCTAATTTGAAGGATAAGGCCACTAAGAAATTATTGTTTTGTACCTTAAATTTCACGTAAATACGGAGTCATGGAAATAATAGTACAAGCATGGTTACGCCTCAAACGCATTAAATTTCCCTGGTCAGCACAAACTTCGTACTAGTCTCCAATCGAGAACGTGTGGGAAATGGTAGGATGATACCTGACTCGTGTGATGCGTCAACGTAGAACAACGTGAACAGATCGAGCAGGAGTGAAATGTTGCATACCCAGACTGTACTTGCCATCGGTGTCTACACGACGTACTAATACGGGTGTTTCCATCATAGATCGACACCTGGTACCTCAGTACAGCTTCAGGCATCGATCTGTAACTTTTTCAAGAATAAATCTTTAAGAAATTGAAAAACTCTAAGCGTTTGGTGTAAGTTCTTTAAGACATGTTCGAAAACACAGATATCATTATGACCCTGTAGCCTACATAAATGAAGGCACAAATGAATAAAGACATTAACTGCCAGTGGGCACTGGGGTTGGAACCGTGCGCTCTGCTGCTAACTAGGCAGGTGCGGACTCATTAGTCACCACAACTGCACGGACTACACAAACAGCCCCCCCCCCCCCCGGTCAGACGCAAATTCTCTACTTATTCACACTGATGACACAGTGCTCTTGCCCGTTGTCCTCGCTTCTGGCGACTATATCTTTAAATTGTGTCTTGATTCGTTGTGGCTTCAGTATCAAAATGGTCTCTAAAATGAAGGTGACGACAGGCCAGTGATCAGTGTGTATGTACACTATGCTCGATCTCTTGTGGGAAGTAGCGAAACGACGCGACTGCTGAGGATAAGGTCCGGCTCATACTTGACGCAGCAGAGGAGCAGCGCTCCTGCAGGTCAGCGCACACTGCACAAGTTTTAGCTACGTACTCAATACCTTTAGTTCTTTTATAATTAAGATAAATAAATTTGCGTCTGACAAGAACTTTGTTTATAACAACAGCTTTCTGATAGATAACGGAAGCGTTTTCTGTACAGTCAGATTTGTTACTTCACGAAAGGATCTGATGTGGCTCGTTTGTTACAGTGAAAAATTATTGTTTCGTGTGTTAACCAAATTTACTTCTACTTACGCACTGTTGCTGGCAAATCATTTAAACAAACTCATATCTTCTGCAACTTGATTTCTAATCAGTTTAATGTTTTTATAAAGTAAGCGTTATAAAGAGATAAATTACAAATTTGTCGACAGTAATATGGAAAAGTGGTAAATTGAGACTATTTTTTCCTCATGTGATTTGAGCTCACACATGTAATTCATTTCTAAATGCATAAATTCGGTAATTGAAAGAACTTTTGTACACTTGATATACTCAATCATGAATGTGGTGCAGTTTATGTCAGAAACACTTCCCTGTTCATTGACACCTGGCAAGCTTGGCTGAAAGTTTATGTAAATCAAAGTCTCTTAGTTTAACTGCTTTCACATGTAAAGTATCTTTTTCCGCTCTTTATTCACAGGTCTTCAGGGACTCAAGTACTGTTGTGGTAGAGTAAATAGTAACGCAAAGTGTAAATTACAGAGTAAATGAAATGATCGTATAGCGTTTTTGGCACGGAGATCCCATCCAGGATTGTTCGGCCGCCTAGTGCAAGTCTTTTTTACGTGTCGATGATGAGGACAACACAACACCCAGTCCCCTGCCGGGAATCAAATCCGGGCTCCTTGTGTGGTAGTCAGCGACGATGTCGACGGAGCTCCTTTTTTATCTTTATTTAATCAAATAAGAGGAAAAAGAAAAAAAAGTACAATTACACGAACGAGCCCTTCAAGCATTAACAAAAGGATATCTGTGACCTCTTTGTAATAAAATTAATTACTCCATCGGACCAGCACGTTCTCACAAGACTGACGATCGCTTTTGATCAGCAGCGCGAGAAGAAATAAAAAATTAATAAATAAAAATTAAAAAACACATGGTGACGTAAATCAGCTGTTCCTTGCACGGATGATCCACCTGTGACGGGAGTCACAGGATGCACTCCGGAGAAAGTTAGAAAAGTGTGTCTGGTACTTCGGGTTCTTCATAACTGCGCAGTATCGTTCATTGACGTATTGTCAGAAATCGAGAACTTTTCCAAACAGGAAGTGGACAGCGAGTCCGCTAATCCATGTCACTGTGTGGGTCTTCGCTTGCGGGAAATGGTCATCGAAAAAAAGGGGCATTTCTGCAGTGATATTGTCAGGGGTTGTGCGTGTAAAGAAGGCCAACACCTGGTGGACCAAAAGCCAATCATTGTCTGCCTCACCGCAGACAACTCGATAGCCGTCGTCGTCTTGCACATCACACGTGGCACATAATGGCGATGTTGCTAGGTGGATCCTGTCGAGGCCAGTCTGGCACATCTGCTTCCCATTGACCGTGATAGCTGGACTGGAGATCTGATGTAGGATCATGAACTGCTCGCCACTCCAGCAAATATGCAGATATTTGTGTTGAATTGCATTCGGCGGAAGTAGAGATTGAAGGGTATAGCTACGGGGGCAGACACGGTGTAAATAATTTAGCATAAAAGAACCAGTATGTAGGTGTTCCTGTGTCCAGCACAATGCCACAACGAGAGCGGCTGCCGGCTGCCGGCAGTTGGCTCTGTGACGGAGATATGATTATCTTATTAATTAGTCGCTTGTAGCCGGTCGCGGTGGCCGAGGGGACTGAGGCGCTCCAGTCATGGTCTGCACGGCCACTACGGTCGTGGATTCGAATCCCCCCTCGGGCATGGATATTTGTGCCGTCCTTAGTGTTACCTTGTTCATAAGTAGTTTGCAAGTTTAGGGACTGATGACGTCGTAGTTAAGTCCCATAAGCTATACAAACATTTGATTTGATTAGATTACTTTTTTTATTTTTATTTTATTTTATTTTATTTTTTTTATTATTTATTTATTTATTTATTTATTTATTTATTTTTTTTTTTTTTTTTTTTGAGCGGCTGACAGAGGCCTGTCAGTCGCATACCAGTGTCACCGGCTTTCATTTAAAAAAGCTCCGGGCCCGTAACGAAAATGCACGTTGCCATCCACTAAAAAAACACATGACGAAGCAGCCCGCAGACATCAACTTTGGAGGAACTGATCCACTCTAAAAGGTTCCAGCGCAGAATTCCGCAGGGGAATGACGTATTTAAAGCCACCGACCAGCTCGCCACTGTTATCGAATGGAGTGCGATGGTCAACGACAAACACCGAGCCCTGAACCCGGGACTCCATTCCTGGCCGCCTGTTCACGCTTCCGCCGTAAGCCGCGAGGCGAAGAGGGCCTCGCGAGACAGCACGGCGCCGCCAGGGATGTGACAGGAAGCCGTTCGCCCCGCCGACCTCGCGTGTACAGGAGGCTCACCGACGCCTGACGTCACACCATCGTCCAACACAGCTGGGTCGCAGTACACATGCTGCAGTTCCTTGATATTGCTCCTGCCGCTCGCTGCAGTGGTGCCTTCCATACGACGGCTGTCAGCGCAGACGCCGCTAGCAGGCGACAAATGCTGCCGCCATACTACCGGCCACGGTCGGAATATTAAATGGCCAAGCAGACGCAAGGAAAGATCGAACTGACATGTTGTAATGTTACACAAAGAACCACTGTTTGGCCTCGGGCACCACCTCTCAGCAGCCAAACCACAATCCTCTGCTCCCCCTTAGAGTACCATGACATTGGCGTCTGCTTTTTTCTTCTCCTTTGCAGCGGCAGTTGTCATACACCTAGCATTCATTACTAGTAATTCATTTCTAATGGTAGTCGCCATCACAAGTGTTCAAGCAGTACACAATTCAACTGGAGGAGTACTGGCAAGAAACGTTACTGGATTTGTAGATCAGTCATCATCGATAGTGTAGTAGTGAAAGGTGAACTTGGTGTATGGGTGCTTAGTGTGTGTGAAGAACTGGCATAAGATCGTTCATGATTAAGAAAATCCTTAGCATTTTTCCAGCTTCGTCCAGCTGCCCATTCAGTAGAAACAGGAATTTAAGCTTGGTTGGTTGGTACAGGAGGACCAAACTGCTAAGGTCATCATTCCCTCGGTAAGAAGGGGAAGGAATGAGGATAGGAAGGGAAGGGCAGGGAAAGGAAATGCAGTCCATGGAGGAAAGACGCAAGACTGCGTTAGTTTGGGGCCCCATGGTCGCTACGCACGTATTCGCGAAAGAACAGTGAGTCCCTTGGAGGATTTAAGCTTGTATAGCTCTTTATTCCTGTCAAGTATCCAGAAACCAGGGACCGTAGACCGAAAAAACACATAGTCTGCATCGTCAGGCGATGACTCTCGATGTCTCTTTATTTCAGTAGTTCACTTAGAACTTCGGTCAGTATCGGCAGCATTCGAAGAAGGGTACGACGAGACAGCATCATACTAGGCACAGCAGGCGACAACAGCCTCACGACTGGCGCTTAGCTGCTGACGGCGTCAAGGCAAACTCTTAATATATATCACGTATTTTATCAGAATAGAAAGAGCATTGTCTCTCCTTCCACCGTTGAGAACAACTTTAATTCGTTAGATATGATAGGTACCCAGTAACGTGCGGTGCAAAACGCACCAAGCGTAAATTGATGAGCGATTACATATTCCACTGCAAAATAAGCACGATCCTTTCTTCTTGTTATAATCAAAACTGTGAGCAATAACAAAACAACCAGTTCAATATCATATAGTGACTTTTGTATATAAGATGCTGCACAATCGACTGACGAAGACTGCATTAGCGGAGGATACCCAAGAATTAAATAAATAAATAAACAAATAAATAAATAAAAAGCCACTGATATTTAATTTTTTTACGCAAAATGTAAACGTCTTACAGAGATCCTAAATTCAGAGAAGCATGTAGCATTTCTTCGTCTGCATTAAAAAAAATGAAAAAAAAAATTCCTGGCGTATCGGATGACTAGAAATTCCACTCCGTGGCAGAGGTGTGACAGACAATTGGGCACCGGTATGCCCCAAGTTTTTGAAGATGATAAAAAAATATTTTGTGATGAAAACTAAACAAAACTGCCTTATAAGTGATCTCAGTTATCTGACATTCGCTGATTTCTTTTCCTTTTAAGTATGCACCTATCACTTCGTGTGATGTAGAAGGTGATTTTCTATTTACAGGAATGTTCTGTCAGATAAACATATGAGCTTAGTGAAGAAAATTTAAAGAAATAGGTTATTGTGTACTGTTTTAGAAGAAAATAGAACGGAATTTTGATTCTACATAGTTTTATTTTTTATTTATTTATTTATTTATTTTGCCTCATTATGCGTGTTAAATGAATGCGTGCATTGTTTACGGTTTGATAGTGCATGAAAATCCGGGCTGTAGTGATCACTGTGTCCAGTGGCTTAGTGCTCAGCGTGTCTACCTTAAGGCAGAAGACCAATGTTCGATCACCGGCTCGGCACAAATTTTCATATTTCATCATTGATTTATTTCAATGCGCACCGGCAACTAATGGCATAAATTCTTTTGTGTGTTGACTAGTAACAGAAGCAGGGTCGAAAATGTTTGTTATTTCGGACATGTCTGAAAGAAGGCCTGATATCAGATATACGTAGAAATTTATAGAGTGCCAGTATCTGCAGCTGACTCCAGCCTAAGGTTCACGGAGAGAAAATAAGAGAAAAAATGTTCAAATGTTTGAAAATCTAACGGACGTAACTATATATACAGGGTGTTTCACTAAGTGTGTTTGCTTCTGTAACTTATAAAATAATAGGTGACGGGAAATTGTAACGCGGTAGGTCAACACAAGAAATGTTACACTTCTGCGGAGCTATGAACATAGTTCATTGTATCATTTTCCAAAGAGTTACAGCACAAAGATATAATTTTTAATGGAACAATAGGTTTTTCTATCGGCATTGGATTCGTTTAAACCAGCTGCGTCCAAATCAATTTAAACTACATTCCTATCACTGTTAGTTTAGGATCTACAACCCTTCAAAGTTCCGAGGCGGAGACTGCGATAGCGTAGCACGGCCTACTGTCTCATGACCACCAGCCAGTCAGCTACGCTGTCGTAGCCTCCGCCCCCTAAACTTTGAAGGGCTATAGCTCCCAAACTGTGATAGGAATGTGGTTTAAATTGATTTGGACGCAGCTGGTTTCAACGAATACAATGCACGATAGAAAAAACTATTGTTCCATTTAAAAAATTATATCTTTGTGCTGTAACTCTTTAGAAAATGATATATTAAACTATGTCCATAGTTCCGCAGAAAGTGTAACATTTCTACCGCATTAAAATTTCCCGTCACTTATTATTTTATAAGTTACAGAGGCAAACACACTTATTGAAACACCCTATATATATATATATATATATATATATATATATATATATCCTGCAATTGTTATTCTTTCATATTCACAGAATGTATGACATCAACTGCGAAGGTTGTCTCACCTACGAGTCGTCGGGCGCATTTTCTCTGGCGTTTGAGCAGGTATTCGCAATTGCGTTTTTGCAATGTGTAGCTGGACACAGGCCAAATAAATTCTGCGCCTCGCGACGTTCTGCGACGCCCGGCGTAGATGTAGACTCGAAATTTTTTGTGCTCAATAGATAGAGCTCTCCCAAATTAGTCTAGTGTGATATTCGATTTATCTAAATGTATTAACAAAGACAGTAAAACACGACAATTAACCAGTACTCCGGAAGCGGCTGTGTAGAGCTTCCAAAAGACAGTAGCAGACGGTGCGCGGCGAGGCGTCACACGTGAGATGGGGCGCGTCGGACGAGCACGAAGTGGCGAGTACTTGTGTGCCGAAAAGAAACTGAGATACGTCCGCTGCCAGCTACACTGTCGTGCAGCACTTGTTGCATCGGTGACATCTGTTTGCACCGTCTTCCTTGACGAGTAGCCCCGTCGCGTGTGCCGCCACCCCTCGCGCTGTCTGCTACTGCCTTGTGGAAGTGCTACGCAGTGGCTCCCGGAGTACTGGTTAATTGCCGTGTTTTACTCTCTTTGTTAATACACTTCGTTGCGGTATCTCAAGATTAGAATGACCAACGTGAACCCTATCAGACATGCCTGGAATACAATGGAAAGGGCTATTTTTGGACGAGACGGCCCACCAAACAACTGGAGAGATTTAAACTTAATCGCCGGTGAGGAACGGGACAACCTGGACCTTGATGATCTAGTGAACAGTATGCCACCTTGATAATCTAATGAATAGTATGCCACGACGAATACAGGCATGCATCAGTGCAAAAGGACGTGCTACCGGGTATTAGAGGTGTACGCTGCGATCTGGAACACAAATTCAGATTGTCTGTGTTACCGTAGTACAACTTGACAGTTCCTATTTTCATAAGCAATAAAGAGAACTGAATTTTTTTATGTATCTCTACACCATTTTTATGTAAAGTAATCGTGGTGATGTAACACTTCTTTGATATGTGCATTTTACTATCCTACTCCCAATTTTCTTGTTCAGTGAATAGCAATTTTGCTTTCAAATGTTCATAATTTTCCCTTATATACAAGAAATATACTATCAATTGTGAATGTTTGATGTAATGGCGACATATGACAGAATTTCCCGCTTTCCGCGAGCGGTCGCGTCACCATTAGCTACCCGCGCGCGCCTCTCTGAACGACCGAAACTTCCATACGCCACACATTGCCTACTGCCCAGGAGTGGTCGTACATTCTATGACGTAATTTCCGCACAGGGATGCATGTCTGAAGGACATTTGCGTACATCTATCAGGCACTGCACATCCTATTTTCCCATGTTTGTTATTGTTGGCTCAAATGTTCAAATGTTTGTAAAGCTTATGGGACTTTAATGCGGGGTCATCAGTCCCTTAACTTACAAACTACTTATGAACTAACTTACACTAAAGACAGCACAAACATCCATGCCCGAGGGGGGATTCGAACCCCCGACGGGGAACGGCCTCGCGCATCGTAGCATTGCACCTCAATGCGCTCGGCCGCTCCGCCGCGGCTTTTGTTGGCCTTAATCCAGTTGAGAGGTAGTAAGTAGCTCTTAAGTGGTCTCTAATTTGCCGGATACATTATGTCATTTACAGATTTTGGCGTTCTCTCTGTTATCTTTCCACAATTACTTTTGTCTTTTGAGAGGATGAAGATGGAGTAAGAAGTCAATAACGACACCATGATAACCTGAAGTGATTTACGTAGAGGAACCTGGGAAACTTAAGCCTCGGTGGATGGATATATGAAGTCTTGGAGACACGAATTCACTGCTGAATCAATAAAATGAATATTTGATTATGTTAAAAAATAAATATAAAATATTAGACTTAGGGAAGCCTCCGCAAGGGAAAATGAATGAAATTAACCACAGAAGAACTCAAGGCCACACCCCCTTCTTATAAAATCTGTCCAACTGAGGCAGCCGCTCATACGTAACGTCGAAAGATTATATACTAACTGTCCAGCGAAATGTCTCTCTCTTTTCTTTTCTTTTCTTTTCTTTACACTTATGTATTCAGTGATTGTTTTCTTGTTACGCGAGACCTTTGTGTACATTACTCGATTGTAGGTGCCAGGGCTCCAATAAATATTCATGACTGATTGTTATCTAAAAGAACGCTGAAGTTGGCGCGATTTTTATCCTATCATTATTCTGCACTTGCGTAATTGAAACTCATTCCACTTCCGCTTGCACATTCTGCCTCTAATTCTTTTTGCTGATATCACGATTAATCTTATTATTGTATCATATTTATGCTACAATAGACTCCAGACTACCTTTAGAATAATTACTTGATACGCTCAGGTGCGTTGTTCGGTAGTCAAGGGAAGATACACGTTATCTGCATATAAACGTATCATCAGCGCAAGATCAAGAGCGTTTGTTCAGTGGGACTTTATTTACACGTAAACATAGTTCGCGTTTTGCGACTCATAGTGTAAGCATATTGCAGTAGCGAACCAGCGGCATAGATAACGGGGGGAGGGGGGGCATTGGGGTCCGGCTCCAACCCAAAGTCATATCTGCGGAGCTTTCCCACATGTTCCAATTTTAAACGTTGAAACAGCTTTGAGAGTTCTGTGTAGTTGTTGTGACTTATTTTCATTTCCCCTGTTTTCTTTATAATTCGTGATTATTAATTCCGATATAATAAATAAGGTTAAATAAATAATTTCATTCTTTTTTATTATGTGGTACTACTGTCGCGTTGAAATGGAAGCAGGTTTGACTTCAAAAGTAGGTTTTCCCTGTACTTCCCACATCTAGTTAATTTTTTTGATAGCGGTTTTTGATGTCGGTTACACTGAGATCACACTACGCAACAAACGTTTCATTGTGATAACAAAGAATATAAAACAGTAAAGTGATATTTTTTTTACACATTTGCAGCATCGGCATAGGTTTGATCGATTATTTCCATATCTTGAAGGACATAATTAATTTCTCAGTTTAATCAGTGGGCAGCCTCATATTACGAGTTTTACAGTCAGGGCAGGGCAGTTACAGACCTATGACATTACCGAAGATAATTTATGATTACATACGATATCTATTTTTCACGAACGACAGCGTTCTCTAAGTGAATGCATTATTTTATACCGCTCTCGCCTTACCTGCATGTTGTGTGGCTGTCAACAGAACAAGGTGAGTGAAATCCAGTTTGTTTAAATATCACACCACTAGTAGGAAAGACTATTTGTTTGTTTATTTGATCATTTTACACATTCCTTTTTGATTCCCCATTTGTTCTGGGACTTTCATTCTGCTATTGAAATTAAACTGATTATTTCGATAGGTTGCTACGAGTATTTGTTGTCAGTTTTGGAAAGAGCTCGAAACTCTAGAATTAATCACACCACTTGATCACAACACAGTAATTTGTTTGTTGGTGAAATCAGAAATATGTCTCACGGTGTACCTTGTTGCACAGCTATTGTCCGTCACAGAACCCAAGCATTTATATTTCCCATCAAACTCGTGTTAAAAATTTGTTTGTACTCTGGTTGATTAATGAATTTCGTGATTCTCAACTCATGCACTTTCACTTTGTGCTACATGCGTACCTGTCACTTTGTTATTGTCAGTCACTATCAGGCTGATTAATTATAACATTAAATCGTATGCTAATTGACACAAACTGATTAGTTTCAGTCTGAGCCACTTAATCATTTACAGCACACATACTCAGAGAGATACACTGTCACTTGTAAACACACACACAGATTCAAGGTCTATACATATTTAAATCATTTATATATTTTACTATATAAGTTTCAAATTGAAGACCCCTTCCTGCAGAAGACAAATGAACACCCTGCCTTCCAAAAGATAACCGAACTCCCCCATTCCTCCCTCGAAGAATAAATGTTCTACGGCCTTGTTGAAGACTGAGCAGAGAGCGTTATACAATTCATTGGTATCAAACAGGAATTGGCGTAACTTACGTATAACGTCAAGATCAGGTATTTGTCCTAACTTCAAGCTTCCCCTGTCTATCAATAATTTTGTACAATTGAAGATGGGCGCTAAAACATTTAGATGTATAAGGTTACACCTCTAACAGAGATTATATCTACCAAGTATTTATTTATATACATCGAATTTTAAAGGCAAATTTTCATTTTTATTATGGTAAAAAAATACTTTAACAATAAGTTCAAGTAACGTATTATTGGCTTTAGTTCAACTATACAATGTACTCTTAATTATTTTCAATTCTTGCTTTAATTTGTTCACAATGAATGAAATTTATTTACTATAATTATTGAAGATTATCTGCTTTCTGACAAATTTCCATATATTTCAACTACAGCTGATCTTAATGCTCTGTTTTTTTGTCGTAGATTACTATATTCATTATATTTGATACATCATAACGCTGGCAAACATCTAAATACTACCAATTGTTTTCAAACCAGTGTCCTTTCTGCTGATTTGGAACCCGTTTTAACTTCAAAACTCAACTATTTGTACAAAATAGTTAAGCAGACGAGACTGAAATGACATCTATATATTGTTTTACTAGAGAATATGCAATCCATTCAGTTTGTTCAATAAAATCTAATTTCAGGGGATCTATTAATTTATTGTGTAATAAATTGCACAACCTTCAATATTATCCTCAGTCTTGGGGCCACTTTACATAACTGTTTGTTCATAGCAACTGTAGTTAATAATATTATTTTTGCTACATATGAAGATTGAGAAATATCTACGCAGAAACAACTTTTCATTTTTAATTATTACCACAAAGTCATGGTAACTAAATGGCAATTTATACTTACAAAAATCGTTTTCTGTGCGTATGTCATTAAGTTTCGGTATTCGTACAGTCATCTTAACCCTTAATAATCTTCTGTTTGTCTTTACCAAATCATCTAAAATGTAATCTTTGGCAATTCTTTTTCATTTTAGTAATGTTCAGGAATTTCACTTTTAGGATTGTTACTAAGGAAACCACAGACTTAGGGAAGATACAGTGAATGTTTGTAAAAAAACAAACAACAATTATTTATAAAAAATAATTAAGTTTATTTAATTGTTAGGCACTTAGAATTTCAGATTTGGAATATTTTAAGAAGTATATATAATTTTTTATAACAAAAGTAAAATGCTGATGGAAGACACGTTTATTTTGTATAGTAAATTGAAAATCTTTCATAAAATATATAGCATAAGCATGAAATTTCGTTACGAGAATGTATTACTTTCCTATGAGGATGGGGAAAGAACTCCGTTCGGGGCGGTTCCAGGACGGCCTGCTGGGAAGGGGGGGGGGGGGAGGTGGAAGAATTCTCATCGTCAGCTAAACTCTGGCTCAGTAGAAACACTCTAGTACCGGCCACCCCTTTGTAACCCACGCCCAATCAATAAACAGTCTCACAGTTTTGAAGAATCAGTGCAGTGGTAGCCCGCTAGCTAACCCCCTTGGATCCGCCTATGGAACACATTTCACAACGATGGAGAAAGATATTTTGAACCTCTTGTCGTCAGCAAGTAATATTTTACATTAATGCCTATGATAAAAGCAAAATTTGGGTTAAACCTCCCAATGTAGTATCGTCATAGTAACAGAAAATGATGACGTCGTTTATAACCTATTTAGACGAACCCTAAAAATTACATAATGATTATATATATTGCATTGGTAATATAAGACGTTCACAAGGAACAGACGTTTCTCTTTGGTAGTAAATGTCTCATCTTGCAATTTACTGTGGTCTTTTTTATTTATCACTGTAACCTAATCAGTGTACAGGTATGGAATATGATTTATGTTGTTTCACAGGGTTTAGCAATTCCTCATTAACTTCTATGCAGTGGCGAGGCTTTTATCGAAATAATATTTACGTACTCTTTTTCCATCAATATAACAGTCTGCCCCATCTTTAAGAGTATTTATGGTGTATCTTTTTGTAGGATGAGTTGATCTCAATGGGATTCTATAATTAATGTTAATTTTTTCTACCTACTGCAATACTACAGCTTCGATAGTATAAAACAGAAGAATATTATTAAAATTTATAATGCTCTTTGTCACGAGTGTTAGACTATGAGTTGCACACGTAAATAAGTTTGCTCCAATGGTTTAAATTATTTAAAATAATCGCCATGCACTTAAATGTGAATTACAAAGTATTTATGTAGATGTAGATATGAATCATGGTAATACACTTCTTTATAATTCAAAAAGATACAGCGTGAGCTGTCATAGTATACAAAAGAATGGAAAAGAAAAATGAATAGCTGTCAGATGACTATCAGTTTGGCTGGAGGAAATGTGAAGGTATCAAAGAGACAGTCCTGACCTTGGCCTTGGCAGTGGAAGCAAGACTAAAGAAAAATCAATACACTTTCACTAGAGTTGTGGACGTAAAAGCTAAACAATGTAAAACGGTGCAGGAAAAGCAAATACTATATACACGAAATGGAAACGGTGTAAGATAGTGTTGCAGCCTCTATTGTTAAAAATATACACCGAAGAAGCAGTGACAGAAATAAAAGTTCAAGACTGGAATAGAAACTCAGACTGAAAGGATATTAATGATAAATGTCGGCGAGGCCGTTATTATCCTCAGTGAAAATAAAGAATAATTACGAGAACTGGAGAACTACATGAACAGTTTAATGACTACAGAATGCGGACTGCGAGGAAAGTGAAAAATACAAAAGTATTGAGAAGAAGCGAGACACATAAGATCATAACTGATCACTAAGCAGAAAGGATTTCTACTACCGTAGAAGCAAAATAACCATGTTTGATTTGAGGGAAAAATTTCTGAAAATGCACGTTTGGAGCACAGCACTGCATGGGATTGATTGATGAACAGTCGAAAGACGGAAGGGAAGGGAATCGAAGCGTTTGAGTTGTGGCTAGGGCACCAGGATATAGACTGACATGCGCATCCGCCATTTTTGTTCCTTCGCGTCGACGCGACACGGCAACATAGGGTAAGCAGTATGCTTTCAGCATGATGACTGTGCAGCTTCTATTTGTTCAGAAAATGGTTTTGTTTCTCCGTGCACACTGAAAGCAGTAAAGTATTGATAATAAACTGTCATCGTGAAGTATAGACAAAAATAAGAACTTCAAAACTAAAAGAAGTGGATTAAATCATTTGTAATTACGCACGATTTCAACACATGGTAAACAGCACGTTTCAACACGTGTTTTTAGCGATGGGTCCTACGCTACAACTTTTTGCTTTCGAATTTTATTTATAACATCTTAAATCACTCAACAAAAGTAAATTCCCGGTACCGACTGTATACCGATTAGGTTCTTTTCAGAGTATGCTGATGCAATAGCCCCGTAGCTAGCATATACAAACGCTCTCTCAGCGAAAGTTCCGCATCCAAAGACTGGAAAGTTGCACAGGTCACTCCAATACTCAAAAAAGGCAATAGCAGTCATCCGCAAAATTACAGGCCTATATCACTGACGTCTGTTTGTAGCAGGATTTTAAAACATATACTTTGCTCAAATATTATGAACTACCTCGAAGAGGTAGATTCAGAACGTATCGTTCCTGTGAAACAGCTAGTTCTTTACTCGCACGATGTGATGAGTGCTATTGACAAGGGATATCAAACAGATTCTGTATTTCTAGATTTCCGGAAGGCTTTTGACACTGTACCTCAGAAGCGTCTTCTAATCAGACTGTGTGCTCATGGAACATCGCCACAGTTGTGCGATTGGATTCGTGAAAGAACGCGTAGAAAATAGGAAAGACGAATCAAAGACTACGTTTCATTGGCAGAACACTTAGACTATGCAACAGTTCTACTAAAGTTACTGCCTACATTACTCTTGTGCATCCTATTTTGGAGAATTGATGTGCCGGCCGCGGTGGCCGAGGGGACTGCGGCGCGCCAGTCACGGTCTGCACGCCCACTACGGTCGGGGGTTCGAATCCCCCCTCGGGCATGGATATCTGTGCCGCCCTTAGTGTTATCTAGTTCATAAGTAGTTTGTAAGTTTAGGGACTGATGACCCCATTGTTAAGTCCCGTAAGCTATACAAACATTTGAATATTTTTTGAGTATTGATGCGTATTGTGGGATCCACACCACGTGGGACTGACGAACGATTTAGAGAAAATTAAAAAAAGGACACCTCGCGTTACAGGAGAGAGTGTCACGGAAATGATGCACGAGTTGCGGTGGAAATCATTCAAAGAAAGGCGTTATTTGTTGCGGCGAGACCTATTTTCGGAATTTCTTTCACCTACCTCCTCTTCTGAATGCGAACATATATTGTTAGCACCCACTTACACAGGAAGACATGATCTTCATAATGAAATAAGAGCAATCAGATTGAAAACAGAAAGATTTAGGTGTTCCTTTTTTCCCTCAAGCTGTTAAAGAATGGAACTATAGAGAAATATCATAAAAGTGGTTCCATGAACCCTCTGTTATGCACTTAAATGTGACGTGCAGAGTATCCACGTAGATGTAGGTGTATACATATATTGGCAATCAGAAACAATAACAACATATAGACTAAAACAATATTAATTACTTTTACTTATTACTTTTTACTTATTACAATGGCTCATACGGCAAATACTTGTAAATCATCTATGAAATTACTGGGACGTTAAAATGCACGAACTTATGTGATCCTACGTCATAGCTATGTTGTAGTTTACGGGCGAAGTACCTTACCTCCAAAAAGGACTCTTCTTATTCGCCTATTGGAGGCAATCGGTATTTAATGAATTAATTAGAAGTATTTTGTTCAGACGTCGCTATTCGCCACAATGCTGGGGCGGTCTACAAAAGTCGCCGCGCCGGGGTTGCCCGCAATCTCGTTTCTCTCTTTGCCAGCATAACGAGCCGCCCAGTAGGAGGAAGAAGGGGGCTTGCCTACTAGATATGTCGGCGCACTACAGCCAGTACAGTCAGTACAGGATTGGAGGAGTACGGCAGTTCCAGTCAGTACCAGCAAGTTCAACCAGTCAACAGAAGAGTGCCATCCACATGAGCCAGCAGTCTTAATTCAAGCCGCAACATTCGCTATTGAAATGACTGTAAGTGAAGCACAGCAGAACTGTATATTAGATAGGACTTTGCATCATCGCAAACACATCCAAGTTAAGTATTACTTTCATGTGTAATAAAAGTATATGTGAACTTATCACTTCTTTTAGTTGCAGACCTTGTCCATATCCTTCCTAATCACAGACCACCTTCCGAATCTACTACTGACAATACAGTATCCTGAGGTCACAACACCTAATTTTTAACTTCAGTTTCAAACAGCCAATTAAAAAAAAAAAAAAAAAAAAAAAAGAGCGACTGGTTGGAAACGATTCAGTTTCACAGCAATACCAACTATTTTCAGTGATCTATTCCTCTCTTATTCATAAATCTTTTATTGCATCTTAGTCAGCATGGTAATGTGCGTTCATAGCTTATGCATTGAAAATAAATTTTATATGAATTTTTGAAAAATATTCCTTAAAAAAGCACAGACCTGGGATTATATTCTGATCAAATTTATCCCATCACATTCGAAAACGTAGAGATATTGCAAAAGTATGGAAGTTCATTTGGCATCGAATAAAACTGAGTGCCCAATGCGAAAATATTGCTCCGAATGCTCACCCAGGTGGGCAAATACCAATAAATATATTTAACGAATTTTCCAGCTGTATTAATTAAATAATGTATTATGGCTAGATTAATTTTTAATCCAAATATTTATTTATCTCATGATATACGTATTATAAGTGAAGCAAGCAATATTTCAAAGCAATAACACGAAGAAGTCCGTCTTTGAGAAGCTCACGCTGTAGCCGCTTGGAACAAAAATGACGGCGGAAGCTGCTGCTACAGCAGAGGTTGACGCGCGTGCCCGTCTACCGGGTGACCAAAAAGTCAGAATAAATTTGAAAATAAATCACGGAATAATGTAGTCAGAGAGGTAAAAATTGACACACACGCTAGGAAAAAAATTCAAAAAATGTTCGACAGATAGTGCGTGATTCTGGGTTTGTAACTGCTACCGTGACGGGTGAGAGGTACGCCGATATCTACGATTTTTATTTAGGATGGCGCTCCACCCCATATTGCTAGACGCGTGAAAGATCTCTTGCGCGCGTCGTTTGGTGATGATCGTGTGCCGGCTGCGGTGACCGAGGTGACTGAGGCGCTCCAGTCACAGTCATCACGGCCACTACGGTCGGGGGTTCGAATCCCCCCTCGGGCATGGATATTTGTGCCGTCCTAGTTCGTAAGTAGTTCATAAGTAGTTTGTAAGTTTAGGGACTGATGACCCCGTAGTTAAGTCCCATAAGCTTTACAAACATTTGAACATTTTTGATGATCGTGTGCTCAGCCGCCACTTTCGTCATGCTTGGCTTCCCAGGTCCCCAGGCCTCTCAGTCCGTGCGATTATTGGCTTTGGGATTACCTGAAGTCGCAAGTGTATCGTGATCGACCGACATCTCTAGGGATGCTGAAATACAATATCCCAAGCCAGTGCCTCACCATAACTCCGGACATGCTTTACAGTGCTGTTTACAACATTATTCCTCGACTACAGCTATTGTTGAGCATACACTTGTAATTGGTGGCGACTTTAACTTACCCTAGAATTGTTGCCAAAAATACATGTTTAAAACCGGAGGCAAGCATAAAACATCGTCCAAAATTGTACTGGCCGCATTCTCCGAAAATTATCTCGAGGAATTAGTTGATGAAACCACTAGAATAGTAAATGGTTGTCAAAATATAGTTGAAGTCTTAGCAACAAACAATCTAGAGCTAATAAAGAGTATTGAAACAGGCACAGGGATTGGTGAACGTAATTGTAGCGAAAATTAATATCGGATTTTCCAAATCTACCAAAAACAAATCAAAACTATATCTATTCAGAAAAGCAGATAAATATTCAATTAACGCTTTCCTGAGTGAGAATCTGCAGTCTTCCGAAACTAACAATTTTGGTGTAGATCAGATGTGGCTTACGTTCAAAGAAATAATATGGACAACCATAGACAGATTTATACCAGACAATTTACAAAAGAGGGGTCTGATCTGCCGTGATACACAAAACTCGTTAGATCACTGTTGCAAAAGCAAAGGTTAAAAGCATGCAAAATTTAAACGGAAACAAAATCCTCAAGACTGGCAGTCTATTACAAAACTCGAAATTTAGCTCGAACTTCAAAGCGAGAAGCTTATAATAAATTCCACAACGATATCTCTCACGTAATTTGATAGAGAATCCTAAGAAATTCTGGTCCTATGTAAAGTATACTACTGGTAAAACACAATCAATATCTTCAGTAGTAACGGTGATGTTACAGGTGACAGTCCTGCTAAAGCATAATTGCTTAACACAACCTTCCGAAATTCCATCACGAAAGAAGTTCGAAGCAAATACTCCAGAATTCGTATCAAGAACAGCTTCTAGCACACGTAATTTAGAAATTGATACCTTTGGTGTAGTAAAGCAACTTAAACTGCTTAATAAAAGTATGTCTCCGGTCCCGATTGTGTACCAATTAGTTTCCTTTCAAAGTATGCTGATGCAATAGCCCACATACCTAACTACCATATACAAATGCTCGCTTAGCAAACGTTCCGCACCCAAAGATGGAAAGTTGCAAAAGTCACTCCAATAGTCAAGAAGGACAACAGGAGTGCTCCGCAAAATTACACATCTACATTGTTGTCGTCGGTTTGCAGCAGGATTTTAGAACTTACACTTTCCTCAAATGTTATATTGCACCATAGCCACGGATTCAGAAAGTATCGTTCTTGTGAAACACAGCTAGCTCATTACTCACATGATGTGATGAGTGCTATCGACAAGGGATGTCAAATAGCTTCCGTATTTCTAGATTTCCGGAAGGCTTTTGACACTGTACCTCACATGAGTCTTCTCAAATGTTCAAATGTTTGTAGAGCTTATGGGACTTAACTACGGGATCATCAGTCCCTAAACTTACAAACTACTTATGAACTACCTTATACTAAAGACGAGACAAACATCCAGGCCCGAGGGGGGATTCGAACCCCCGACCGCAGAGGCCGTGCAGACCGTGACTGGCACGCCGCAGACCGCTCGGCCACCGCGGACGGCCATGAGTCTTCTAATCAAACTGTGTGCTTATGGAATATCGCCACAGAAAGAACACAGTGTGTTTGACGGTAAGTCATCGAGTAGAACAGAAGTGATATCTGGCGTTCCCAAGGAATGTGTTATAGTGCCCTTACTGAACCTTAATTTTTATAAACGATTTAGGAGACCATATGAGTAGCTCCGTTAGACTGTTCGCGGATGATGCGGTCACTTATCGGTTAGTAGAGTCACCAGAAGATCAAAAGCAACTGGAAAATGATTGAGATAACGGTGCAAAGAATGGAAATTGACCTTAATAATGAGAAGTGAGAAGTCATCCATATAACCACTAGAAGAAACCCGTTAAATTTCATTTACACGAGAAATCAGTCAAAACTACAGGCCGTAAATTTAAGTAAATATCTTGAAGTAACAATTAAATTGGAACGAACACATAAAAATATTGTATGGAAAGCGAACTAAAGACTGCGTTTGGTTGGCAGAACGGATGATGCAACAGTTCTACCAAAGAAACTGGCTACACCACACTTGTGCGTCCTATTTTGGAGTATTGCTGCGCATTGTGGTGGGATCCCCACAAAGTGGAACTGATGGCGATTTAGAGAAAGTACAAAGAAGGGCAGTATCACGGAAATGATGCACGAGTTGTGGTGAAAAACATTAAAACGAAAGTGTTTCTCGTTGCGCCTAGATCTATTTGCGAAATTTCTTTCACCAACTTTCTACTCCGCATGCGAACATATTTTGTTAGCACCTACATACACAAGAAGACATGATCATCAACGTAAAAAGCCAACATCCACCATAGAAGTAGGATACAGTATGTGCTGCACAATGCGTCCTGAGGGTCCAGACTCATCGTATACGTCATGAGAGCCACACTCATTAATGTCGTCAACGCTGTTATCACTGACGTCATCACTCTTATCAGTGACACCCTACACCTCGTTCCGCCTTTACCTTTAGCGTCGTCTACGTATGCATACTGAGGGTCCAGACCCGTCTGCATCAAGCGGAACCAGACTAGGGAATGTTGACTATTTTTATCGTCATGCTTTCCGTCACTTTTAGTACAAATTAAGAGCGTTTTGTTATTTGGCTCCGAATCTGTTCTATAATTTTGGCCTTAACAGAATTACAAACAAAACGTTATGCGCCCAGGAAAACGTGCTCTGATTTCGATTGTTGTTTGAGTAAACGGTGACGCTTACGTTTTAACGCTAAATTATATTTAGTTCGTTGATCTTGTGTGAAAATTATCTTCGTTGTCGTTAAGAGCTGAATCCTATCGATTTATTCGGTTTAATTCCATGATGAAACTATGGTGCTCAGTGACAGATTTTAAACTTGTAGAGGGTGACTGCGATCAGTCGCAAATATCTTCTTTATTGAGGCAGCTGTAGATTTCGGAAACTCTGTGACCGTTTCATTGTTTAAAATACGTTAAACTATAGAGAGGGTGAAGAAGTACGCTTTACTTCTCATCAAGATCTAGTTGTACCTAAAATGAAGAGATTATGTCCGTCCGACGCCTGCTTTGGCGTAAACCATTCAAAATGTTTTGCGAACGCTGTCATTGTATCTGTAATAAGCAGAGCAGAGCAGAGCGGCAGGCCTTTGTCTGTGTGACACGTCGCTGCCATTAGAACCGCGAGCGCGTGCCCACGATCTATGCAAATGACAGCTGCGGTGCAGACCTTGGCGGAGTACAAGAAATGCCACCGTCCGCGTAAAAACCCGATCGGGAAGTAAAACGTTATGGACGCTGCCAGCTGTCCAACGCCAATCACATTCTTCTTGACAGCGAAAGGTAATTTCTCGAAGCTGTGTTACGTAAACTAGTCAGGAAACTAACTGGTTTGCGTATCCCTTGCATTACCTGATTACTTGTCCTCAAATTTTGGTAGTGGTACCTCAGGTCCGGCGCTTTAAGTGGGTGACGCGGTAGCTGTACCCATACTTCATTTGAAGGAATGTTTATTTACATTGGGCCGGGCTGGAAAAAATTGGGGAAATTGCTTTACCGACTTTCAGGCTGTAAAAACTGTTGACGGTATACGGGACCACCGCACATCGTTTCACCGACTTATTTTTTCCTTCCAAGTTTTCCATTGCTGGTGAAAATCGAAAAAGCTTTTTTTTATTATATGTGCCTTTATAGTTTCATAACGCTTCTCACTTGAAAAGAGCATACGGTTTAAATATTTGATTTTTTGACACATGGTAGTACAGCATCTTAGCTTTCTAAGAAAACATTGACATTTTCTTAATACGTAACAGTCGTTTTAAAATGACACTCTTTGTCACGTAATTTATTCAAAACGTTCGATAGCGGGTAGCTTACTGTTCGATGCATTTTAGACCATACATTACAGCGAGTAAAATAGAACTCAAAGTACAGAAAACTTTTTGAAACGGTTGTCAAAATGAACCTTTTTCGTTTAACGAGTAATTCCTTGTTAAAATCCATCTCATCAACACACTCTACCTGTTCGTTTCCTTCTACACTCTCTACATCAATATCCTCCGCCTCCTCTGTCTCCTCTTAGAACTATATCTAACCGAGAGCCATGTTTAGTGTTATGATCATAATCGTGTATCTCCGAAAATTGTTGACCGAATGTTTTGAAATTTTAACACAACCTTATACTGGAATCTGCACAAATTTTGAGTATATGCCATATATGACTTTATATAAAATTTATAATGGGCATAGGTTGATACGAAAAATCGCGAGTAATACAGGGTGAAAAGTATTTAAACTGACAAACTGGGGAGGTTGTAGTGAACATCAAAACAAATATTTCTCTTGAATGTAATTTTTTTCAATGAGAAGTATTTAAAGCGGTAGAGGAAGATTTCTCTAGCGGCAAATTAATTAAACCAAATACATTTTTCCATTTTTTTTTATTACCAAGAGACAATACATTAACACAGCCCAATTTCAATTACAGTAGATTTTCAAAAAGCCTCCTTTGACATGTACAAAGATTACACAGTGGGATCATGTTCTGTCTGACACGGACAAAACCCCCTGGACTATTCTGAATTGTTCCTGCTGCTACTACCCGGGTAACCAGATCATCTTCTGATGCAACCGGAGTTGCGTAAATAAGAATGCGCATCTCTCCCCACACAAAAAAGTCCAGAGGGGACATATCTGAGGAATCGAGCAGGGCATGGTGCAGGACCACCTTTGCCAGTTCACGTTTCTAGGGACCGTCGGTCCACGAATCGACGTACACGACGAATGAAATGCGCCGGCGCCCCGTCATGTTGGAACTACATGCTTGTAGGGAGCGGGACGTCTTCCAGCAATTCTGGCAAGGTCTGGCGATTAAACTGTAATAGTGCCTGCCATTTAATGGCCTAGGCAGCAGATACGACCCAATTAAACAGTCCCCAACAACACCGACCCACACATTACGGAAGAACCGCACTTGATGTGCGCCAATAAATGTGGCATGTGGGTTCTCACTCCAAACATGCGAATTGCGCATGTTGAAGACTCCATCACGTCCGAACGTTGCTTCATCGGTAAACAACACAGAGGATGGAAAATTAGGATGCATTTCACACTGTTCCAGGTACCACTGCGAAAACTTTGTTCTGGGTGGATAATCAACTGCAATTCTCGAGTTGAAGAAGTTTAAAGATTACCTACCCGTGAAAAGCCGGGACGGGTCAGCTAATTAGTAATAAAATATAAAGTATTAAGTCATAATTATTTAATGAAAAAATTGTATCCCAAATTAAAAAAATAGTTATCGAAACTGGTCACACAGTACAAGGTGAAAGGGCAACAAAGCAGTGCTCGCTGGTCGGCAAGTTCGCTGACAGTAACGAGTAGTGGAGTAGTATTTGAAAGGTTCCACCGCTCTATTCTATCCAAATTTGTCAGAAAACTAGGACAGCTATAAAAAGTTCATTTCATTATCTACAACTTTCTCGTTGACGAAAAGTTCCTGACCACAAAACAAAAGAAGTAACATAGCGACTAACGTTTTCGTGTCGTAATTTTAATTTCATACAAACACAATACGTATTGTACTTGCTAAGAGCACTGTTGCATTTCTTCAGTATTCACCTGTCTGCGTGAAAAGTTTGATAACTTTTTCCTATCCTAAGGGGTTCAAATGACAATGTAATTGAGGCGAGCGCCATTTGAAGAACTACGCATTTATCTGTCCAACTACATTTCTACATCCACCCAACATGGCTGCTGTGACTTCACTGCCTGTACGCTGATGTAGGCGGTATAGCCTCTCTGTGTTGTTCTGTGTTCGCTGGTATGAACACGTGATAGTAGGCTAGAAACAATGTAAAAAATACAGAACTGAAACAGCTGAAACGTGCATAATGGTAGACATCTCTGCAAATCACATTTAAGTGCCTGGCCTATTTATTTCCCATTCAATTCTCGAATAGCGTACGGGAAGAAAGAACACCTGAATCTCTCCGTTCGAGCTCTGATTTTTCGTATATTATTCTGATGATCATTTCTACATATGAAAGTGAGAGTCTATAATTTCGCATTCGGGGGAGAATGTTGGCGATTGGAATTTCGAAAGTAGCCCACGCCGCAGCGATAAATGCCGTTGTTGTGATGATTCTCATCCCAGATCCTGTATCATTTCCGTGACGCTGTCTCCCCTGTATCGTGACAATACGAAACGAGCTGCCCTTCTTTGGACTCTTTCGATGTCCTCCGTCAAACCCACCTGATAAGGATCCCACCCTGGGTCGCAATATTAAAAAACGGACGGACAAGCGTAGTATATGCAGTTTCTTTAGTAGTTCTATTGCAACTTTTAAGGCTTCTGAAAATAAAACGCACTCTCTGGTTCGTCTTTCCTACGACATTATCTACGTGTTCTTTCCAGTTTAAGTATGAAGTAATAATAATTCCTAGGTATTTTGTGGAGTTTATGGCCTTCACTTTTGATTGATTTATCTTGTAAACAAAGTTTAACGAATTTATTTTCGAACTCACACTTCTTATTGTTAAGAGTCAATGGCCAATTTTTACACCATAGTGATATTTTATTTATATCGTTCTGCAGTTGGTTTTGACTTCAGATGATTTTAAAACACGGTAAATGACGACGTCATCTGCAAACAACTTAAGGGGGCTGCTTAGCTTTTCTCCCAAGTCGTTTATGTAAATAAGGAACAGCAGAAGTCCAGTAACATTACCTTGTGGAACGCCCGATATCACCTCAGTTTTAGTCGATGCCTTTCCATCGATTACTACAAACTGTGTCCTCTCTGACAAGAAATCCCCTATCCAGTCGCAAATTTGGGGCGATAAACCATAACCATGCAATTTGATTAAAAGCCGTTTGTGAAGTATGGTGTCAAAAGCCTTCTGGATATCAAGAAATACGGAAACCCTTGTCGATAGCACTCATAACTTCGTATGAGAAAAGAGCTAATTCTGTTTCGCATGAACGATATTTTCTTAATCCGTGTTGACCTCAAGTCAATAAATCATTCTGTTCGAGATAATTCATAATATTTGAATACAGTATATGTTTCAAAATCCCGCTGCAAATTGCCGTCATTGAAATAGGCCTGTAGTTTAGTGGGTTACTCCTACTGCCTTTCTTGAATATAGGTGTGGCCTGTGAAACTTTCTAGTCTTTTGTTACATATCCTTCATTGAGCCAGCGGCTGTTAAGTATATGGCTGTTGCATATGGCTGTTAAGTAAGCAGCTATAGTTTCAGCACAATCAAATAGAAATTTAAAGGGTATACAGTTCGGACCAGAAGACTTGTTATCGTTAAGTGATTTAAGATGCTTCACTACTCCCAGGATATCTACTTCAACGTTACTCATTTTGGCCTCTGTTTGTAATTCGAAATCTTGAGTATTGGTTTCGTCTTCTTTGGTGAATGAGTTTCGAAAAGCTGTGTTTAGTAACTCTTCTTTAGTAGCGCTATCTTTGACAGGATTGATTGTGTTTTGCCCCTAGCATATTTAATATAGGGTAAGATGGTACAATTTCGATCATTTCGGACAAATGTTATTGTAACTGGAAATATATTGAGAAAAGATGTAATTTTAATTATAGCAATTGTTCTTGGATGTTTAACTAATACGTAACACAAATATTAGACAATTACAAATGTCGGTATAGACACACAAAAAAGTTACAGAATTGAGAAAAATCGATCGAAAATGTACCACACTAGGTACAAGTGTGATCACTTCCGAGCAGAATTTTGACTAAGGGCATCTTCCACATAAAAAGCACTTTTTCCGTCAGGCACCAACGCGAGCCGGTCGGGGGTTCGAATCCCCCCTCGGGCATGGATATTTGTGCCGTCCTAGTTCGTAAGTAGTTCATAAGTAGTTTGTAAGTTTAGGGACTGATGACCCCGTAGTTAAGTCCCATAAGCTTGACAAACATTTCAACATTTGAACATTTGCACCAACGCGTACTTCGTTGTACCTAACATTGCATTTTGGGTAGAGAATCTAGTCACCCTTAAATAGAGGATTTATAAGAGCCCGTTAGACTAAGCAGCTTCTCTTACCTCCTAATGGGAAAAAATTTATCTCTCCTAAGCACAAAGCGGTGTATTCTTGGAAAAGACAGGAGGAGCTGTAAAAACTTGCTACGCTACAATGGCACACAACGAGACACTATGAGACTGACAAATGGCGCCAAAATTTATGTTGATCAGAATTGTACCTTACCCTATGACCAAAATCTCTTTGGGTTTTCAGTCAAATTTCGAGAAATGTTATTTCAATATAAAGGATTTGCACACACGTTACAACTACTGGTTAATGTGATGAGTATGGGGTGTGAACACCCCTGGCAGCAACATGGACCTCACAACGACTGAGCATGCTGCGAATCATACCTTTAATCTCACGTTGAGGCAATGACTCTCACTCCTCGTGCAGAGCTGCTGTCTTCAGCAGTGATTGGTGGGTGCTGACTGACGCAATCCGTCTCCCTAGATCATCCCAGGTATACTCTATGGGATTAAAATTGGGAGAATGAACGGGCTACACAATGCTTGCAATATCTCCTTTTTACAAGAAAATATCAGCCACCCGTACCCTATGAGGTCCAACGTTATCGCCTATAACTAAGAAACCTATGCCCACTGTACCTTGCAACAACCGGGAGCGAGGCCCCTAGAACTTGTCACGATACCCCCCGGCGGTTAAGCCTTGCCGATTCAGCCATACGGCATGGCCAAATAATCTCTGCCCACACCATTACCGATCATCGTCGATATCGGTGTCTTCCCACAGTGTTAGGGTCCAGAAATCGCGCTCCAAATTCCCTCCATATGGGAAACCGCCGAGAATCACTCTCTAGACCAAATCGGGACTCATCTGCGAAAAGAACATCGGACTATCGTTCGACTATCCAGGTGGAATATTGACGAATCCTCACCACACGTTTCCTTCTGTGAGGAGGCGGCAGAGTTATAGAGATACATCAAGTATCTAACAATAAAGGCCACTCTGTCGAAGCCATCTGTAAAATTTTTGCCTCGATACATCAGTATCTAGTGGACACTGTGAGGTCAGACGCCATTTGGTGCGCAGTACTACCGAGGTACCCTTGTGCCCTCTTCTACCATGCATTAACCCCATTGGTCTGCGGTGAATAGTTTTGGCTACAAACTGATATATTCGCACACACGTCCATTTGATACATATATACTGATTCAGGAGACAATCCGAGGAGCTCTCTTAGACTGTTCGTGGATGACGTTGTTGTTTATCTTTTAGTAGTCACCGCTGCGCTGTAAAGGCTGTGAGGTCTGGTGCGTCACGTTACGGATCGCGCGGAGGTTCAAGTTCTCCTTCGGGCAAGTGTGTTTGCGTTGTCCTTAGTATCAGTTATTGCAAGTAGTTTTTAGTCTATGGACCGATGACCACAGAAACTTGGACCGTTATGGTTACAGTCAAATGTAAGGGCCGTAAAATCTACTAATTACCTAGTAATTACGAGTAAGAACAAATTAAATTTGAAAGAAGGAGAAGGTGAACCAAACACTGCGTTTCATTGACAGAACACATAGAAGGTGCTACATATAACGTCTCCTTTCTTCTTCTACTTCATTTTTAAAAGCAAACATGTGCGTAAGTGAATGAGATTGCTTACTGAACCAGTTACTTTTAAGGTGAAAATTGCTCATGGAAGAAAGGAGTACGTTACGTGGAGTCTAATATAGAAATAGTGGATATGTTATTGAATTACTGCAGATGATTACATTTTGTCTTGTTTCACACTCCTGGCCATTAAAATAGCTACACCACGGAGACGACGTGCTACAGACGCGAAATTTAACCGACAAGAAGAAGATGCTGTGATATGCTTTTCAGAACATTCACACAGGTTTGGCGCCGATGGCGACACCTACACGAGGAAAGTTTCCAACCGATTTCTCATACACAAACATCAGTTGACCGGCGTTGCCTGATGATACCACAGTCTATCACAGACAGTCGCGAAACTCTCTAAGAAAAAAACTGCAACTGAAGCGATATTAGCGCTCCAAGCGGCCAGTAGGGAATAACAGAGGAATGGAATGATATCAAACGAGCAGTTGCCTTTTTTTTACACTGTTACGTTCATATTTCCTACTCACAGAACGTTGCTGTGAACCTAATAATACAAAAACACCATTAAAGTAATAGCACTGCTTCTGTTAATGGCAGTCTATAATACCAAATTGACAGTGCAGAGTAATTCATACAGTTCACAATACCTGAGTCGTAAAGATATCATCCAAAAACTTTTTGATAGCAGAAATAAATCTTAACCTGATGTGCTTAAGTACAAAAGTAATTGATTAAGATTATGTTCGTGTACTCGGTGTGTACTGAGATTTTGCATGAGTTCTGTTTTAACGGATTTCGTACATTGTAATATTTTCAAAACAATACACGATTTTTACATGTAGGAGACTAGATTCTACATCGCCGTATAAACTCTATTTCTACCTTGTCCTTGCTTCTGTGCCTTTCGTATACCTATCATAATGTTTTTAGCTTCTTGGTAGGTATCAAACTAAATATCTTGAAGAATGTGACGTGCTAACATTAACATTTTATATATGGACATATTGATTTGTAGCTAGGCATTCACTTTATCAAACTAGTAGGTAAACGCCAAAATATGTTAGTATACTGGCTTATAATTTTTGTGAAACTGAGGTGCGAAACTAAGCGGGATCTACTGAAATAGTTAACTGCTATTGGAAGCATTTAGACATTATTTTATACAGCAGTAATATTATGAAATAGCGGTCAACTATTTGTGATTCTGATTAAGAGCAGAAGTTTGGAAGTGAATTAATTGTTAACGATTTACTTATATGCCTAAAAGTATAACTAACCACCCTAAACGGACACTTGTTATTCATAACATTATTGTTACTTCTGAGCATCCTTTGAAATGAGAGATTTCCGAATTACATTTTTAATAGTTGCTACAATTTATAGCGTCACAAAAGCTCCTAAATACTAAGGTATTTTGAACATTCGGCTTCACTCCAAATACACATTCATTACTCAATCGTTTCGCGGTATGTTTTTACGACCCAGCCGCTTGGCAGCGCTGCAGTCGCAAAGTTGAAAAAATTCACTGGTTGTTTCGTGACTCTTATGTTAGACTCTTATGACACGTTGTTGTGATGCCTCGTGTGAGGAGGAGAAATACGTACCACCACGTTTCCGACTTTGATAAAGGTCGGATTGTAGCCTATCGCGATTGCGGTTTATCGTATCGCGACATTGCTGCTCGCGTTGGTCGCGATCCAATAACTGTTCGCAGAATATGGAAACGGTGGGTTCAGGAGGGCAATACGGAACGCCGTGCTGGATCACAACGGCCTCGTATTACTAGCAGTCGAGATGACAGGTATCTTATCCGCATGGCTGTAACGGATCGTGCAGCCACGTCTCGATCCCTGACTCAACATGAAACGTGTCCATAAAAAATATTTTTGTAAGAAAATGTCTAATACTGTGCCTCATGTTTCGTGTCGAGTAACTTTCTTGCAAGAAAATGTATAATATTGCTTCTACTGTGTATCGATATGTGAACTTAAGTCTGTAAAGTTTCATCTATGGCAAAGATCATGTATTGCATAGCATTGTAGCTCGCACTGAGAGAGAGTAGCACTTGTGGGCTCGCTTAGAGAGCAGTTGAGTTGTGTGTATGGCTCCGATGTAGAGCAGAGGCTGCTTTGCCAGCAAGTCAGAAGTTGTATTATGTAGGTAATGTAATGCTGATTATTAATAATAAGTAAGATAAGTAAGATAAGTCAATTCGATTAGTGCTCGATTCCAGACAGATTAACAGTATCATTTTACCTGAAACCGACCGACCACAAACCCTGGACGAATTGTTACAAAAATTCTATGGTGTCAAAGTTTTATCCTCATTAGATCTTAGGTCTAGTTTTTGGCAAGTGAAACTGCACCCCAACTGTAGGAAGTACACCGCGTTTCTCTGCTTCGGAAACTGTTATCAGTTCCGTAAATTGCCTTTCGGACTGAACATCTCCTCATCTGCTTTCATCCGTGCGATGAATACCACACTTCCTGAGCACTTAAAACAACAAATCACAATTTACGTTGACGATATTTTAATTGCAGAATCTTCCTGGGAAAAACAGAACAGTACGTTGGCATCTTTACTTGCAGTGTTTGCTCAATCCGGGATTACTGTCAACCTAGAGAAGTCACAGTTTGGTCGTTCTCAGATTAAATTTTTAGGGCACATTATTTCTAAAGATGGAATCCAGCCCGACCCCGAGAAGTTAGAGGCGATAATGAAAATGCCTGTTCCCACCACTAAACGCCAATTAAGAGCTTTCTTGGGTCTAATTAATTTCTATCGCCTTTTTATAAATTTGGAAGACCTAACTACTCCCAGATTATATGAATTAACTGGAAATAATACCGTTTGGTTCTGGGATGAGGCTGCCCAAAGACAATTTCTGTGCTTAAAAGATGCACTCCTTCACGCACCTATTCTGCACCACCCAGATTTGTCTAAGAACTTTTGCATTTCTACCGATAGTTCAAAATTCGGACTTGGCGTTCACGTATTTCGAGAGGATGAAGAAAATGGCATTGCCACTCAGAGAACCATTGCGTTTGCTAGTCGCATACTCTCCAAGTCAGAGCGGAACTATTCCGTCACTGAGCTTGAAGCTTTGGCAGTAGTTTGGGCATTCGAGAAATTCCGTTATTTCTTGTTTGGCAGACACACTAAAGTTTACACGGATCACCGTGCACTTCAATTCCTGATGTCGGCAAAACTTAACCATGATAGACTTAGATGATGGGCTTTGTTCCTTCAAGAATTCGATTTCTCTGTAATTTACATTCCTGGTAAACAAAACATCGTTGCAGACTCGCTATCTCGTTCGCCTGTTGGGCTCATCAAGGCGACGGAAGAGGCATATTTAGAAAATAACTTTACTATTCTCTATATGCAGCAAGTTGCTTTCGAAAATTACATATCTGCCACATTTTCTGACATTGCTAAAGAACAAGATAAAGATCCAATCTGGCGCGATATCAAAATAAAATGGCACGATAAATATAATGTTTCCATCAGACAATTTTACATTATCCACAATAACATTCTCTTCAAACGTAAAGCCCCTGACAGTCAATTTTGGTTAGTGTGTGTTCCGGAGGAATCCGTGAACAAATTGATTTGGTATATTCATCTCAGTTACGGACACTATGGTGCCAAGAAGTGCTTCGCGAAATTACGCGACTCTTGTTATTTCATCAACATGGAGAAACGCATACGCAATGTATTATCTCGATGCAAATTGTGTCAGAAGGCAAAGCCGCCGACCATATCGCATTCTGCTCCACTTTTTCCGATTATACCTTCAAAATTAAAGCAGTTAGCAGCCGTTGACCTGTTTGGACCTCTTCCGAGAACTAACAGTGGTTTCTCTTTTGTCTTCGTTGCTATTGAGCTCACATCAAAATTTGTATCTTTTACTCCGCTCCGCCGTGCCACGGCGAAGACAGTAACTAACGCTTTTGTCAAAAACTCCCTAAAAGATGTTGGCCATATAGATAAGGTCATCTCCGATAACGGACCTCAATTCCGTTCTCATGATTGGGCACGGATGTTGCGTCGCAGAAACATCAAACCCGTGTTCATATCACTTTATCATGCTGCCTCTAACCCTTGTGAACGAGTGATGAAAGAGCTTGGAAAACTTTGTAGGCTGTATTGCTACCGACGACACAACACATGGGATAGATATCTTCTGTCATTTCAAAATATTATAAATGAACTTCCTAATGATTCTACAGGTCTTTCACAAATTCTGGTTCTGAAAAACAAGCAACCTCCCGATCGTATCAAGGAATTGATACCTTTTCCGAAACACAGAAGACTACGTCATCATGAGATCATTGAATTGGCGCTTAAAAACATTAAGAAAGCCGCTGACAAAAGGAAACGCTCTCAACGTAATTGTTATGCCAAACAACTCTATGTAGGACAAAAGGTATTAATTAGATCCCACCACTTATCCCACAAGGGAAGATCTATGATTCACAAATTCTTCTTACTCTACAATGGTCCGTATCGAATCAAACGAATCATCCACGACAACATCGTTGAGGTAGAAACTTTAAAGACGCACAAGTCGAAAGGCATACACCACATTTCCAATATTAAAATTTTCACGAAAAAAAATGGGGTAGAGAGTCCATTAATCTGTTTTGGACACACCAAGTGGCGATTGGTGCCCCGTTCTCGAGCTGAGTGTCACTATTCTTCCGCTTTTCCTTAGTGCGCTCTATCTACCTCTTTTTCTCACTGTTACTTTTCTCTAACTCTGTATACTTATGCTCTGTGCTACGCTGGGATCCTGTAGGGGGATGCTTGTCCACTGTTGGCCGAACCGATCTCTACGAGATTACGAGAATAACTCGGGCGTTCGATCTTTGATTGTCGTGAGTGCCTTTGTGTTCTCTCGATAAATCCATTTTTAGTCCGGTGCAAGTCCCGGAGATAAATTAAATTGGTCCCAATCCCCCGGTTCCGACCAAGGATTTCGGGAGGTTTTCCTTGGTTGTAAGGCGTATGCCGGAACTGGTAAGCTCCTCCCACTTATTCCCAATTGGGATTACCCCTTTGCCCCACTATCAGCTTGTCTGATAATTGGCTGAATAGAACCGCGACTCTTTATGGGCCGGATCTCAAACAGCCCGCTCCACTCCTCGGAGTGGAGAATGAAAAGAATAAGGTTTTTTTTTTTTTTCTGGGATATTGTCATACGAAACTATGATTATCTTGCAATTTGCATATAACGAACTCTGTGGCTGTGCAAGACAAATAAAATTAATGGAAATTTTTGATTGAGTAATCTAATAAAGTCCCTATGTTTCAGAAAATGTCAGATTTCTCTTCTGTATTACTAATTGCATAACTTGCGAACTTCTGAGCGAGTGAAGAAGATTTTGAGTTGACATAAGCATTTTGTAAGCCAATTAAGCAGTAAAAACGAAAAAGGACATTCTGGAGGATGATGAGTAAGGCAATACACAATATGTCATGGTGGTCTTTAAAATGCATTATTGTTTATGGATAAATGATGGTAAGGAAGGTATTGGTAACAGTCAAAGGTGTTTGATAAATGTAATTATGTGGACGAGAGTATACAATGATTATGAAGCAATTATGAGGAGAATCGCTCTGTTGCTAATGATGCTATGCTCTGTTCTTTTCTTATGTGCTTACTCGCACTGCCCTTTTGTGTTTTCTATTTGTGCTTATATGCACCATTTGTATGTTGATGCATTGTGCCTTCAATGGCATGTGTGATTGGTGAGAATCATATCCTTCTGATGCTCTGTAATTATTTGTAATTATGTGTAATGAATATTTCTAATTATGCTTGCAGCTATGCTTATTGCTCTTGTAATCAAAGCTTACCGCTATGCTCACTAATTATATACCTAAGCCCTACCACTATGCTAATTAATTTTATAATGAAGCTCAATGACAATGTATGGTTATGCTTATACGTTGCACACAGCCATCTCTCTTGCAAACTTGCAGTTTTGCCAGAAAATACACCTAGTTAAGTCTAGTTAATGCACAGAGATACTTTGCTTTTGCTTATTGCTATCTTCAAAATTTTATTGATAATCTTGTTGACGAAAATCTGCAGCGATGCCTAACAAATAGTTACGTCTGTGTTTATGTTATCGGATGATTTACTGTGATGTACATCTATTACTGTGCCAAAATTTGCCTTAATTGTTTTGTTTGACCCTACTGTTGACTCAGACAGACACAGACATGACCTGATGACTTGAACCTCTTTTGATATTCTCATGAATTTTCCCTGATGTGTTATACCTTAAGGCAATGAAATGTGTAGCTAAATTAAAAGCCTGGCCATGGCAACATATGTAATTTAATTGTTATAATTTGGTGGTAATGCAATCCCCACCATAGTGATGTATGTCAATTTAAAGAGATGTAAACTAGTGGTAAGCGGAATGTTGAGTTATTTGAAGTGGCTTCACGTTAATCGCTCTAATTATGACAACAAATTTACTTTACATGACCTAATGCCAAATTGATGACAAGCACCCTGAATGTATTTCATACGATTATGTGTTTGTAAAGTAATATGTACATAGTATGTAAAGCCTTATGCCTATATGAAATGACACTAATTTTGTAGATATTCTAGTATAAGAACTAAATTACTCATTAGTATTCAAATGTATCCGTCTTCAAGACCCTACTTGTAATGTAAAAATATGGTTTAATACCATGACCCCATCTGCACCACTTGAATTTGGAGCAAAGTTTTGCCATAGACATGTACTAATCAATGACTTTTCTTTCAGTGTAAACTGAAATATCATGACTATGTTACTAATTTGTGTGTAAAGTGCTTTATTTCATGTACTTTGGACACGCATGGGAACTGGCGATTTCGCACACGAGATTCCAGAATGCACACAGAACAATGGACGTGTTATTATACATCACTGGTTTTGGGCCTTTTAATGAAGATGTTGGATGATATTTGGCACATAGTACTGTCCATTGCAGCCTTGGCCAACCACCACCATTTTGCTCTAATTTTGGCTATGCTGATGCAGTCTGCTAATAGCTCCGTTGGTTGGAGCACACTTGGTTGTCGAATTGCATGGAGGAATACATCAGAACCTTTTCCCCATGACTTCAACTTCAATGCAACCAGCCAGCTCGCCTACAGTGTGGTGTAATCTTACAATGTTTTGTGTTCGTGTGCAGACCTAAAATGAATGTTAGGGGATAATTGGCTATTCGTGTGCAGACCTAAAATGAATGTTAGGAGTTAATGTGCTATTCGTGTGCTTATACTATTCAGTGCCTCCCATTGCAAACGTTGTCCACAGGTTCATTACCAGTGTTTAGGTATATTTCATGGTTCTTTTACATTCAGTGACCAAAATAAAATTGTGCTCTTGATAGATACATATGCTTTCAGATCTATAATTAGTCAATACCCTTTAGTCTGAAATGTCATTGTGCCTATTCGATTGACAAACGTTATATTGAAATCCTATTGTGCCGAAGCAGTGACATTATTTTGTACATGATCAGAAACCTATGTAGTCAAAAAATTTTACATGTATGTTCTAGCATCCATGAAAGTATGGCATCTTAAATGCATCACAGAATACAAAACTGACACTTTATCTTATATATACTAAGTGCACTAAAAATTTACATAGACTACATTGTGCACAAGATACAAATGTTCATTTTATGTTAAAAAAAATAAATACTGATCTCTGTTTCAAAATGTAGACGCATGGGACTTACACTACTGTGTATTACTTGTAATTACCTTATTTTCTCGAAAAAACAAAACAATGATGACATTAGTTAAACTATCTTTTGTAAAACTTTGTATATGTTCATGTTTATTATTGTATTTTTTCCATTTGACTATTACTTCAAGCTACCTCATTTTCTCCACTATATCATTTGTCAAACTATGTTCTCTGAAATTCTATATATACTTATGTTTACCATTATGTATATTTGTCATATATTCCATTTATTGCTGATGTTCTGTAAATTTTGACATTTGCTTATGCCTGTCACATCCTGTATCACTCCATGGATGACTTTTGATGGTACTGTTCTGTAAAATGGCATGTATTTACGACTGTCACATTTTTCAATTTTTCTATGAACTCCATCTGTTGTTTTGATCTTGAATATCTTGTATAAAAATGTTTATCAGGTTTTCATATTTTTCATGTTATATTTTGGATGTCATTTATGGATTTTTGGACTTGAAATTCAGTAATTTTGCTGGCTAGGCAATGCCATTGGCATCACCCACCCTACAAAATTTTTAATAGGTAGGAGGGGGTGATGAAACGTGTCCATAAAAAATATTTTTGTAAGAAAATGTCTAATACTGTGCCTCATGTTTCGTGTCGAGTAACTTTCTTGCAAGAAAATGTATAATATTGCTTCTACTGTGTATCGATATGTGAACTTAAGTCTGTAAAGTTTCATCTTTGGCAAAGGTCATGTATTGCATAGCATTGTAGCTCGCACTGAGAGAGAGTAGCACTTGTGGTTCAGCTCGCTTAGAGAGCAGTTGAGTTGTGTGTATGGCTCCGATGTAGAGCAGAGGCTGCTTTGCCAGCAAGTCAGAAGTTGTATTATGTAGGTAATGTAATGCTGATTATTAATAATAAGTAACTTGACCTTTCTTTCCTGTTTCATTTACGTAGTTAGAAAATTAACCTACTTCCTTCATTTGATAATTAGTTATTAGTGGATTTAAAGTGCAGTATTGATTTGAATAATATTGTTGAACAGATTTCGTTATTGGTGCCATAGTAAATGATAGTTAATTGATTATGATACTAAATTTCAATAATCAGAAACTGATCTGCACAAAAATTCTCACAGTCAAGCATTAAGAAAGTGGTTTGTGGTTTTTTTAATATCTTTCTCGCAGTCAAAATTTTTGAGTATAGTCAGTGTCTGTTTCAAATGGTGACTTGTCACAGTTGTTTTGTGTTTAAAAATATCCGTTGCGCACATAATCAGTTTAATGCACTGTTTCTTATTTAATAGTATATACATCAATATCAGGGCCATAATTAAACCAAATTGCTGTGTTAATGAACAATTTGTTGTCCGATTTAACGATAGGTTCAACATCCACAACACACACACAGCTTTTAAACAGACGAGGAGGTTTGTAAGACAACAACTATCTGCACGAACAGTTCGACGACGTTTGCAGCAGCATGGACTATCAGCTCGAAGACCATGGCTGCGATTACCCTTGACGAAGCATCACAGACGGGAGCGCCTGCGATGGTGTACGCAACGACGAACGTGGGTGCGTGTGCATGAATGGCAAAACGTCGTTTTTTCGGAGGAATCCAGGTTCTGTTTACAGCATCATGATGGTCGCAATCGTGTTTGGCGACATCGCGGTGAACGTACATTGAAAGCGTGTATTCTGCATCGCCATAATCACTCGGCTTGGTGGTATGGGGTGCCATTGGATACACGTCTCGGTCACCTCTTGTTCGCATCGACGCCACTCTTGAACAGTGGCCGTTACATTTCAGACGTGTCACGACCCAAGGCTCTACCCATCATTCGATTCCTTCGAAGCCCTACATTTCAGCAAGATAATGCACGACCGCATGTTGCAGGTCCTTACAGGCCTTTCTGAATACGGAAAATGTTCGACTGCTGCCCTGGCCAGCACATTCTCTGATCTCCCACCAATTGAAAACGTCCGGTCAATGGTGGCCGATCAACTGGCTCGTCACAGTAGGCCACTCACTACTCTTGACGAACTGTGGTATCATGTTGAAGCTGCATGAGCATTTGTACCTGTACGTGCCATCCAAGCTCTGTTTGACTGCCCAGGCGTATCAAGGCGGTTATTACGGCCAGAGGTGGTTGTTGTGGGCACTGATTTCTCGGGATCTGTGCACCCAAATTGCGTGAAAATGGAATCACATGTCACTTCCAGAATAATATATTAGTCCAACGAATATCCGTTTATAATCTGCATTTTTTCTTGCTGCAGCAATTTTAATGGCCAGTAGTGTAGATAAATACGATTACAGAAAATTAACTAGTAGGTCAGAATATAATAATCATCAACAATCCTTCTAGAAAGTTCTTAAAGGGCTATCTTTTGTTACTTCCAACCACGAGAATAACTTGAATGAAAGAACGGGAAATATTGCGGGGAACAATTATGATAGGACGCAGACGTGTAACATTTTAAAGCAACTAAACGGATTACTTTTGACATCAATATTTACAACAGCAAACTTTACTAATTACTCAGACTCCATAACGGAAAAGAGAAAGACAGCCACTCTGTTACTACAATTGAAGGACACTGATTATGGTACTTAAACATTTTGTTATTATTTTCATGATAGAAATAAACGAGTCTTACAGTACGACATTTTTTAATCCTCCGCTAGCATTAGAGAGAACAAGACAGATAATGTGAATCTCGTACGTATTTTATGGTAAAAATAAATAAATAAATGAAAATCTAATGGCGCAAAGAAATTCACATATAGGCAGATACTATTATTTTAGTGAATAATGGTTGAGCCTATGCTTTTTTTCTACGTGTTAAAACCTGTATTATTATACATCGTGATTACACAGTCAGACAGTCAGATACACAAATATAATATTCACGTAAAATTATTGCAACAATTTTGTCATTAAATTTTCTTTTGGAATTTTTTCCTTGTACAAAATCTAAGCAGTTCTCCCAAGAGATGCTATAATACACTACACTTATGAGTCCTATTTTGAAGAATTGTGCGGTGTGGGTTCCTCGTCAGGTGGGACTGACGGAGGACATGGAAAAAGTTCGAGAGGAGCAGCTCATTTCGTAGTATCGCGATACAGGAAAGAGATTGTCATGGAAATAATGTTGGAGCTGGGTGGAAATCATTAAAAGAAATATGTTATTATTTGCTGAGAGTTCTATTCGCGGAATTTACTTCACCAACTTTCCCCTCCTAATGCAAACATATTTTGTTAGAACCCATCTATATCATGACAATAAAAGAAATCAAAGGAAAACGGAATGATTTAGGTGTCCCTTTCTCCTGAGATTAGAGATTGAAACGGCAGAGAAACACTGTGAAAGCGATTCGATGAATTCTCTGCCATGCACTCAAGTGTGATTTTTCAGAATATATACCTAAATGTAAATGTTCCGTGCGGAACATGATTTTACTGATATCTCACAGTTGGTATGAATATATCGTGTATTCGACATAGGATGCGGAAATAGTGGTTTTTTGATTAGTTTTGGATGCTAGTGTAGTTTAAGGGGTCTTGGACAGCTAAATTCTTGGATAGATTAAGGCTTCATGTTTGTAGCCTGGATGGAGACGCTTTCATCTGCCTGCCGAATAATTAGAGAAATGTTGTCATTTATTTTACAAAGAGATTTGCTTTGTAAACTCAAATGTTGATTTTTTGGAGGGAAGGTGATGTTCTTTTCTAGCATCACTATCGGTCAAATTTAAAGAATTAATTTCTGCCTGTCGAATAATTAAAGAAATGTTGTCGTTTATTTTACAATGCGATATGCTTTGTAAAGACAACGGGGAATTTTGGAAAGAAGGTGATGTTTTTATCGAGCAGCACTATAGCTCAAATTTAAAGAACTAACATTTGAAACTGACAGCAGAACGATTCTACTGCCGCCAACTTGTTCAAATGTTCAAATGTTTGTTAAACTTATGGGACTTAACTACGGGGTCATCAGTCCCTAAACTTACAAACTACTTATCAACTACCTTATATTAAGGACGGCACAAATATCCATGCCCGAGGGGGGATTCGAACCCCCGACCGTAGTGGCCGTGCTGACCGTGACTGGAGCGCCTCAGTCACCTCGGCCACCGCGGCCGGCCGCCAACTTGTATTTTGGAAGGAAAGATAACAGAAATTACGGTTCATACAAAAGTATATGGATAATCCTTTTTTCTCGCCTGTTTGGGAATGGATCAGGAAAGGAAATGACCGGCGGTAGTAGGCTTGCGCGATTGCGGGCAGCATGGGGTTCTCGCTTGAGTCTCAGAACGTGCGCTAGCCGCGCGTTACGCGTATTTCAAGGGTCAAGTTCGCTTCGCAATATCTCGGGATGTAATGGGCCTATTGCGATGAAATCAACGCCATTATTTATGTGATTTGTCATGCTATAGACTGTTGATGACATAATTTAGGGCGTCTATTTAAAAAACAAATATGCTTTCGTTTTAGAATGTTTCAAAATATTTACATTCATGAGCCCTTGCTTTTCACTGATATCGGTCGTTTTTTTTTTTTTACTTGCCAGCTGGAGTTTCAGCACGAGCATAGAGGGTAACTTTGTGACTCCGTGCGGAAGTTCATTCATAAAGTCTTGAAAATCTGCAAGATATTCGTCTCACGATGTATGCCAGTCTGAGCAGTACACTCGACACAGGTTACTTAGGTTCTTCATTACCCTCTCAGCTGGGTTCGCCTCAGGGTGCCTAGCTGATATGTATGTTAGATTTATCATATGTTGGTAAAGTGTGGTTTTCCACCTTTCGGAGTTGAACTGTGGTCCGCTGTGATTAATTTGTCCACGTGGCCTAACTCCCTGAGAAAACTCTCCCTTAACCCTTTGTTGACAGAGCCGTCGCCTTCTAAAGTGGGGTGAGAGTTCACATACTTTGATGTCAATTCAGTGACCACCAAGATGAATGGAAGTGAAGCGGAGTGGAACTGGCCCTTGAAGCTGCTGCAAGATGTTTTAATCCCCATGGTATGATGTGGTGCATTGGTGCCCTCGTTGTAACGGTTGTGTGCTTTGCCTTTTGACATGCTTTACTCACCGACAGTACCCGTCTAATCTTCTTTTGCATGTTGGGAAAATCGCAGAGAGTTCTTAATTTCAGAAAAGGCTCACGAGCGCCGAAATGGACACACTGTAAGTTTGTAAGCCAAATAGCTTTATTGATGTGCTCCTCTGGAATTCAAAGGGTCCATCGTTTCTTCCTCTGTTATAGAATAGGAGGCCATTTCACATTAAGTAGAATTACTGTAGCATTTCATCGATCACGGCACCTCTCTTTGAAGCTTTGGAGCCGAGGATCTTTATCCTGTTCCTTCGCCATATCTTTTAGCGTCGTTCTCACATAATTCTGAAATGTCACCTGCTTCAAATAAAAGTTTGGAATTCTATATCCAATGGTATGTACTCCACATCTACTATTCCCAGGAGACCGTGACAACGCTATTACATTTGTTTCTTCGGACATATGTTCAATCGAGAAGTCGTATTCTTGGAGCAAGAGTAACAACCTGAACAACCATTTATTCTTGAACTTGGTCGTCATGAGAAACTCCAGGACCTTGTGATCGGTCTATACTCTCGTCTTCCGTCCACACAGAAAGAGGCGGAATCTCTCAAGGCCCAACATTACTGCGAATACCTCAAATTCCGTGTTGGGATCCACGTTTTTTGAAATACAACAACGATAGCACTGAGTAGGATCTGTCTGTGGCCATACAGACGTCTTTCTCAAAGTGAAAAGATGTGGGCCCAGACCAGTGTATCCTTCAGTTTATGGAATTCCTGCTGCACCTTCTGGTCCCATGCCCATACTGTGTTTTTGCCAGTCAGCTGACAGAGCTTCGGCGTGGTTAATGCCTTGATTTATAAAAGTTAATTACAACCAAAAACCCTTGCAGCTGTTATTTGGTTGTGGGAGTTCCGAAGCCACGGTGGAGTAGCCGAGCGGTCTAAGGCGCCTCACTGTGGAGCGCACGGTTGTTCGCTGTCGGAGGTGCGAGTCCTCCCTGGGGCATGAGTGGGGCTTTTGTTGTCCTTAGATTAGTTTAACTTATGGTTACCTGGCATGTCATGCTAATGGAGAGCGATCTGTTTAAATGTTAATATAATACACCTTCTTTAGATTGTTACGCTAAGGGAGCTGGTATTATATTTCTTTTCCTCGAACGGTTTCAGTTATTTAAATCATCATCTTAAGAATGGTTTGCAAAGTCTTCATATCAAATAAAAAGTTTCTCATCGAGATATAAAATTTATAAAAAAGCATGGTCAACATGTTAAAAAATAGGTTAGCAAAATGGATCGTCATATTGGATTAAAAGGTAAAATGTGCCTATTTCTAACATTAGTATAAGACCATACTTATCCTAAGTGAAAACATTATACACAATTCTGAAGATGATGATTTAAATCATTGAAACCGGGCAAGGAAAATAATTATATGTTATCAGCTAACTTTGCATAACAACCTAAAAAAGGTGTCTTTTTATTAGTTTAACGTAGTTAAAGTAGTTCGTAAGCCTAGTGACTAATAACCAAAGCAGGTAAGTCCCATCTTGTCCGGATCTGGTTCAATGCCTTCACCAGAAATTTCACCTGTGGCGTACCCAATCGTGATTTAGTGATATTCACAGTTACACCGCAATCCCTGAACATCAGGTACTCCCTTAACATCTGGTTGTGTTGTTGACAGCTGTGTTCAGAAATTAACAGGTCGTCCACATAGCTGGTCATACTTTGTCGGAAGGAGTCGGTTAAGGTGCAATCAAGGCCACGGATGATGCTGCCATCGATTTGTTCAATCCAAATGTGAGTCTTAAATTGATAGCTGCGGCCAAATACTAGGAACGCCGTGTGTTTCCAACATTCTGCACTGAGTGGGATTTGTCAAAAACTGTATCTGAGATCTAGCGAGGAGAGCACTCGCACGCCATAGAAATCCTGTAGGAGCTCTTCCAGCCTCTATGGTCGGTCAGTCTCCGTTACAATAATATTATTTATCTGGCGGGGGTCCAGTGTCCGGATTGGCGAGTTATACGTCAAAGTTGCAGGTTCGATAACGGATTCTTCTAACATCCTTGATGTTTTTCTACAAACTTGTAAGAAGGGACAAAAAACTTTGTATTGGATCTAAAAACCTCTATATTATCACGCAGAATTTGATGAAGTTCCTTCCTCTCATTGGGACAAATTCCATTTGTCCCACAAGGGTACTGATGGCTTTGTACACCTCCCATAGTTCTTGCTCCTCTTTGGTGATTTGTTAGTTGCCGGTCTATCGCTCTATCATTCTGACATCTTCCACTGGACTTCTGGTCAGTCTTAGGCACTCAATTTTTTGATGGGTGAGGTACGGTTTCCCGCTTATATTGGCACGATGACGTCATCAGCAGCCAATCAGAGCGAGCTGACATTTAGAGCGCGCCCTGACTCCAGGAGGTAACTCATAGTCACGGCGGCACCGCTGTCGACACGTACTAGTTGGGGCCGTCGCCAAGTATGAAATCGCCACTCCCGCCTCCCAGCGATCAGAATATATACCTGGTCTCTATTAAATGTGTTGTTGAATCGAATCTCGACCACCTCCTTTATAACAGAATCTCAAGACTTTCGTCTTTCCGATTTTATACCAATTTTCAAGGCTGACTTGTCAAGCTCCCTTTATTTAATATGACGTTCATGTTTGGTACAACGCTCTGCTACGGTGCGAACTGTTTGCCCTACATATATATGCTGTCACATTCATAGGGGACACCATACACGTCGGGAACTCTAAGAGCAACGTAATCTTTAACAGGGCGCAACATATTTCGTATCTTGGGGACGTGCCAGTCCATGTTCCTACAGCACACGTCCTAACTTGCTGCTGGTTGCTTCGCATTATGGCAGGAATGCAGATGGTTTCACTTCTTCTGCTGATTCACTAGGCGTCTTTCGTCGGTGGCCCTAGAAAGCGTTAGCTAGATCTCCTTTACTGCCCCCCCATTGTCCCTCAAGACATCTCTTAATTACTGCAATTCGGACTGTATGTGGTCGTCGTTCGACTTAATCTTGGTTCTGTGAACTAACGTGTTCAGGGCCGCTTTCTTGTGTGCTGAGTGGTGGATACTTTTGGCGTTCAAGTGTTGATTAGTGTGCGTTGATTTTCGAGACACTGAATGACCCTGCCGACCTCCTGCCTTCCGCTCAACCAAGACATCCAAGGACGGTAGCTTGCCATCCTTTTCCATCTCGATAGTGAAATTAATGTTAGGATGGACACCATTCATAAAATCGACTAAACAGCTGCAGTGTAATCTTCATCGTGAGATCATTTCAGGAAGGTGTCATCAACGTACCGTAGGAAGCAAGACGGCTGCAGTGTCGCAGAGCCTGCTCCTCAAGGTGCTCCATGAAGAAATTCACGACCGCTGGTGACAGTGGTGATCCCATAGCTGCGCCATCATCTCATAATAATCACTACAGTACAAGAAGTACATTTTCGTTAGGACGTAACGGAAAAACTTGATGATTCGAGGTGGAAACAGTTGAGCCAGAAGATCCACTTTGTACTGGCACCCTCGTGAGAAGGGACACTACGTCCAGGCTAATCATTAGGTCGTTTGAACCTTTTTCTTGAGTGTCTCCACGAATGTCTGCGAGTTTACCACATGGTGTTCGCAATGTTTTGATGGTAATAATCCAGCCACATGTTTTCCCAGTCTGTAGGTGAGCGAACTGATTGCACTGACAATGAAGATTTTCCTTATGTATATTTGGTAATCGATAAAGCCTTGACGTCCTGGTGATACGAGGTATTCACTTCTTCACCACTCCGTCCGCTAAACCAGAATTCTTTAATAAATTCCCTGTCTTTCTGACGATGGTCTGTGTTGGATCGCGGCTAAGCTTATGGTACGTATCGTCCTCTAATAAATCTAGCACCTTCCAGTGGTAGTCAGCAGTGTTCAGAACCACGGTGGCATTTTTTGTATCCCATCCTGGTCGCCACTTTTGTGTCCCAGCCTCGTCGCCACTTTTGTGTCTCGTTTCCGTCGTAGGTGTCGGTGGCCGAGTAGACAGACCGACACAGGAATAAAGGACGCACGCTTGTGCAGGTACGAAGGTGAGCAGCCAGTGGGACAGCAGAAACTAGAAACACTAGAGTAAATTAGAACGAGATATATATTGCACAGAATTTATACAATACTTAACTTTTACATAGTTCAGTACGGCAGAATGCTGATACATAGTTGAGCTAGGGGCCTGCCTAGTGCCTATCCGATAGCCAAGTCTTCACTGGTGCCTATCCGATTCCGAAGTGTTAATTGGTTCCTATCTCAGTCCGAAGTGAACGATGTCGTTCAGTGGTGGCCACGAGCGGAGTTGTAGCAGAGGGCGCTCGTGGCTGGCGTCGTAAGAACGACGCGCCGTGCGTGCATGGCGGCGCGCGGCGAAACTAGGTGGCGCGCACTTTGGACTGGTGCGACACCACAGCTTTCCTTTTGTCGGCTGGCAAGACAACTCGTCTTCGTTCAGTCAGTGAACTTCTGACGATGGTGGCGAAGATGGCCTTCGAAAGCTCGAGTATTTCATTCGAATTGACGCGGCTTGGGAACCAAGAACGTTGTATAATGAATGCCGAAGACACTGTTTAAAATTGGCGGACAAGAGTTAAAGATGACCCACTTCAGGATGCCCTTTATGTCTATCGACGACACTCATTCCAGTAAAGTCAACGATATTGTGCGTGTCATTCGAAGAATAATGTAACATTTCAGTTTGATCATGTCATGAAATCCTGTCACAGCGTCTTGCAATGCATTCTGTTGGCGCCAAGTTCGTCCCACGGTTCGTAAGTCAAGACAAGAAAGACGAGCGGAAATTTGAAAAGTTGAAAAGGACGAAGATTTGTAAGATAGACGAGATAAAAGAAAATGTACAAACAGCGCTTAGAACAGTCCAGCAAAAAGCGAACCAAACTGCATCCAGCAATGGAAACGGCGTTGGTGGCGGTGTACCAGCTCTGTTCTAAATAGAACGGATTGTTTTGAACGGACATTGTTCTCTTTCCAAGTTCTTCACATGTTTATGCAGCCATTTCGACTTGCCTTCTTTTTATTACATATTTATAGTTTCATTGAAAGGGATTTGTACTATCACTCCTCTTCTTTCGTCCATCATTTTAATTATTACTTTTGTTGCCTAAGATTACTGTCTAAGATTACTGTCCTCTTATTAAATGCCTGCTCTTGTATTACTTATCGCAGTGGCCACATCGTAAGCGTCTCATCGTCGCTCTGTACTTTAATGTACCACTTCCACCCACACCCGGTCTTTTAGATGAACCTCTGAAACTCCAGTTTACTATTCAGTGATGTGAGTCTAATCTGTTTCTGTGTACCCCTCGCAATCCAGTGTTTGTTTCGGAATCGCTGTCCATGATGTATTCCAGATGGATCTTCAAGTGTTCAAATGTTTGTAATCTATGTGACCAAACTACTGTGGTCATCAGTCCCTAGGCTTACAAACTATTTAAAGTAATTTAAACTAATCTAACGTCAATACACCATGCCCGAGGGAGGACTCGAACTTCCTGCGTGAGCAGCCCCGCTATCACTGACATAGCGCCTATAACCGATGGGCCATTCCTGCGCGGCATGGAATCTTCCAACATCTCCTGATGTCCAGTACATCTTCCCTCTATGATTGAACAGAGTACTCCCTGTTAGCCTCTGAAATTTATTAAAGAATTTAGTTAATATCAATAAAATTCTTCCGGTTATGAGACCGCGTCGTCATTTTATAAACTCTATGGACGTTTCGGCCGCTGTTGCAAACGGCCTTCATAAGGTCAAACACAGACTTTGAAGAAGGCCGTTTGCAACAGCGGCCGAAACGTCGGTTGAGTTTATAAAATGACGACGCGGCCTCATACCCGGAAGAATTTTGTTGATAGTGACAATAGCCGCGGAAGCCTACGTTTGAATTTAGTTAATGTTTCTTCTCTCTCATTCCAACTGGGGAGTCCATATTGTCCCCCAACCTTTCCCTCTCTTCCTTCCCTACAACCGAGTTCCACTCATGACTATTACATTTTCACCTCCCCTTACATGCCGAATTGAACCTCTTGTGCTTACTGTGCCTCTTCATCATATTCTTATGACGTCGGCGTGTAGATAAGTGTTATCGTTGTAGGTGTTGGTTTGCTGTCGAATCATATGAGAACAGCCCCCCCTCCCCCTTATTACTGAACTGTTCCGAGTAGCTCACCCACTGACTTACTTTCGTATTTTATAACGAATCCTTCTCCCATCGTCGCGGCGGAGCGGCCGAGTGCATTGAGGCGCTATGCTACGATGCGCGAGGCCGTTCTCCGTCGGGGGTTCGAATCCCCCTCGGGCTTGGATGTTTGTATCGTCTTTTGTATTAGGTAGTTCATAACTAGTTTGTAAGTTTAGGGACTGATGACCCCGCAGTTAAGTCACATATGCTATACAAACATTTGAATTTGAACACTGACACCAGATACAACAAACGTCAAGATACCCCGGAATTTATATCAATTAATGATTGCATCTAAGACAGTAACGGATTAATGGATCCAATTTTTTGTTGATTAATTTTGTTAGGTACGAAATGATATTATTTTCAAATCAAATGTTTGTATAGTCTATGGGACTTAACTACGGGGTCATCAATCCCTAAACTTACAAACTACTTATGAACTACTTACGAACTAGGACGGCACAAATATCCATGCCCGAGGGGGGATTCGAACCCCCGACCGTAGTGGCCGGAGCGCCTGGAGCGCCTTAGTCCCCTGGGCCATCGCGGCCGGCGCTATTATTTTATTTTTATAACTAGTATTATTGTAAGTTAATTATTGTCAAATAATTTGTTCTTTCTGTTCATTTCTGTCACTTATGTAATTTAAGTTTAGAGTTACTGGGCAAACATATGGAATGCTACAACACAAAAGCAGCTTACACGTGTCAGACGCCAGGATTACAAGGGCGAACGTATAGCTCCCCGGAGCCAACACCGTCTAGATTCAAGTCCTCATAACAGTCCGTGTCCCTAGCTGCGTGGCTGGCCGCTACGGCACAGCCCACTGCCTCGTAGCTTCAGCCAGTGAGCTTGCGAGGGCAGCCTTTAGGTAAGACGTGACACGGGCTGTTGTGAGGACTTGAATCTAGACGGTGCTGGCTGAGCCCCGCTGTCAACGACATGCGCCCCGCATGTCTCTCCCTCGCTAGGCCACACGGGAGGAGGCGCGCCTCACGGCGCTGTGCAGCAGAGCGGCCCTCATGTGTGTCATGTTGGTTTCTGGAAGGGATTAAGCGGCCCTGAGGCAGCCGCAAAGTGCCGCGTCACTCCTGTTCAAATGTTTGTATAGTTTATGGGACTTAACTACGGGGTCATCAGTCCCTAAGCTTACAAACTACTTATCAACTAGCTAAGACTAAGGACGGCACAAATATCCATGCCCGAGGGGGGATTCGAACCCCCGACCGTAGTGGCCGTGCATTCCGTGACTGGAGCGCCTCAGTCCCCTCGGCCACCGCGGCCGGCGGCACTCCTGCCCCCGCTGTCGTATGGTGAGCCGCCGGCACCACCAGGGGAGCATCCTGCTCACACTACTTGGAACAAACGTGATGTCATTTTTACGTCTCATGCTGTATCGAAGACAGCTATCGACTATTGCCAGAAGTCATCTTGATTTGCGTATTTCTAAGAGTTTTGATATTACGAGGGTAAGTCAATTATTATCCGCAATTTAGTTATTTTTTGTTTATGTTGTTAGTACTGTCGTTTTACGTTGGTGACGCATGCTTTGTTTATTTGTTGTTATATCTTTGCAATTTTCAAGCTGCTACGTTAGTTTCGTTGTCGCTGCCGTGCTGTTAATCATGGTTGCTCCGCTGTCTATTTGCACCAAAGAAGAGCAACGTTTAGTGATACATTTTTTGTGGACGGAAGGTGTATCGTGGGCCGAAATTCATAGAAGACTTTCAGTACAGTACGGGAGCAGTGTTTTGCCACAACGAAGTGTGTACGAGTGGATTGAAAAATTCCGAAATGGTTGCACGAGTATTAAGCACGATGAAGGAGCCGGACGACCGTTTACCGCCACAAATCAAATAAAGAGAACCATTGAGCGATCACGTGAAATGATTCTCTTAGACACGACTAACTATTGATGAAGTGGCTCATCGTCTTCAAATTAGTCATGGTTCTGCCTACGAAATTATTCACAACAGACTTGGGTTTCGTAAAGTTTGTGCAAGATGGGTCCCAAAACAACTCACACAGTTGCATAAGCAAACGCGCCTCGACATCTGCAAAAAACATTTGGATCGCTATGGTAACGAAGGGGATAACTTCTTAGACAGAATCTTTACTGGTGACGAAACATGGATCCATCATTACGAGCCGGAGAGTAAACGGCAGAGTATGGAGTGGAAACATCCAAATTCGCCGTGCAAGAAAAAGTTCAAGACCCAACTGTGCGCAGGAAAACTGATGCTTACGGTTGTTTGGAATGCACGAGGTCCTGTACTGGAACATTATGGTGAAAGAAGCACAACAATAAACAGTGTACGTTACAGTGAGATGCTTACTGACAGGCTAAAGCCTGCAATTCGAAGCAAACGCCAAGGATTGCTGTCAGAAGGTGTTGTGTTGTTGCACGACAATGCCCCTCCGCATACTGCTGTCCACGCTGCTGAAACGCTCCAGAAACTCAAATTCGAAGTACTGTTCAAAATGTTTGTTAAGCTTATGGGACTTAACTACGGGGTCATCAGTCCCTAAACTTACAAACTACTTATGAACTACTTACGAACTAGGACGGCACAAATATCCATGCCCGAGGGGGGATTCGAACCCCCGACCGTAGTGGCCGTGCTGCCCGTGACTGGAGCGCCTCAGTCACCTCGGCCACCGCGGCCGGCTCGAAGTACTGGGTCATCTTCCATATAGTCCCGATCTTGCCCCTTCTATCACTTGTTTGGTACACTCAAAGAGGCATTAAGGGGCCGTCGATTTGAGTCGGACGAAGCAGTGAAGAAAGCGGTGCATTCCTGGCTCGCAGCTCAACCGAAAACCTTCTTTTATGAGGGCATAAAAAGCAAGGGGACTATGTCGAAAAATGATATTCTTGTAAGTTTCGTATTTTAATACAATGAAATTTTATAACTACTTTGCGGATAATAATTGACTTACCCTCGTATAATAGGCAGCTCGCCGTTTCATGGAGATAACACATTACAGATGAATCACAAAAATCATTCTCGGCTCCATTTCTTATCACTACGTAATACATCAATAGTCGAAAATCTTGGGGACTATATTACATAAGCATACTCAAACCTCTTGTTTCTGGAAGTCGTTTAGCGTAATGGGTAGCGTTACAGGTCTATAGCCCCTAAGGTTTTGGTTTCAAACTGCTACTATGGAAATATTTTTTTTAAATCTTACAGTTTGTAACATAAACTAGGCGTTGCTTAATCATAAAACAATAGGGGGGCCTTTCTTGTTCATATACCGGTTACGGTAGTATCGTATGCAATACATGACATTACCTGTAAGAGAGCGTTGTCTCGATAATTAGTGATATCGATTTGGTGACTTTGGTCTGATTAGAAAACGGAGAATGGAATTCCTGGGAGTGATCGACCAGCAGTCACATTTCTGTTCTTCCTTCTCACAAATATTTGACGTTTGTTCCAAATATGTAACGATTTCCGGGGATATGGTTAGAGACAAGCCTAAGGGAAACGTTTAATAGGCTACACTGTAACAGTAAAAGACACTTAACGTGCAGTATACAATCTCTCTCCAAAGAGCAATGAAAGGATGAATAAATAAATAAACTGCTGATAAGTAAAATAATTGACGTTGGCATTAATATTGTTAGTTTCTCAGAAATATTTCGCTTTTTATTTACGAATATCTTGTGATTTGCGAGCGTGTGGTTAGGTCAATATTCCTTGCTTACCTCAATGGGCTGTTTATTTCCGAAAGTGTCGCGATTTCCAAGAGCATGGTTAGAATGATATGCCTTGCTTGTCACCAATATTTGGTAGTTTATTTCTAAATATTTTACGATTTCGGAGTTTTTGTTTGCCAAGGTACTATGAGGGAAAACTTTAATTTCATTTGCAAATGTATACAGTTTACTCTCAGAACAGTAACAATGTTGTCTGCTGGCATCTCTACATCCTAATGTTGATCCCGCAGTTTTAATTTTGGAGATATTCGAGATCCGAAATTCATCCATAATACTTTAGAAATATTCATTTTAATCATAATTTGATGTTGTATATACAGACTACAAAGTGACGTTACCTAATTCTCTAGGCCTATTTTCATTAAGGACAGCCGAGGTGAAGTAGCCGAGCGGACTAAGGCACCTCGCTGCGGAGTGCGTGGTTGCTCGCCGTCGGAGGTTCGAGTCTTCCCTGGGGCATGGATGTGTGTGTTGTCCTTAGGTTAGTTTACCTTAGTTTAAGTAGTTTGTAAGCTGCGGACTGGTGACCACGCACTTTGGTCCGATAGAATTACAAACATGTGTCATGTCGTGATTCTTCAGTTTCTCCCGGCGTATTTGATAATCAAAATATCCACGGGTGCCCGTTGGACACTATAGACTGGCAGTACACCTGTGGATATTTTGATTATATGTCATGTCATAAAGAGCGTTACATTTTTAAAATTTCAGCTTAAACCTACAAGGCTTGGAGAAAAGGGCACTGTGTAGGGTGCAGTGTCTAGTTCTATTCTTATCATACTTCAGTGACAGCGCAGACAGTATAAGAGACGCTGCTAACAGCAACGTCATAGTAAAAGATAAACTTCTTGAATTCGTTTCAGAAAAAGAAACTCTCCGACGTATTTTGAACATTGACATGTATGTCCGTGTCTCGTGCTTAGTTTAATTTTATTAAGAACTTGCGTAGTATTTTAGAAACTCGAAGGTGAAGAAAGAAAAATAAAATGGAAACGGCTCACAATCACTATATCAGGATAAAGTTGCGAAACTTCGGACGATACAAGTGTTTGTTTATAACCTATCGTACCAAGAACCAGCTGCTTATACGCTACCATTAAATAAGGCAATACCTAAGCACGTCACTTTTGCAGCAGACTGTAATAGAACCAACGACGACGTTTATTAGGATGCGATAGCTGTTATTGAAATAAACCAATTCACATTACACTAGCATATCTCGTTTGCACCAAGTTATGTGACCGCACGTCGATAGCTTTTCGTGCGATCTTCGATACAGCATGTGACGTAAAAATGACGTCACGTTTGTTCCAAGTAGTGTGCTGAACTTTACCCTCGGCACACGATGGTGCGAAGCAGAGCGCTTGCTGTGGACAGGCCACACTGTCACATAACAAAGCGCTACCGCAAAGAGACGAACAGCCGCCCAGAAGACTGACTGCACGAAGGTCACAATGGCCTAAGCTGTGACGCAACTGTGTCAAATGAGTTGGTGCGTATCACAATAAAGTGATCCGCCAGTTCAGCACAAGTGTAGATATCATTAACTATTTTTAATTGAGAAGTGTTTTGGACCCTGTGAAGAGTTACGAAAGAGACTAAGTCATCATGAACTATTTTCTGCCTTTGAGCTGGAACACTCAATTTTTTAAATATTAATAATCTAAGGCCATTTTTTCAAGAATTACTATTATTCAAATGGATGTTTCCAGTAATTTAGTTTACCATTTTCCCCACTTAACTTGGTAGATCAGTGTCATCAAGTCATTGTTATTTTTATGTTTTTTATTTCATTTTTTACCTTTTTGTTCCTATTGTGGATTATGATATTTTGCGCCTTAGAGTGTTCTCTTTCATGTTTATCATGTGATTTTTGTCTTTGTTGCATTTTCCGTGCTTATCATGTTTGTCTTTACGGTGCATGTTTTTTTGTGACCACTGTGCCTTTTTTATTTTTTGCAAGATGTAACATATGTTTGTCACGATGTCCACAATTGCACTGATCATAAGTGACACATATTAGCCTATAGACACAACACTAAATTCCCCAGAGTATGAACGTTGTCCTTTTGCAATTTTTAATGACTACCATGTTTCGGATTCACGTAAGAGAGACTCGTAGAAGGATGAATGTGAAGGTATGCAATAAATTTCATAAAGTCCTAGCAAAATTATTTCGTCAGGAAGTAACTTTCTCTGATCATACTATGAACCAAAGCTGTACACTCTTTTAACCGTTATTTTGATTATACTTTCGACATAACATTGATGCACAAGTCTGCTCCACTTCTAGATGAATAGCATACAAATTGATTTGAGTAACATTTGCAGGTATACAGCCATAAAAGATGAATGTGAGTGTTGCTCCCTAACAATCTTATAAAAGATATGATGAGAGGAAAAACAGTCCCTTTCTTTAAATGACATAATGGCAACCTTTCTTCTCTTGTTATAAAAGTTTCTTGTCCTGTGTGCCACACTTATCGTTCCTCCGTCATATTACACTCCAGAAATTTTACCAGGAGTGCGGGGTAGTAAAACGTACCTCATATTTCTTTGATCTGTAATGTCGATTATGCCCTTGACCCTCCGTGTCTGTATGAATAATAACGTTTACTTTAATAAGGATCAGGTTCTGCAGACTATTTTTGTGTTGTGAATAAGTATTGTTTGTGAAATCTTGGACGGATGTAATCGTGGTCTCTGTGAAAAGAGACGGAGAGTAGAGCCATAACGGGCCTCTCGCTCTGCGCCGGCACTCAGCCTGCAGAAACGCAGAGACACGCGAGCGACGCCACGGGCCGCCAGGAGAATTCGCTTTGCAGGGCCTACTCACAAGTGTTTGCTGGAGACGAGCGTCTTCTGCGAAAGTTGTTGTCAATGCTACGGCTCCATATGAAAGAGCGCGCGTGGGCACTAGAGAGTTAGCTACGCTTGAGATGGCACGGTCTCGGTTTCGTAGAAGACGCGTCGAGGTCAGCCACTCCTTCCCGTGTGAAGCATAATTTGTGCCGGTGGACCGTTTTCCCGCGTGAGGATGGTGAGACGTATGACTCACCAGACGCATGTATCCATGGGCGAGGACGGCTCAGGACAATGTCAACACCCTGGCTACCGCAAAAATTTGATCCGCTGCAATTGGCCAGTGAAATTACGGGGCCGACTTTCGGGAAGAGTAAATTGTGGTGGAAGAGCAGAGATCGCCACGAGTTGTGGCAGCGTTCGGTTGTGTCTAGGATGGCTCCACAGAGTGTGCGAACCTTAGGAAATTTCCATTAATTGTGCAAGAAGACCGCTAGGTGTCTATTTTGTTGGGTGATGGCTAGTGTAAAATTCGGAGATTTAGGTGAACCTGTCTTGAGCCCTGGAACTGCACCGGCGACCAGCAGCAATTTTTGATTTGACGAATCAGTTTTTGTCACGCCAAGCTACGTACCTCCACCCAGTTTCAGCGGGCTAAACGGAGTCGTGATTTTTATGGGACAAACACCATAGGTCTCTGTGCGTAGAGGTCACCTTCCCGAAGGCGAATTAAGATGGTGTTGATATTGCGCGTCCTGTTGTTGCCTCGAGGTGCGTTGCAGCTAAATTGCATTCAGCCTCCTGCCTCGACGTGCTGTCATCTTTTGCTGATGTCACCCGTGGATGACCTTGGCGTTGCCTTCTTTTAACGGTTCCTGTTGTCTGAAATTACGTCCTGGTCCTGGAAACTACATTTTGGGTTACTCCAATAGCTAAAGCCACCTCCCTCTGCGTCTGTTGCGTTTCCAACCTTCCTATGGCTCTCCATGCCATAATTTTGGGTAAGTCACGTTGTTGTTACATTGCACTATCTGCTCGCTACACTATCCGAACCCAAATGCTTCTGTAATTCGTTCAGTAGAGTAAGCACAAGTGAACACCAACCCTCTCTGCAGCAACTTTCTGTTATTACCACTATCTCGGTTGCCGTAATGTTGTTGTCTCCTCTCCGTAGAACGGACATATAGACGTGGAACCACTTTAGTTCATTCTGACGTTGATAATACTTGAGAACCTAGATATCTCAACTGCTCCTTAATTGTTTTGACCAGTGTATATAATATTCTAGCGTATGGCGTCGTTGTATACGGGGGCCTGTTACGAGAAAATCTGCTGTCTAAAGAAAGTCTGCAGTGCAAGAACATGTAGAAAAGGGTACGAAGACCTGCAGAAGATCGACGATCGACTGTCATTGTAAATAATTCTGAAGAGTTCTGCATAAACGAGAGACGGTATCAATTAAGGTTGAGTTATACTGTAAAAACTAACAATCGTACAGTGGATAGTAGCAACTGTTCGAAGTGAACTGAAGAAGCATGATCTTCAAGTAAATAAATAAATAAATAGAAATAGAAAATAAATAAATAATGAAAAAATTGTAATTCAGCAGATTCCAGTCTGAGAAACGTAGAAGCGACTTCTACTTGTACTACTATGTACCTACTCCGCAAGGCACAGTGCTACGGCCGGCAGCGGTGGCCGAGCTGTCTGCGGCGCGTCACTGTCTGCACGGCCACTACGGGCGGAGGTTCGAATCCCCCCTCGGGCATGGATATTTGTGACGTCTTTAGTATAAGATAGTTCATAAGTAGTTTGGAAGTTTCTTGCCTGAAGACCCCGTAGTTAAGTCCCATAAGCTCTACAAACATTTGAACTGTGCTACGTGAGGCGGATGTACCTGGTACAGCTGCTACGCATATCATTTCCTTTTCATTCCCAAAGAGTGCGAGGGAGAAAAGACTCCGCATGAGGTTAAAACACCGGACCTCTAAATTTCCTCACAATTGTTCCCCGGTAAAAAAACTTCGTCGTAGCTCCAGGGATGCCCATTTGAGTTCCCGAACCATCTTCGTAACACTAGCGTACTACCAGTAACAAAACTAGCACCCTGTCTGTGTTTGACAAGAACCGTTATCCTCTAGCTATGTTTTAGTTTCTGTGTTTCCTGGAAGGTCAGTCTTTGAACTTGGTGTTTTTGATGCTGTTCTTACTTTTAATGTTTGTTATATTTGGGAATTCCTAAAGGTTACAACATCTCTAAAAGAGTGATTGACTTGGACCAATTGTGAATCATGAAGGCAGAGATTGCAGCAAACAATATATCAAAAGAAGCCACATCCAAGAGAAGGAGGGCAACACTGCATGAGGAAGATGAAGAAGGAGAATGAGGACTACCATGCAGTAGGATAGTAACATAATTTTTTTTTCTTTCAACGCTATTTTCTCAAAATTACATTTTTCAGTTTAAATGCCGCTTTTTATGAGAAACTTCTGAATCTATATCAATGAATTATTTACCACATAACACAGATAGTACAATGATGTTGTAGCTCTACTTTAGTAGCATTTACTGTAAGAAGTTGAAATTGTGAAAATTTACACCCAAAAATTATATGTTTATGGAAAAAATCATAACTTTTTTTCTAGTTCTTACTTTAAAGTGATACAGTAACGAAACTTTCGAGAACATGTGATAAAAACATCACATTTATATACTCAACAGTTCCTGAGAAAAAGGGGCATTTATATAGCCAATTTAACATTGTTGAAATAGGGCGGTATGATTCTCCTCAATCTTTCTTCCTCCCTTCAAGAACTAGTATCTATGCGCGATCTCGTTTACAGATGAAATAAGTCTTCCCAAAATTCCTCCAATGAGCCGACGTTTACCATTCTCCTTACGTCTTTACATGCTCGTTCTATTTCACATCTTTCTGAAACGTTACACCGAGATATTTAATCGATTCTTGAATACTTTGCATAATACTAGGATGAATTCGACGTCTATGTAATAGAAGAGATAGTACAGATGCGATGAAGTTCCGCGTTTCCTCGAGTGAACGTTTAGCAAATGCGAGTACACGGTGTTTCTATAAGAGCGTGCAAAAATTCAACAGGACACGGAGGATTTCCACTGGACAATGTGAGGCAGTGGAGGAGACGGGTTAAGAAGATATTAGAAAGACAATCACATTACTGGTACTTTTTCACTTACACTAGTTTACAGTTGTTCAAAACAATGAACTACCATTTGCAAAGAATCTTACAAGATGTGCTGAAACTGACGACCATCAACCTCACGATAAGTAAGACATCGGCGAACAAGTTTCTGACGCAGCTAAAATTACGGCACCTAAATCCATTTCCGTATCCACTGGTGTTTCATACACAAGTGGCTTTAGATATGCCCATAGGAAATAATCAAAGGAATTGTGATCAGGTGATCTCGTAAGTCATGGAATTCTCCCTCCTCTTCCAATCCAGCGACTAGGAAATGCAGCACTGAGACGGTTTCAGACGTCCTCCTTGTTTTCTTGCAGAGAATAATGTACATGCAAATGAACAGCACAGTGCGTGTAAACTTTTACGCGTGTTAGCTGTAACTAAACCGGTAAACAGTAATGCGAGAGAAAGCGGCAGACAAGTTTCCTTCTATATCTCCTTAAGCCTGCCGGGACTCCAGGTCCCGTACCTCACATGATTCAGTGGAGCGTTCTCTGTGTCCTCTTAAATTATGGAATGCTTTTACGAAAAGTCCCAGAAGGTGGTCAACCTGCAACATAGGCTTTTCGTTCACATTCCGAGAGTCCACGAAGAAGAAGAAACTTTGGGACGCGGTAGGCGGGCATTCTGTGTTGGGCAGCCTTCACACGACGGCAGTCACGCCTGCGTAGTATCATTCGAATTACAGGAACTGACCAGACAACGCCGAAGTGAGACGCAAGTTTGATCTCTCGTGGAGGCCGCGCGTGAAGGCCCCAGCTGTTTACGCTCGGTCATTGAAGTTGATGAGTTTTACAAGGGTACTTTACGAGCCGACGAAACCGCAAAATGCTCCGCCCGTACTTGAAAGCAGTTTTAACTAGTTCCTTCAAATTACTATCGGCTTAAGCTTGACTTATTCCGGAAGCAAGGCCACGAGCCTGCCGTCTACAACCTAAGCTAAAGATCCACCCGTAACAATGACGTCAACACTTCGTGAGCGAAGAAGACGACAGCAAATAACACAATTTAAAAAAACTGCAGCAGCTGTACCTATCAAAAGTCATTATTTGTATGTCTCAATCGATATAGTTGATTACAAAAATAGAAAGCATAGCTCAGGATCACTCCAATCGTTGATCTCGTTTCATAATACTTTAACTATCATTCACGTAAAAATAAAGGAAATTAAATGGATGTACGGTACTCTAATGTAGGTAAATTTGGTAAAAAGTTAAAACATTATTTTGAACAGTAGTCGTCTGCACTTCATAACTTAATGTAATGTTCTCATTCGATTTCACGGACAGTAACTTTTGCTTCTCTTTCAATATATTTCCTGCACCCTTTCTGGTGTTCTACAAATATTACAGTGTTCTACACAAGAACACGACCCTAATACTTGTTGTTGTTGTTGTGGTCTTCACTCCGGTGACTGGTTTGATGCAACTCTCCACCCTACTCTATCTTGACCAAGCCTCTTCATCTTCCCATAAGAACGGCAACCAACATCCATTTGAATCTGTTTCCTATATTCATGTCTCCCTCTGCGATTCTTATCCCACACACTTCCCACCAATGCTAAATTCACGATTCCTTGATGTCTAAGAATGTGTCCTATCAATCGTTCCCTTCTTTTAGTCAAAATACGCCAGAAATTCCTTTTTTCCCCAATTCTGTTTAGTACCTACTCATTATTTACGCTATCCACCCACATAATCTTCAGCATTTTCTATAGCACCCATTTCAAAAGCCTCTATTCTCTTCGTGTCCGCAGTGTTCATCGTCCATGTTTCACTCCGAAACAAGGCAACACTCCGCACAAATGCCTTGGACGTCCTTACGCTTAAAGTGATATTTGATGTTAACAAATTTCCCTGTTCTAAAACGCTTTTCTTCCATTGCCATTCGGCATTTTATATCCTTGGCATTACGAACATCATATTTTACTGACCAAGTAACAAAATACATCTATCACCTTTATTGTTTCGTTACCTAATCTAATTCCTTCAGCGTCATCTGATTTTTCAAGACTGCTTTCCATTACCCTTCTTTTGCTCTTGTTAATGTTCATCTTATACGCACATTTCTACACAACGTCCATTTTGTGTCCCTGCCTCGTCGCCGCTTTTGTGTCTCGTTTCCGTTGTAGGTGTCGGTGGCCGAGTAGAAATAGAATAGAATAAAGGATGCACGCTTGTGCAGGTAGGAGGTGACCAGCCAGTGGGACAGCACAAACTAGAAACTCTAGAGTAAATTAGTACGAGATATATATTTCATAGAGACTTAGTAATACTTAACTTTTACATAGCTCAGTACTGCAGAATGCTGATACATAGTTGAGCTAGAGGCCTGCCTAGTCTTCACTGGTGCCTATCTGATTCCGAAGTGTTAGCTGGTTCCTATCTCAGTTCCAAGTGAACGATGTCGTTCAGTGGTGGTCACGAGCGGAGTTGTAGCAGAGGGCGCTCGTGGCTGACGTCGTAAGAACGCCGCGCCGTGCGTGCATGGCGGCGCGCACTTTGGACTTGTGCGACACCCCGGCCATCCTGTTCCACTTCCAGGTCATTTGCTGTCTCTGCAGAATTACAGTGTCATCGGTAAACCGAAATTTATTTCTTCACCCTGAACTTTAATTCCTTCTCCAAATTTCTTATTGCTTTCGTTTATAGCTTGCTCAGTGTACAAATTAAATAACATTGGATAAAGGCTACAAATTTGTCTTACTCCCTTCCCAACCTCTGCATGCCTTTCATGCCCTTCAACTCTGATAACTGCTGTCTGGTGTTTGTACAAGTTGTAAATAACCTTGCGTTTCCTATATTTTACTCCTGAATTTGAAAGAGTGTACACCAATCAACACTGTCAAAAAGTTTCTCCAAATCTACAAAAGCTATAAATGTAGGTTTGCCTTTCCTTAATCTGTCCTAAAAGCCATAAAGTGAGTATTGCCTCCCCGGTTCCTACATATCTCCTGAATCCAAAATGATCTTCCCAGGGTCTGCTTCTACTAGCTTTTACATCCCTTGTAAATAATTCATGTTAAAATATGCAGCCACAACTTATTAAACTGATGGTTCTGTAATTTTCACACCTGTCTGTGCCTGCTTTCTTTGGAATGGAGATTATTACGTTGTTCTTAAAGTCTGAGGGTGTTTCCCCTGTCTCATACATCCTACGCACTAGGTGAAATAGTTTTGGAATGGTTGGCTCTCCCAGACACTTCAGTAGTTCTGCGGGAATGCCGTCCACTCCAGGGGCCTTTTTCGACTTAGGTCTTTCAGAGCTCTGTCAAATTCTTCTCTCAGTATAGCATCTCCTATTTAATCTTCATCTACTTCCTCTTATCCTCCTACAATATTGTCTCTAAGGTCATTTCCTTTGTAGAGCCCCTCTATATACTCTTTCCATCTTTTAGCTTTCCCTTATTTGCTGAGAACTGATTTTCCACGTGAGTTCTTTATATTCATATAGATGCTAATCTTGTCTTCAAATGTGTCTTTTATTTTCCTGTAGGATTTATTATTCCCTTGTTTATACATTCTTCTACAGACTTGCATTTGCCTTCTAGCCACTCCTGTTTAACCACTTTGCACTTCCTGTCAATCTCATTTCTTGGTCGTCTGTGCTCCATTTATCCTGCTTCATTTGCTGCATTTTTACATATTCTCCTTTTGTCAATTTTGTATTTCCTGTGATATCCAAGGATCTTTTGTAGGTCTTGCCTTTAACCTATTTTGTCTTCTTCTACCTTTACTATTTCATCTCTCGGTGCTATCCATTCTTCTTCTACTGTTTTATTTCCCCCCATTTGTTTCAATTGTTGCCTAAAGCTCGCTCTAAAATTCTCAAACTTCATGTTCCTACAAATTATCCAGGTCCTATCTCTTTATTTTCCTACCTTTCTGCAGTTTGTTCAGTTTCAGCCTGCAGTTCATGACCAACAAGATATTGTCAGAGTCTATATCTTAAAACCTGGTTCCGAAATCTATGTCTTACCATTATGAAATCTATCTGGTACCTTTCGGTGTCTCATGGCCTATTCCACGTATAAACCTTCTTCCTTGATACTTAAACCACGTGTTTATTATGATTAAATTATGTTTCGTGCAAAATTGTACCAGGACGTTTCCTCTTTCATTTCTTTGCCCAGGCCATATTCACCTTCTATTTTTCCTTTTCCTACTACCGAATTTCAGTGTCCCATCACAATTAAGTTTCCCTGTCCCTTAATTGTCTCAATAATTTCCTTTACCTCCTCATACATTTCTTCGATCTCATCATCGGCAGAGTGGAAGGCGGGCTAGACGTGTCCACGCCCGTAGTCCCACCACTAGTAGCAGGTTGGCAACAGTTCCTGTAGACACTTCTGCGATCACAAGCATTCTTATCTGTGCTGTGGTGGCTGTACGATTTGCCACTGCTGCCCTTACGATACGGCAAGGGACGACCAGAACCTCGTCTACATCTGGGAGAATGTTCACGTGACCACTGCAAACAGAATGGCTGCATAACTGACACAGCACGACCAACTTGTGTGTCAACTCTTTGAGGGGACCACCCCGCCACTCGGAAGGCCACAGTTTGACCCCTTTCAAACTCGATGAGTTGGCTGTGGAAAGCATCGGTGCGTCTGCGTAGCTCGGTGTCTGTTTGCTTCACAGGTGAATTTCATGATGAGCATTAAATATGTAAACGTTCACTATTCAAAGGCACATATACATGTCACTGTGTCGCTACGCTATCTGTTGGCGGACGACGTTGAAACTATTATCAGTATATCTACTATCCCACAGGTGATATGAGCCGTCATTCGATCAAAATTGACGTCGTCTTTCCGGGTGTACTAACTTTTTTCTAGCAATATATTATTTTAAATGTAATTTAAGAGAGTAGAAAGTGGAAAATGAGTTTCATTACCTAGCAAGATTGTTCGCCGCCTCAAAAACTTCCTTATTCCATGAGTTGGATCCTCTTACCTCGCTGAAGGTATCTGTAATGTAGAAAAATAAAATTCCAGGTAAGAGCGCATATGAAGCTGAGAGCCAAAATCGTTCCAATGGAGTAAATTTGAGAGCATGAATTTCTTTTCAAATATACAAGCACAAATGTCTACATCTAGGACGGTAATCACCCATCGCACAAGAAATTAGAGTCTGAAGCTACGTTCTGTTCCACATGTGAATCACATAATTTGAACATATAAAATGTACTTCGGGGTGTTTAATCCACTTGCAGTGTCAGTATGTAGTCTCCAGTTGGTTTACAAAATTTGTTTAGTACTTTAGGAGTGGTTATTGAATTTAATAATTTTCATTTCAACCATGGTTTAAATGTATATTTGTACGGGTAAAGAGTGACTTTACCGGGTCAATATTTTTATTACGCAGAATGTGTGGCTAGGTAGTACAATGGCAGAGTGCCAGACTATTAATCCAAAGATCGCGGCTTCGATACCCGCCGGATGCTAGGATTTTTATCTGTTACTTTTCACTTCTTTCCCTTCTGGCAGTGTTGCTCCTGTGAAAAATATCGAGTAGCACCGAGGTTCCGAATGCACTTTAAACTGTAGGTCCCCCTATAACTGGCTGGGTAAGGCAGTTCGAAGGTCGGATGAAGGCAACGGTATACCACCTCCAAACAGGACCATGCCTAGTAAAGCAGTGTGGAGTTCAAACCAATCTTCGGATCGATGACTGCATTACCATTTTTTTTAGTTGTTGAGAATCACTTTTTGAGGGAATTCTCGTATTTTAGATTCCATTTTTAACATTTATCAGCTTCAAATAATTACGTTAGTGGTAGAGACAGAAAGAGCTTAGATGGTACACTGTTATCGTTGTTCGTGGTCTTCGATCTGAAGATTGGTTTGATGCAGCTCTCCACGATAATCTATCACGTAATCATGTATAAGCCTCTTCATTTCTGAATAAGAACGGGCAACCCATATCCATTTAACATGATTACTATATTCGTGTCTCTTATCCGTTTACGATTTTTACCCCACCCAATTTCCTACAATACGACATTGGCATTTCCTCAATGTTTCAGAATGTCTCCTATCAACATAACCATTATTTTAGTCAAAATATGCCAGAAATTACTTTACTCTAATTTGTTGTATTATTCTGTAGAGCGAGCGAGGTGGCGCAGCGGTAACACACTGGACTCGCTTTCTGGAAGACGGTGGTTCAAATCTACCTCCGCCCATCCAAGTTTAGGTTTTCCGCGTTTATCCTAAATTACTCCAACCAAATGCCGGGATGGTTCCTTTCAAGGGACACGGCTCATTTCCTTCCCTATTCTTACCCTAAAATCCGAACCTGAGCTCCGTCTCTAAAGACCACGGCGTCGACGGGACGTTAAACCATAAGCTTCCTTCCTTCCTTCTTCCGTAGCACCAAATTTCAAAGGATTACCCTCTCTTTGCCTGAATTACCAATCGTCCACTTTCACTACCGTACAAGGCTACACTTCAGATAAATGCCTTCCGAAATGACTTCCTATATTCGATAATAATAAATGTCTCTTTTTCAGATTTTTTCTTCCTTTGCCATTCTGGATTTTATATCCGCTATACTTTCCAGGCAGAACTTATTTTACTACCCAAATAAACTCATTATTCACCTTAATTGTCTCGTGTCCTAATCTTCCTTCTTCGACTTTTCCATTACCATTGTTTTGCTCTTGCTAATGTTTATATGTGCTTATGCATTCTATTTAATTGCTCTTCCAGGTTGTTTGCTACCTCCGACAGTATCACAATGTCAGCAGGAATCTTATTTCTTCTCCATGCAAGTCAGACGATACTGAAGGATTTAGATTAGGTGACGAGACAATAAAAGTAGTAGATGACTTATTATTTGGGTAGCAAAATAACTTTTCATGGCCGAATTAAAGAAGATATAATACGAAGAATAGCTGTGGGAAGAAGAGCATTTATGAAGAGAAATATGTTGACATTCAATATCAATTTAAGTGTTAGGAAGTCGTTTCTGAAAGGATTTGTCTAGAGTGCCGCATTGTACGACACTGAAGCGTGGTCGATAGGCAATTCAGACAAAGACTATAGAAGCATTTGAAATGCTATAGAGAAATGTTGAATATTAGATGGGTAGATAGAGTAAATAATGACGAGAACAGAATTGGGGAGAAAAGAAGTTTTTGGCATATCTTGACTAAGAGAAGGGATCGATTGGTGGTATACATTCTGAGACACCAACGAATCGTCAATTTAGAATTGGAGGGAAATGTGTGAGGTAAAAATTGCAGAGGGCGATCGAGAGGCGAATACGCCAAGCTGGTTCAAAAGGATGAAGAACGCCGTTCTAATTCAGAGATGAAGAGGCTTGTACATGACAGGGTAGCTTGGAGAGCTGTATAAAACCAGTATTTGAACTGAAGACCACAACAACAACTTCCTGAACGTTAATTCCTACTCAAAATTACTCACTGATCTTCTTCACGGCTTGCTCAATGTACAGATTGAACAGCATTGGAGAAAGGCTACAACCCTGTCTTATTCCCTTCCCAACCATTGCGTCCTTATCATGCAATTTGACTCTTATAACTGCTGTTTGGTTTATGAACATATTGTATGTCTTTTCGTTTCCTATGTTTCACACAAGCTGCTTTCGAAATTTTAGAGTGTATTTCAAAAAATCGCGGAGGAGGCGAAACAAAGGCTGCCATATTTTGGCAAAAGTCTCACAAGATGCAAAACAGCTAGTACAGAGACTGCCTACATTGCGCTTGTCCGTACTCAAGTAGAGTGCAGACGCGCGCTGTGAGGTCACCACTGTGCCAGGTGTTTCAGGAGGAATGCTGCATACTTTAGGAGGTTGTGCTATAGACGAAATGCAAAATAAAAAATAGCCATATAGTATGTGTGCTATTTTTTTTATTGAGTTCACTTTACAGCTGATTTCAAGGCCTTTTCGTTTCGTTTGTTACTACACCGGTTACTGTGGCTTGCTATCGGCGTGTTTATCAAAAGTAAACAGCAGAATGACGATGCTCACATTGTCAAGTCGTGCTTTAGTTTACATTGAAGTTTTCATTGCGATTCGTTAGCAAAGTTTACTTTATTGTAGCATATCAACATTTCGTACATACTTATTCCTGACGAATGTGCCGATATGTTCTTTGTGTATGGGTTTTGTAATGGAAACGCTGCTGCTTATAGGGAATACGGAATACGATTTCGTAACCGCAGACTATCAGATTGAAGAATGTGATAATTACACTGCTTGACACTGGTACGGTTCCAAGCAATCGCATTGCATCTGAACGTGTTAAAGAACATATTGCGGATGAAGTAGAAGACATTACTCAGTTGGTAGAACATTGTGCTTCAAGAAGAACACGTGGGATTTCTGCACGTATCGGTGTTCCACATGTACGAGTATGGCAGACATTACGAATGCTTCGGCTACATCCGTGTCATTTACAGCTCATGCAACACCTTGGAGTAGGAACTTAGATACTTAAAAATAGGCAAGTAATCCAATTTTCGGACACTTAAAATAGGAAAGCAATCAACTTTTTAGGACACTTAAAAATAGGCAAGTAATTCAATTTTTAATGTTCACTGATGAAGTCACTTTCATTTGTGACGGAACCAGTGACACTCGTAAATCACATCAGCCGACAGAATAAAACACATTTTCAAGAACGCTTTTCTGTAAATATGTGGGAATATAGACATCAGTTGATTGGGCCTGCAGATTCCTTTTGCTACAAGAATTCGTATGTCGTTTAAGCATGACGAGTGTGCTACACATTCTAGCTGTCAGGTGACCTAACATCCCCCGGAAGATGGAACGGGCACGTATCTTGGCCACCAAGGTTACCTGACCTCACCCCTAAGGTGTTTTGCGTGTGGATGATTGAAAAACGAAGTCTACGAAAAAAATGTAAACACAAGTGTCGATTTCATAGTTCCGTTTATGAATGTGCAGCCTTCATAACAGGACGCAACGACGACCTCCGGACAGCTAAACGTTGTGTTTTCAGGAGAAGACAGAAGTTCACTGGTAATGGAATTTGTGTAAATCATCTTTGATCGTCCTCATTTGCCTTAGCTTTAAGATTGTTTGGGTTACATATAATAGATGCATCTCTGTACTCAAAAGCAATTAGAAAGCATTTTTATTTCAATTAGTCTATAGTACCTCTACTAAAATATTGAGTGTTCCTTCTGATACACTCTGTATAAGATTGACTGAGAATATAGGAAAAATTAAAATAAAGGCAAATCGTTTTGCATTATCACGAAATAGAGGAGACAGTGTCACGGACATAACCCCGAGCTGAGGTGGTAATCTCCACCGTTCTGCGAAAATATTTTGTTGACGTGCAGCTACATAGGGAGGTATGTTCATCGAAATACAATGAGAGGTATCAGATGTGGCACGGAAAGACGTAGGCGTTCGTTTGTCATGTCCACTGTTCGAAAGTGGAATGGTGGGGAGTGTGACATGTGGATTTAGAGGTAAGTGAAAAACGGAAAGCAACATACTTATGGACATAGGAGAACCAAATGTGGGGCTAAGGATCGAGGACAATGTTCCCCGTTTATGATTGAGATACCGACGATATGCTTTGACACATATTTGAGCATCATAACGCATAATCAAATCACTGTCATTACATATCTAAAATATATGCAGCTATAAATTATGTAGCAATCATGATTTAATTAATATAGGATTTTCATGGGAGCTGGTTCAATCTAAATAGGACAACTAATCGCTAATGCACAATTACAGTGTATCTTTTCACAATGTTTGGTTCCTATTATTTCATGTCTTGGAGATATTCGTAGCCTTCATAGAATATCATAAATATTAACATGTGACATGTCACTGTGTTGTTAAAGATCGAAAAATAATGTTTTGCGGAGATCACAAAAGTATTTTTAGTTTCATTGACAATCGGTTTCGGCACACAAAGGTTACTGATGGGATGCCATATTTGTCTTGTTACTAAAGAGCTCGATATTATGACTTACGAATGTACAAATAGAAAGTCAAAGAGAAAATAATTTAAAATACATACATTGATGTACGATGTATATATTCTTTTTACATACTATTTCTACATTTATAAATAATAAATCGAGCTCTTTAGTAATAACATGAATGTAAAATCCTATCATTAACTAGAAGATGGTGCCGAAATATGTCGTCAGTGAAAATAAAAATACTTTACCGATCTTGGCAAAACATTATTTCGTTTTGATTGAAGTAAGGGCGCTGTCTTTATCATGAGAAAATTAAAGAAAAATATCGAAAAAAATAATTAATTTCAACGATATATACTGAAGTTTATGGTAACCAAGTGTTTCTCAATTGCTATCCTAAGTAGTTTTTGCAGAGCAGTTCTTGCTGCTCACTTCAAATGTGCTTACGTGTGTGACCTATATAAACAGCGATCCTGGAAAGTTTACCTGATGGCTAACGTCATTAAATGTAGCTATAAACGTTGTAAAGGTTGTAAATGAGCGAAAGGTCAGGATGCAAACTGAAATAATATCAACACGCGGTTAGGAACTTCCCGATTACATCTTATGACATAACAGCAAACAGGTTTTCTGCACTGCTTTCCACGTTAGAATGTGGTTTCCCACTGATCTGTAATGCCAATATTATGCGTTAGTAGTGATAGTGGTATGGGTATTTAATGTATATATCGTAGTTGAAATGTTGAAACAACTTTACACGACACGTGACATGCTGCGAACGATGCCATCAATCTCATATTGAGTCAATAACGCCCATTCAGAGCTGATCGCAGTCTAGGAGAGTGGCCGGTGGATGCTGTGGTGGCGCTACCCGTCTATGGGATTCAAGTCGAAACAGCGAGCAGGCCAGTGCAATATCCCCAGTTTCCAGTAAACATCAACCTCCCCAGCTGTATGAGGCCGAGCACTATCGTTTATCATTATGAAGTCTGGGCAACTCGCCACTACCGCACATCTACATCTACATCTACATCTACATCTACATCTACATCTACATCTACATCTACATCGATACTCTGTAAATCACATTTAAGTGCCTGGCAGAGGGTTCATTAACCACTTTCATAACTTTCATAACACCTAAATCGTTCCGTTTTCGGTCTGATTTCTCTTATTTTATTGGGATGGTCATGTCTCCCTAAGTATGTGGGTTCTAGCAAAATATTTTCACATTCATAAGTAAAAGTCGGTGATTGAAACTTCGCAAACAGATCACACCGCAATGAATAACGTCTTTCTTTTAATGATTTCCACCCCAATTCGTGCAACATTTCCATGACGCTTTCCCCCCCGTAACGTGATAAAACAAAACGAGCTGCCTTTCTCTGAACCTTCTCATTATCTTCCGTCAGTCCCACCTGGTGAGGGTCCCACAAGGGGCAACAGTACTCCAGGAGAGGACGCACAAGTGTGATGTAGGCAGTCTCTTTGGTGGAGCTGGTGCATCTTCGAAGCGTTCTGCCAATGAAACGTAACCTTTGATTCGCCTTCCCCACAATATTTTTTATGTGTTCTCTCCAGTCAAAGTTGTTCGTAATTGTAACTCCTAGGTATTTGGTAGAATTTACGACATTAAGGTTTGACTGATTTATCGCGTAATTGAAGTTCAGTGGATTTCTTTTAGTGGTCATGTGTATTACTTCACACTTTTCTTTATTTAGTGTCAATTGCCAATTTTAGCACCAAGTATAAATTTTGTCTAAATCGCTTTGCAGTTGCTTTTGATCCTCTGTTGACTTCACTAACCGATAAACGACAGCATCATCCGCGAACAGTCTAAGGGAGCTATTCAGATTGTCTCTTAAATCATTTATAAACACGAGGAAGAGTAGGGGACCTATAACGCTTCCCTGTGGAACGCCAGATATCACTTCTCTTTTACTCGATGACTTACCGTCAATTACAACGAACTGTGTCCTTTCTGATAGGAAATCGTAAATCCAATCGCACAATTGGGAAGATATTCCATAAGCACGCTTGTGGGGTACAGTATCAAAAGCCTTCCGGAAATCCAGAAATATGGAATAGATTTGAGATCCCTTGTCGATGGCACTTAACACTTCATGTGAATAAAGGGCAAGCTGTGTTTCGCAAGAGCGATACTTTCTGAATCCGTGTTGACTATTGGTTAATAGGTCGTTCTCTTCGAGGTAGTTCATAATATTCGAACAAAGTATATATTCCAAAATCCTACTGCAAATCGACGTCAATGAGATAGGCCTGTAATTTTGGGGATCACTCCTATTGCCTTTCTTGAATATTGGAGTAACTTGGGCAACTTTCCAGTCTTTGGGTACAGATCTTTCGCTGAGTGATCGGTTGTAAATTATAGCTAAGTACGGAGCAATTGCATCAGCATATCTGAGAGGAATCTAGTTGGTATACAATCTGGCCCGGAAGATTTGTTTTTGTTTAGTGACTTAAGTTGTTTTACTACTCCAGGAACATCTACTTCTAAGTTTCGCATGCTGGCATCTGTTCTTGGATTGAATACTGAAGTGTTCACTTCGTCTTCTTTGGTGAACGAATATTGAGATGCCAAGACCTATTACACGATACCTGACAGCGGGTAAACCTTGCCGATTCATCCGTATAATATCATGAAGAGGTGTTCGAGCGGTCAAAAGAATCCCTGCACACACACTATTAGAGATCCTGCTCGATATAGGGTTATTTCCAGTCTTTGTGATACGAAATCGTGTTCCACTTTCCCTCCAGATGGGAATACATCGAGACTCATTATTCAGACCAAGTCGGGGACATCTGTGGAAAGAACACTACCACACTGTTCGAGAGTCCATGCTGAAGACTGCACTTCTGACGTTGTAAAGAAGCGTCAGGGATACGTGTACAGCTGGTCTCCGACAGTAAATGCCGCTTGGCCGAATCCGTTTGTACACTATTTACCTCGATAGAACTATTCCAATAGCTGCGACGTCAGATAACAGTTGACATGAATTTCTACGGCAGTACCTACGTGCCCTCCCTGGGCTTAGACATGTAGTTACAGTCGATATAAATTCCGAGAAATTACCACAGTTCACACATCGAGCCACATCGGTATGAGACTGCCCTGTTTCTAATATTCCCGGTTGGCGTCTTCTCTGTGTATTACTGCATCGTTTGCTATTGTGTACACAGCGAATGCAGACGTGGGGCTACCCAGAAAGCACTGACCCGTTTGGTAGGCGCAGGGACCTAATCGGTGTCATGTTTTACGCTAACAGGAACGCCATCTCCGTGCGGAGCACTATTGTAGGGACATCTGTTGATAGCCGGCCGCGGTGGCCGAGGGGACTGAGGCGCGCCAGTCACGGTCTGCACGGCCACTACCGTCGGGGGTTCGAATCCCCCCTAGGGCATGGATATTTGTGCCGTCCTTAGTGTTAGCTAGTTCATAAGTAGTTTGTAAGTTTAGGGACTGATGACCCCGTAGTTGAGTCCCATAAGCTATACAAATATTTAAACATTTGAACATCTGTTGGTAGTTTGTTAACTGTATCGTGGTTTGCACGCAGGACGGTATGTTCTTTAAATTATGGACACTAATAGGGGATCAGGTGAAATATCATACACAATATACATATGACAACATGTTATATTTAGATATTTGTTACAGTTGTAATTTGTGTGTGATACAGTACGATAATTTGCTGTGTCAACTCTTTACTTCAGAGGTGGGCACAAATCGGCTCAATGAGCAGCGCTCCGGCTCAGGCCGGAAAAAGAGCAGCGTTCGCGCTAGGCCGGTAGTTATCCTAGTTGCCGCTAGAGGTCTGCATGCTTGCTGGCGCACAACGAGTTATAGTACGCCGCGACAGACTCAAACTTGCGAAAGAACGTGATAACTGTGGACATATTTCGTCTGCTACAACTTCCAAACTCTGCTTCACAAATTCACCATCACAAAATGGTCGGGAAATACATGCTATCAGCAAAGCTATTCTGTAACTAGCACGAACTGCTGCATCGGAGGATAAGGCATCACATTCCTGTTTAAGAAATTAACAGAGTTGTCATTTAAAAGGAAAATTGGTTTTACTAAACAAAACACTGTGATTAAGTTATGTCGTAAGTAGGTAGAGCATTATAATACATACCTCTACCTTACTTCCTCCTCGCGTAGATTATTGAGAAGATTAAGTCGCATTTCACCTTCTACACTTCCATACTGGTTGAAGTGATGTGTTCTATAGTGGCGTTCTTAATTTCACTTTTTTATGTTTATTATTTTACCACAAACCAAACATTTTGCTCCTCCTTCACTTTCAGTGAAGAAGTAATCACACTCCCAACTAGAGTTGAACTGGAAAATAGAACGACGCTTTACCGCGCCGATTTGACTAGCGTACTGTACCATAACGTAATATGATAGATTATAACGAAAACCCTGAAGTACAAAATTCGAACTAACAGGTTGTACTGTTACCGGTGTCTTCTGAAACAAAACAAAAATAGCCTTTATCTTTATAAGATATTTGCCGGCTCGAGTGCATGCGCTGGACGTTTTAGAGAAGAGTTTCCAGTATTATGTTTATAAGTTACTTACTTATAAACATAATAACATTTTTCAGGGGATACCCCTAGCAGTGAAATCTGATCATTCGAGTGGGATACTAAAGAGTTTGCACTATTATCTTTATAAGTTATTTTATAACACACTCAGCCAGGTGAATTTCTGCGGCAACGTTAGCGTGTTGGCTGCGCATAACGCCATCTAGTCTTTTCAGCAGGAACTACGTGATGGACGCCAGCTGGTCGCGGCTCTGCTCCCGCTCAGGCAGGTGGCTCCGAGAGCGCGGCTCGCTCATTGCCCACCTCTGCTTTACTTGATGTTTACATGGAGTTTACTTAGAATGAGGCAGCATGGGGCTACTATAATAATGAGTCATTCTCGTTGCCCTCGGTGTGTGATCACTTGGACGGCCAATACAGTTGCACATCTGCGTGGCATGGACAATATGAGGTTATCAATCAATTTTTGATGGCCGTTGTACTATGAATAGCAATATCCAGTTCTGCAACCATTGTAGGAGATGCTAGTCTGGCTGAAATGCGTCTGCAAGTGCTGTCCAACATGCTCATTCAGCTTTAAGTCCAGTGTACAAGCTGGACACTCCAGGCATTCAATTCTGTCAGCTTCAAGCATGTTGTTCAACACTGTAGATCTGTGGAGACGAGCGTGATCATGCACCAGAAGGAATCCATCTCATATGCCACCAGCGTACGGCACAACAAAAGTTACAAGGATCTCGTCTGCACACCTCCGAGCAGTCAAAACAGTCAAAGCGCAATACTGACTCCTGCCCACACCATTCGTCCACCAACTGTACATAATCAGGCTTGTTCCGAGTTCCACGTTTTCTCCCGATGAGGGAGCGACGATTGTCCGGCTGAACATAAAATCTTGGTCATCTGTGAACAGAACCCGGCGCCATTCGTTACGACTCCAAAGCTGACTTTCGTCCGCCCAGTTTCCGCTAGAAAAACGGGGTCGCGGTTTTAATGGGACGCACTCCATAGGCCTCCGTGCGTAGAGCCTGCATTCCAAATTTTGGACTCTTTGTCTTGATATTGCGAGTCCTATTGCTGCCTTGAGGGTGCGTTGTTGCAGAGGTGTATTCAGCCTCCTGTCTCGACGGGCTGTTAACCAAAGATAACGGTCACCTCTTGCTGATGTTACCTGTGGCCAGGTGGCAGGAACAACAAGGAAGTAGATCTAACTCGGAAGACTATAAACCGTGAATAACGACTTACTTATTTTGATGGAAATGTAGTGAACTGTTTATAAGCTGTTAATGGTACATCTGTGAACCAGATGTAATTTGTAGATAAACCAACCCTCTGATGACACCCTCAAATAGAGGAAGACAAACGCGGCTTTACAAAATTAAGATATTCCAGAAGGAAAACGGCGTGTTTTCTTTTTTTTTCTTTTTTTTTTCCCAAAAGCGAACAATTTGATGTTTGCTGCGCAAGATGCCCACACAAACACACTCATTATGAATTACTTTGAGGAAAACGATATAGTGAAACATAACACGTATTCAGAAAGTATAGTGTTTGCGCAACACAAGTAGCTCTTTATTCTCTTGAAGTAATGAGTGCTATGGACAGTTGATCTCAATCGAGACTCATCAAGGTTTCTCACATGCGCCTTCCCATCAGTTTACCTGTTTATAAAATATCGTCGCAGTTATAGCACTGGATTCGTTATGTGCTATCGTACACGTCATAGACCACAGAAATAGATGGAAATTTGTTGTGCATCTTCATGTTTTCGCGGCGCAATGACTGTTCAAAGAAGTTTCGGGCGTGCAGCCGCATAAAGTTTTCTTCTTCTAATATTTCGGCTGAGAAACGTTCAGCCATCTTCAGAGACGAGTCGAAGACTGACGCTCCAACACACGCTTCGTGCTTATAAACGCGCGGGCCGCGCTACTGCGCATGCGGCCACAGATACAACAAGGCGCCAAAGACGTCGTTACTAGGCGGCAAGGAAGTACACGTATATGTAAATTATGTCTGTGGCTGCATGGTCGATTACTGCGGAGAAATCGAAGTGTTATGATCTGTACTGTGGCGGCGTCTTTGTAAATTTATTAAAGAAAGTGCCGGATTCAATGATTTATCTAAACTGAAGCCACTGTTCCTGTTAGTTAAATTCGTCCCCAAGCGAATTTCTATTGCCAGAAAGATGAAGTGGAAGCTAAAATTTTGACGTTTTCGTACGTCATGGAGTGTCCAGTATCAAGACAGTGCTCTGCCACTGCCGATTTATTTGGTTGTAAAAGACGGGTATATCTCTTGTGTTCCGTGCATCTTTCCTGCACTGTACGTGTCGTCTGTCCTATGTACGAAAGGCCACATTCACATGGGATCTTGTAAACCACGGCCTTCCGGAGCTCCAAATCATCCTTGTTAGAACCCAAAAGCTCTGCTGTCTTTGGTGGGGGTCGAAAAATTACTTTAACATCGTGTTTGTTCATAATCCGTCCGATTTTCGACGACAGGCTCCCAACATATGGCAGAAAATCCATAGATTTAAAACTTTTTGCATCATCTTCCGTATTCTTTGCACGTACCGTTGGCTTCGTTCGTAGGGCCTTATGTATCTGTTGTGGAGAGTACCCGTTTGCTTCAAAGACTCTCTTCAGGTGTAGAAGCTCGTCCTGCGGACTGCTCTCATCAGCAATGACGTGTGCTCTATGGACCAGTGTTAAGAACACTCATCGTCTGGGATGGATGATGGCAGCTATTTGCATGTAAGTATAAATCAGTATGCGTCGGTTTTCTATATACTGAATGTCCTAAGGTGGTATCGTCTTTACGTCGTCCATCACATCCAGAAATGGAAGGAAGTCGAAAAAGATGGATGCCTTCCATTTCTGGATGTGATGGTACGACGTATAGACGATGGCACCTTAGGACATTCAGTATATAGAAAACCGACGCATACTGATTTATACTTACATGCAAATAGCTGCCATCATCCATCCCAGACGATGAGTGTTCTTAACACTGGTCCATAGAGCACACGTCATTGCTGATGAGAGCAGTCTGCAGGACGAGCTTCTACACCTGAAGAGAGTCTTTGAAGCAAACGGGTACTCTCCACAACAGATACATAAGGCCCTACGAACGAAGCCAACGGTACGTGCAAAGAATACGGAAGATGATGCAAAAAGTTTTAAATCTATGGATTTTCTGCCATATGTTGGGAGCCTGTCGTCGAAAATCGGACGGATTATGAACAAACACGATGTTAAAGTAATTTTTCGACCCCCACCAAAGACAGCAGAGCTTTTGGGTTCTAACAAGGATGATTTGGAGCTCCGGAAGGCCGTGGTTTACAAGATCCCATGTGAATGTGGCCTTTCGTACATAGGACAGACGACACGTACAGTGCAGGAAAGATGCACGGAACACAAGAGATATACCCGTCTTTTACAACCAAATAAATCGGCAGTGGCAGAGCACTGTCTTGATACTGGACACTCCATGACGTACGAAAACGTCAAAATTTTAGCTTCCACTTCATCTTTCTGGCAATAGAAATTCGCTTGGGGACGAATTTAACTAACAGGAACAGTGGCTTCAGTTTAGATAAATATTAGAAGAAGAAAACTTTATGCGGCTGCACGCCCGAAACTTCTTTGAACAGATGGAAACTTGTTGAATAAAACGAAAATGGTATCTGGCGTTCCCCAACGAACTGTTATAGGTCCGCTGCTATTCCTAATGTATATAAATAATTCAAACTATAGTCGGAGGAGCTCTCTTTGGTTGTTTGTTGATGATCCTTTCATTTACGATCAAGTAAAGTCATCAAAAGATCAAAAACCACTGAAAAATGGTTTAGACAAAAAATTTGTATTGCTGGAAAAGTGGCAGTTGATCTTTAATAATGAAAAATGTAATGACAGCCACATAAATACGAATTTAATCTGTTATCACGCAAAACCTCAAGATATGACTTCAGGTAAATACCGAACTAATATGCAGACGTTGAAAGGTGCGTGCCGTATCTGTTATTAATTTTATGAGCCGCAATATCGATACAACTACCAATCTCAATGAATGTCAGCGAAGTGTTCTGTAATGTCTTTGGTAGCTTGTCAGTGAGTACGCGGTGGAGTGTGTGTGAGTATGGGTTAGTCGATGAAGTAAGACTTTTGCGCTGCTACGGACATTTTGTTTAGATGTTACTGATATTTGAATTTGTGTACCTCTGTACCGTTCATCCACTCACTAATTGGACACTTTTACCAATCTGACTGTAACTAAATGTCCTGTTACTAAGTGTTCACGTGATATTCATTTCAAATTATATATTTCTGTGTTACTTGTCTAACCAAACTTTTGTAGCATATTTCATATTTGTTCTTTTATCGAACTTTTTTAGTGCCTCATGCTACCATTTCAGCAAGAACTACTCTGCAAAATTCTCGTTCTGTGGGAGAGGAGTGATGAAAGGTGCCTACCGTATCTGTTATCAATTTTGTGAGCTGTAATTTGAATATCGATACATCCCATCAATATCAATGCATGTCAGTCTAGTATACTATAATGACTTTGGTAGCTATTCAGAGGGTACAGAGCAGAGTGTGCGCGAGTCTGTGAAGTGTGAACAGAAGTCAGTCTGCGAACAGTGTGCATCACATGTAGTTGTAAAAGATGGAAGCTGGTCTGACGAACAATGGAGACAACAATGTAGCTATAGAGGAATTTATAAGGATATTCTTTAAAGGAATTCTTATGTGATGTAGAAGATTTATGATATGTTGTATTCTTATGTGATGTAGAAGATTTATGATATGTTGTTAATGAATATCCAGAAATATTTTCCAAGGTAACAGTGTTCCTTAAATATGTAATTGAAGATTTTCTTGATGAAACATATTTGAAATGGAATCCCCGCTTTCATTTCCAGTAGAGATTTGATTCCGTACCTTTCACCATTTTAATTATTTCAATTTCATATTCAATGTAGAAACAATTTAATCGTCTTGGCAATGCATTGTACTTATCACATGGCACTACGCTGGTACAGTAAAGATTGAGTCCTATCTGATACAAAATTCAGGAAATCAGTGTTGAAAGAAATTAGTTACATGACAAAACGAGCGTATCGCGTGCGCAGGGTGACATTCAAAATAATGTAATTAATGCTTAGATTCATTGCTTACATTGTTTTATGATATTCCCTAGGGAAGTTGCATTTGCTATGTTTGTGGCTTATATTGTGCTTAGAAGAATTGCTTATCTGACAAAATCAGATGCTCACATTTACGTTCTTTTTGCCATGCAATTACACGATCATTTTTATCAGTAATTGGTGAACAGTGGTAATACAAGTATAGGGCCTTTAATGTGTGAACTTTTATTAGAAAACCAATTTATTTACATTACAGTCAGACAGCGTGTTCAGATTAATGCAGAAAGTATTAGGTCTACTTTCTCAAAGACGATTTATTCGGTCATTGTGCATTTGGCATCGTGTAACACGTGCTCCGCAGATGTCAGTTAAAATAACATTACAAAACTCTTGCTATCAGATCAGACTAATTAATTTAATGAGCAGTATACACTTTAATAGCTTCAGCAGAATAGTTTGGTCCTACATATTTCAGATTTAATTATGCAATTACGTTTCAATTACAAGTTGTAAAGTAAAACCGTTCCATCATTTCTGTTTAAAATTCTCCAATTCTAAACACAACAGTATCATCCTAAACGCAACCGTTTCAACGTAAAATAGGTTCGATCACATCACATAGATTAAGTTGTGGAGAAGCAAACCAAAGATTGTTAGTGGCAGTGTCTTGACCTTTATTGAAGTCTGAATGACGAAACTACGCAAGCACCATATTATGAAACAATAAAAATAGTTTCACCTGTACGGTAAAGTTGGTAAGTCACAGAACATACAGGTTTCCCTAAGAGTATTTATTGCTTAATTCCGCGAATTTTTGCTCGCCACTCTCACTTACCTTCACGCTCCTCAACCAATTTATGCGCCTAAGCCTTCCTCTTGAATCACACCGTCCATTGGTGAAAATCGGTTCATAGTTTTTGACTTCATCGAGGACGGGCAGAGAGACTCACTTTGTGGAAGGACTTAGTTTTACGATATGGTATACAAGAAGAGAGGTAGGTACACCATTAAAATGACAGCAGTTTCTGATTTAGGTTTTGTTCAGAAATTTTTGTTATTCAGTCTAATAAATGTCATTCCATACTGCTATAGACTTGAACTTTACATGTCCATATGTAATCTTTATATATAAAGCAGAGTGTCCGTATGTTTGTGTGCACGTATTGTATACAAATCTACAGTTTTCTTCCAATGTTTATGAAATTTTGCACACGTAACCTTCAATACACGAGGAGGGTCGCGGGTGTTAGGATCACGTACAACACATTGTTCACGAGATATGACGTCATAAACAATGAGATGCGCGAAAAAATGCTGCATCGAACGGCAGTGTTGCATATTTCCTCTTAAACCACTGGACCGATTTTAACTAAATTTGGTAGACATATTCCTTACCGTTAGATGACAATGCTGTCGGGGTAAGAAACACACACGACACATTGTTCAGAGGATACAACGTCATAAACAGTGTAGTTGCAAGAAACTGCCACATAATGCGATGAGACTTTGGTCACACACTGTATGAGAATGACAGTACTTGAAACAAACTTTAAACGTAATTTCAAACCTTTATTGAACTTGTCCTCGCTGGCAACCGGAGCAAAATTATGAAAGAAAAAAAAGTTTCTCGCTTACTACTGTTTCGCTCTTCAGGGACTAAAACTACGGCATTCGGTATGACGTTACAATTTATAGTTTCTATACCACAAATTGTAGCCGCAGACAGTATACACACATGTAGTTGAATGTACCTTCTGAATTGTGCCACAGTACGACACATAGTTAATGAACAGTAACGTTCATGGAAAACCGCCCCATCACGCACCAAGTTTTAATCTATTACCGGTACTTCTTTATTACTGATTGTATTCCCAAAAGATTTTACAGACATACACTACTTGTACAAATGAATACATACATGAAAGATTATACAATTGTGCAACATATAATTCAATAAATATGAGATGGTACGAATTTTATATATCATTTTCATTTTCACTACTGTCTTTCTTTGTTTCAGTACTGCACTTATACTGTTGTACATTATGCAAGACAGCGTTATTTCTTAAATATTATCCGATAAATACAACATGGTTTTAGAAAAAAGCAGATGGACAGAGAGAGAAGGGATAGGAAAAGTACTAACTCAAGGCACAAATAAATAAATACCAGGGCAACACCGGGTTTTCAGCTAGTCGTCAATAGTTGCATAGGCGATGCAGCCGTCCCTTCGCCCGCAAAACTGCACCTGCTCTCGAAATAATAATAAAAAAAGACAAAAGAAGTGGGAGAGAGAAGTCTTCTTAATATATTACTTTAAACACGATTTTCGACACTTTTCTCACCCACCCACCCCTCTTTCATCCCTGATTTCAGCACTGGTCAACTGTAATGGCCGTTATTTTTCCATATCAAAGTTATTGATTACAAAGCAAGGCACTGAATTAAAAGTTGGTCTACGCCCAGGAATCGAACATGAGATATAGTTGATACTTGCGTGGCCTGTCACGAGATTGAAGGAAGTAACAGTAAGCTGCCGATTTCTGTGGCCTACCGATGGTGTGCAGTAGTCTATGGTTCCCTCACAATAAGCCATAATACAACACATCCCCGCAAAGTTTTCTACTGGTCGTCCCTATTTAAGTTCCTAAGTAACTAATGCGAAGGTGCGTAACAGAATTGGGGAGAAAAGGAGTTTCTGGCATATCCTACCAGTAACAGAAGGGATTGATTGGTGGGACACATTCTGAGACATCATTGAATCTCAAATTAGCATTAGAGGGAAATGTGTGGGGTGTAAATCGTAGAGGGAGACCGAGGGAGGAATAAAGCAAGAAGATTCAAAAGGATGTTGGTTTCCGAACTTTCAGATGAAGAGACTTGCACAGGACAGGGTAGCTTGGATAGTTGCATCAAATCAGTCTGCCGACTGAAGACCACAACAACAACAACGCCTGAGGCGCAGGCAGCATCGTGTCCATTTATGCTGGGCACTATTCCCCTGTTGAGGGCCTTGGCAATATTTATAAGGTTTACACAGGATAACATCGTTCAAATGTTAAAATGTTTGTTAAGCTTATGGGACTTAACTACGGAGTCATCAGTCCCTAAACTTACAAACTACTTATGAACTACTTACGAACTAGGACGGCACAAATATCCATGCCCGAGGGGGGATTCGAACCCCCGACCGTAGTGGCCGTGCTGACCGTGACTGGAGCGCCTCAGTCATCTCACCTTTTGAAAAATATCTTTAATTTCTGTCAGTAAAGTAAATTCTTTCAATTGTTCTTCGCGTAATTCATCCATCGTACCTGATAAACTTAACCAGGTAACTGTTTTCAATAAAAAACAGTTAGGTTCTCAGTAATCCTCATTATAGTAGATCTTATGGGATAGGTATACTTATTCCTACGCATGCGTACAGTATATTTTGATATTCAAAGAGGCAGCAGAAAAAATATTTTAGGAGAATAATAGAGCATTTGAAATGCATTCTGATCAAAATCTAGGGGAGTAGTTTGAAACTATGTGCATTAGAAGTTGACGCATTTTATTGTCCATTATTTTTTATATATTGAATAATTTTTAATATATGATTCATTTGCTAAATGTTATGTTAAGGAATAGGGATGTCATGAAAAATTGTATAAAACAAAAATATATATTTCACTTACATAAACATTTATGGCCATGCCCGTTGATCTCAGTATCGAAATGAATGCGTTGTTTTCTCGAATCACTAGCTCTTTGCTGTTTTGTCTCACAAAATGACAGGGTATGTAGAAGTCGATTGGTTTTGTGCCACAAATTTTTGAAGTTATAATGCGATGATTTCTTTCTCTTTTTCGCTCTAGATGTGGTGTCGCACAAGTATAAAGTGCGCGCCACCTACTTTCGCCGCGCGCCGCCATGCACGCACGGCGCGGCGTTCTTACAACGACAGCCACGAGCGCCCTCTGCTGCTATCCCGCTCGTGGCCACCACTGAACGACATCGTTCTCTTGGGACTGAGATAGGAGCCAGTTAACACTTCGGAATCAGATAGGCACAAGTGAAGACTTGGCTATCGGATAGGCACTAGGCAGGCCTCTAGCTCAACTATGTATCAGCATTCTGCAGTACTGAGATATGTAAAAGTTAAGTGTTACTAAGTCTCTAAGAAATATATATCTCGTTATAATTTACTGTAGTGTTTCTAGTTTCTGCTGTCCCACTGGCTGGTCTCCTCCTACCTGCACAAGCGTGCATCCTTTATTCTTGTGTCGGTCTTTCTACTCGGCCACCGACACCTACAACGGAAACGAGACACAAAAGCGGCGACGAGGCTGGGACACAAAAGTGGCGACGAGGATGGGATACAAAACTAGACAGTTTTATAGTAATTCATGCAGTCATATTTCGCATACAGATCTTTCGCTGAGTTTATTCTCACTGTTTGCAGTGAATCATTATCGGAAATAACGGCTTTAACCCAGATTGACATCTTGTTCGCCTTTCGACTGGCTGAGACACATTCATGAAGAATATTGTTGGCGGATTTTATCAACATGCTGAGTGGCTCAGGGCTGAGACTGCGTTGCAGGCCGATGAAGGCTTACAGCACAATGAAAACACGGTGGGGAAGAAAGCTTGCGAAGAATGTAAAATCAGTAAACTTGCAGTAATGAAACAATTTTTTCCTACGTCACAACTGATATCCAATATCTTTTCTGTTCATAAGTAACTGTCGAATGTAAGTACACAGCGTTCATCAAAGTTCTTCAGTGCTCAAGATATGTGTGTGGGCACATGGGTAGATTCAAATATATCTATACACGTCCTCGACAGAAGTAATGCCACGGTATTTGTAGGTAATCCACATTACTAAGAGTGCATGAGAGTGTATGAGAGCCTCACTTCGTTCATCCCAGTGGTCATAAGAGGTCAGTTACTCCGAATACGATTTCTTAGGTATATGTGATCTTGTTTGAAGAATCTGATGAATAACTGAATCCCTGTGTTGTACTTCGCATTGATTTTGATTAGGAAGCTTTCTTGTTTATCATTGTGAAGGATCTATTGTATGGCCTATTGAGTTCGAAATCATTTCGGGCAGAGCCTCAGTCCAGAATTTTCGACGATGCGGAACGAAACTGGAAGTGCCCTTTGAAAGGAATCATATTGACATTTGCCTGGAACGTAGTGGCCAGAGTTAGTTTTTAAGTGGCGGTCTACTGGTGGAACATCTTACGACGTCCCTGAAAACTTTCTGTTCGTCAGATAGCGCCTTATATATCCGGAATGCTCTGAGGTAGATTGATATACTTTCTGCCAGTGGTGCAACCAGTACAAAGTTATGTTTATGCAATGAGGGTGACGTAGTAGCAGGAACTGGAGTCCATATAGCTTCGATACTCTGCAGGACTACTTGATACCACACTAGAATAGAACTGCTGATAGTATGAGTAGTAGCAACCCGTCGCTGTTTCCTGATGCTGTACGGAAATATGTCATTGAGTGACTATAGTTGGATATGACTTAGATAAAGTTTCTATTTGGTCTAAAAATGACAGCTAGAACTAAATGTAAAAAAAAAAAGCAATATGATACAGATGAGTAGGAAAATACTTGTATATTTTTGAAATAGAGCATTAATGCTGAGGTGCATGACAGGGTCGCATCGATTAACTACCTAAGTGTAACTCTGCAGAGCGATATCTACAACTTCAACTACACCCATACTCCTCAAGCCACCTCACGTTCTGTGGCGGAGGTATCACTATCATTTATTCTTTCTATTCAAATATTCTACATCTTCACTCACATGGATACTCTGCAAGTCACATTGAAGTGCATGACAGAGGGTTCATCGAACCACTCTTATTTGTATTTCTCTATAGTTCCATTCTCTAATAGCTCAAGGGAAAAAAGAACACCAACTGGGAGGGGGGAGGGGGGAAGATACTTTTAATTTAAAAGTTCAGGATGTGGGATAGACAGGGTTACTATTGACAGTAAAAGCTTATAAGTACTAAAATTTATTACAATATCAGACAACAATTTTAACAGAGATCACCATGGTGTGTATAAAATATTTAAGCAACCTTTCAATAGAAATAAAATTTCTCTGACAATTAAGCAAAAACTTTCACTAGAACACTTAAAATTTCTTTTGAAAATCGAGCTTCATGATTCAAAATATTAAGCAAATCCTTGAACACTTAAAATTACCTTTTTGAAAATAGAGTTTCTTGAAATAATTCACAGGATTACATTTTTTACAGTAATCAAACTTTCAAGGATTACAGGAAGCAATGACAACAACGTATTGAAGGCAATTAATTTTTAGTAATAGGTGAAGTTCACGGATACATTCTTTCAGTAAATTCCCTGAGCTAACATCCAGCCAGATTATAATACAGAACCCTTTTTACCAGGTGGTAAAACAAATATCACGCAATCTTTTAAGAAAATAATAAGGTATCCACAAGATAAACAAGAATCACTACTGTGGTTACCAACAGATAAGGCAATAAGGAAAACATATTGGTGTCGGGTTATAGATCACTGTACCCTACATGTCCAGGACTACAAGAACCAAGTTATAGTATATGGTTTACAAGACCACCTAACGGTTCACAGTCACTTATTGAAAATGCAGTACCTTTTCCTCTTGGGGCAACTTACGAAACATAACGAGCACCCTGTGAATTTAAGACTCCTTTAAAAGAGCCCCAGATTAAATAATCTTAATCCACGACTTAACTAGATACGAAACTAAATAATGGGCACACCAACTTGACACACTTAAGATACAATAATTTGAATTTACCAGTCCACAGGGACCACCTTGCAGCTCAAATACACATGCATAATTAACTTCTGGTACAGAGTGTTGAACCAGGCATGAATCCAAAACTAAAGTCCCGAAGGTTCGGTAACAACGACTGGTAGAATTGAGAACAAGGAAAGGAAAAGGGTACAAGGAGGAAAAGGACATGCACCCGGTGGATAAACAAATGACAGAAGAGGTGGTGGTGACCACAAGAGGTCAACTTACACTTAACAACACACTAACACGAAGTGGAGATCACGCAGCAAGGGAAAAGACGACTTAACAGCAAATACACCAGTGGTAGGCGACGATCTGCTTATGAACCCATCACGCATCCAGCCAACTAACAATACACAGCAAGGTTCAGTAAAGAGTAAACAGTCTCCTTATGAGCTCATTATAGGCAATAAGGTTCACTAAACACACACAGAATTAGTCGTAACAAACGTAACTGAGAACAGGTGGTTGACAACCAGAAGTTCTTCATACCCAAATTCAGCCAAACCAGGTTCACGCAGCGATGAGCCTCGACGTAGTGTTTGCAATATTTCAGCCACACAGAAGATGACGGAAAGGGCAGGGGATTCGTTGGGGTAGCACTGTCATTTTCTCTTTCTATTCAAATTTTCTACATCTACATTCAAATGGATACTCTGCAAATCACATTGAAGTGCATCACATAGGGTCCATAGAACCACTCTTACGATATTTCTCTATAGTTCCAGTCTCTAATAGCTGGCGAAAAAAAAAAAAAGAACACCTACATCTTTCAAATTCAAATGCTTCTAAATCTATGAGACTTAACAATTACTGTGGTTATCAGTCCCTAAGCTTACATACTACTTCAAATAACCTAAGAACACACATACACTAATGCCCGAGCGAGGACTCGAAGCTCCGACTGGGAGCAGTCGCGCGCTTTGCAGCAATGCGCCTTAGAACGTTAGGCCATTCCACGGCGGCCCTCTTTCTGTTCCTGTCGCGTAGGGTCGTCGGGAAAAGCGATTGACGGTAAGCCTCCGCTTGGGGCCCTAATCTCTCTAGTTGTAAATTTGTGGCCATTGCCCGAGATATACGTAGGAGGAAGCGATATATTGCTTGACTCACCGGGAAACGTGTGTTCTCTGAACTGAACCGGATGGCGGTACAGCGAGAAGCAGTAATTGCTTATTGGGAAACGCATGCTCTCGGAAAGACGGGTGACCGTACCGCCGTGTACAACTTGTGTCTCGCACCGCCTGCCACCGGAGTTTCCTAACCATCTCCCTGACGCTTCTGCGCTTCCTAAATGTGCCTCTGACGAAGAGTGCTGCTCTCCGTTCGATCTCTATTTCTTATATTAACCCTGCCTGCTACAGATCCCACACTGATGAGCTATACTCAAGCGCTGGTCAAACGTGTGTTTTGTAACCTCCTTCCGTTGTTGACGGACTACACTTCCTGATGATTATTTCAATGAATCGCAGTCTCGCATCTGACTTACTCACGTTTAGTTTTGTATGGATGTCTCATTTCATATCGCTCCTTATGTCTGCTCCCAGATTTTTATAGGAGTAACTGATTCTAGCATTTGTCCTGCATTTGCATAGTTATATAACAATGAATCTTTCCTTCTATTTAAACGCAGCATTTTACACTTGTTTATGTTGAGGTTCAATTGCCATTCCCTGCATCATGTGTCAATACGCTGTAGATCAACCTTCATTTCGCTAGTACTCCTTTCCAGTGTTGCTACTTCTCGATAAACCATAGCATCATCGGGATAAAGCCTCGCTGAATTTCCGATCGAGTTCATTTGTATACGAGGCATGTCCACAAAGTAAGTTCCGTTTGCTTATATAAAAGAAAGGTGTACAGATGCAGAAAAAAATATTTATTGTACAAAAAATCTACTACTGTTAAACTACTTTTCTACATAGCTTCCGAAATTTTCTAGGCACTTGTCATAGCGCGGCACAAGTTTTTGTATGCCTCCTTCATAGGAGGTTGCCGCCTGTGTATTCAACCATGTGGTAACATTCAGCTCGTCATCAGGGTTGAAGTGTTGGCCACCAAGATTTTAGGTGTAAGAAGAGATGAAAGTTACTAGGAGCGAGTTCAGAAGTTTATGGAGGATAATCAAACAGTTCCCACTGAAATTTCTATAAGAGTTGTTTGGTCATATTCGGCGTGTGAGGTCGGGCATTATCGTGGAAAAAAATAACGTCTTTTGACAGTAATCCTCTTCTTACACCTAAAATCTGTCCTTGGTGGTCAACACTTCAACGATGATGACGAGCTGAATGTTACCAAATGGTTGAATACACAGGTGTCAACTGAAACTATGTAGAAAAGTAGTTTAACAATTGTAGATTTTTGTACAATAAATATTTTTTCTGTATCTGTAAACGTTTGTTTTATATAAGCAAACGGAACTTACTTTGTGGACATGCCTCGTATCTAGCGGAAACCAACGGCGCACACGCCTGAAATCACTTTCACGTCTGAAGAATTTTCTTCGTTGAGAATTACATGCTGCGTTTTCTTAGTTAGGTTTGCCTCAGTCCAGTCACACAGTTGGTCTAATATTGCATTTGGTCGCACTTCGTTCACCGGGCGACGGAGCGGAACGGCATCGAAAGTCTTGCGGCAGTCAAGAAATACGGTCTCTACACCTCGGATCCTGTATCCACTGCTCTCTGAAATTCCTGGATAAATAGTCGAGCTACATTTCAAGTGATCGTTCCCTTCGGAAACCATATTCATTCCTACAGAGTTTTCTGCTTTCCATAAATGACATAACACTCGAACATACAAAATATTCCAAAATTCTGCAGTTGAACGTTTTCAGAGAAATAGGCCTACAGTTTTGCGCATCTGATCAACAATCCTTCTTAAAAACGGTAATTAACTGCGCTTTTTTCCAATGCATAGGAACGCCTCACTCCTCAAGACCTCTTCGCTACACTGCTGCTAGAGTGCGAGCAGATTTCTTCAGATATATTGTATGTATGTAGATGTATAACGGTAGGAAAAACGATTTTTGACAATATGTGTCGATAAAATTGAAATAAACCCAGATTTCATTCCTAAAATGCTCTATCCCACAATCGTAAACAATAACTCAATTCACCCCAAAATCAATCTCCTGGCAAGGATTTCTCATTTCGGTCTGAAGAGTTAGCTCGTCAAATATGAGGGAAATTACAAGTTCAAATTCAAATTCAAATGTTTGTATAGCTTAAGGGACTTAACTACGGGGTTATCAGTCCCTAAACTTACAAACTACTTATGAACCACATAATACTAAGGACGGCACAAATATCCATGCCCGAGGGGGGATTCGAACCCCCGACCGTAGTGGCCGTGCAGACCGTGATTGGAGCGCCTCAGTCCCCTCGGCCACCGCGGCCTGCAGAACTAGTTCATCAAAGACACTTCCTTTTTTTGTTTCACACCCTCACATGACTGCTGCAGAAAACCACTGTCCACAGTATGACAACAGAAGCAAGAGGGTGTATGAAATTTGTATTGCGAATATATCTTAACACTGCTGTACCATATTTATAGCAAAAGTACCTTCATATATATGCTTCTAGTTTCCGTACAATTATGATCACTGCCAGTAATAAAAAGAGTTAATAAGGTTTTAAAATGTCGATAATATTGTTATTTTGTTGTAATAAATGGGTAAGAGTTGTCAAAAATACTTCAGAATTGCATTCCGTAGGACAAACTTGCACACAAGCTGGACAAGTGTATGGACTGAAGACCAAAAATCCGCAATTTGTTAATAAGTACTGTTGTTAACAGTGCTTGCAAGTTTGTAATGGATTATTCCATTTATGATTGAATCTTTCCCTACGACTTACCAGTTATTTCTGTTTGATCATAATCGTGTAAGACAAGTGGATAGAAGGATCATATAATAGTATACGTCTGACAGAGGTAGTGTATAAGGTTTAGGTAATCGGAATGAATTTGTCACATAAATACTAGCTTTAGTTCCCGGCGTTGCCAGGGTGTGTATTTACTCATTCCTTATGTCAGTCCATCTCCTTCTTCCCTCTCTGTTCATCGCCTTCTACTTTCCGCTCTATTCATTTTAGATTCCTTAAAATCCTATGATTTCATTTGTCCTGAACTGTGTGCGTTACAATAATAAAATTTCCCATATCATGGAGTGGAATACAAGGAAACTGTCTGCGAAATGTGTTGCAAATGGATTTGATAGTAATAAGACCTAATGAATTACAACCCGTTGCTTGCTGGGTTGGATTTTCTTCCATTTCATTATTTTTAACGTCACATCACCTGACCTGCATGTCGTTCTATGATATTATTTCGAAGGTACATTCCTTGGAATTTGTGCATGCTGTCTGTAAAATAAATCAAGCATGGAGTTAGTAATAAAGACGCAATAAATCGAAACTTCATGCAGAATGTAGTGGATTTTTCATAAACCAAAATTTATATGACTTCACGTCTCATGAACTACGCGTCATAGTATGATACAATATCAGATTTACATCGAGTGGTATGTGTGTATACTGTCTGTAAAATGACTCATGAATATAGTAAGTATTTTAGAAGTAATAAATTTTAAAGTCATGCCAATTGCTCTTGTTTTACTGCATGAACAGCAAGCAAGTCGTAAGGCGTAAATAGTATTCCTTCCATCATTTTTCCGCAAGAAAAGTTTCGTAAGGTTTTGAAATATATGTGAAGAGATTGTAACTAGTCGCTAAGTGCTTTCATTCTCAAATAGTGCGTCTATAAAGTCTCGTTATCCACGCGTTACATAATGGGACATTTTTCATTGTTTATGACGTCATATCTCTTTAACTACGTTCCCCGATAGTAAAGATTAGTTGTACCAATTTATGTTGAAATTGGTCCTTTAATTTAGTTTGTGGAACATTTTCGCTTGGTGTGGTAGTTTTTCGTAAATTTCATTGTTTATGAAGTCGTATCTCCTGTCGTAGGTGGTTCTTACCCCAATAGCCATAGTGAACTGATAGTAAGAAATATGAGTATCAGTTTTGGTTGAAATTGACCCAATAGCTTAAGAGGAGATGTGGAACATACATAATACATCCATTTTTATAATATGTCTGGATTTTAGAGACCTGTCAAAGTTAGTAAATCAGAGTAGGACGTTTCACCTTGAATAAATAAGTACTTGCACGTATCTAAATCATCCCGGAGCCAAATTACGACCGATGTAACCAGATAATGGAGCTATCCTGTTGGCAGTCTCTTTATTCTTAGGCAAAAACAGCATATCTTCACTGCCATAGGCCACATATTTGCTCTCCAACATATTGTAGTGTTTCTGGCACTGGACTGTCTATCTGGTAATGTGAATTCAAACTCTCATTCAGCCTACCACAGTTATCTTTTTCTGTGATTTGCACAAATCGCTTGAAAACCTTTGAAAAGGTCGCTGTCGAAACATGTCCCACTTTGGCCAGCATCAGTCTCTTGTCTGATGAGCAAGTCGTCTACGGGGCGTAGAAACGCATTGTTTATCCCCGCTTCAATTTCAATCTATGTTCTTCCACTGTTTCATATACAAATGAAAATGGTTATTATTTCTGACATTTCCGATTTTGCTAGTTGAGACTACAGCAAAATTAATGTGCTCATGAGCCACAGTTTTACCAGCATATTTAATTTTCATAACTAATTTCGTTAACCGAATCTTATTTCAACGTTCCACGTTTCAGTTTTCCACACGGACAGAACAGCGGTTTATTGTCGAACACAAGGCTATGATATGCTATGCTTACGAGTACTGAGAGACGTATTGCCACATGGTATATAAAGAGCCAGAGACGGTACGTGGAAGCACCTGAAGTATCTCACGTATGTAACAGAATAAAGGACTTTGCCCTTGCAAGATATGGTAGGACTGAACGAGATAATAAGTGGCAAACCTCGCTACATTGGGTCAGATGACAACTCAGTAACATAACAGCAAAAAGATTCATTGCTTCAATTGTTGTACGTAATCTTGCGTCACCAGATGGTCTCACTATACCTAGTTTGTTTGTGCCTTGACATTACATATTACGATGGTCACGTTTAATACTTTTGCTGCATATTTGTTTTCATAACTTTAACTATCTGTTAGTTGACGTATATTATTGAAATAACCTTCATGCAAACTATATAGGTCCAGCATTTTTTCATTTCATAATCTGTTTCAGAATGAAATAGTTTAAATGCGTTTGGGTCACAGTTCGTCGAAACTAGTTATGACTGTGGTGCATGAACACATCTATTTTGGTGTAGTCTCGACTTTCAAAATTCAGTCCGGATTTTTGTACCTCGGAGAGGTAAAGTCATCGGTACATTTCGCTGTTCATAACCGATTGATTACTGACTATTTAATATTATTCGAACACAGCAGATATGCTCCGATGCGCGAGGCCGTTCTCCGTCGGGGTTCGAATCCCACCTCGGGCATAGATGTTTGTGTCGTCTTTAGTATATTTTAGTTCATAAGTAGTTTGTATGTTTAGGGACTGATGATCCCGCAGTTAAGTCCCTTAAGCATAACAAATATTTGAACATTAGAACAACACAGCAATATATATTCATTATGATGATTGACGTGCATAAAATTTAAAAAAAGTACTTTCTTTTTTTCTTATTTCACGTCTGAGCTGCGCAAGTGAAATAATATGCATATCGATGAATGACAGCCAGTTTCTCAATCGCAGAAACAAATAAACGCCTCCGAAGTGCCCTTCACCTGCTCACGTTTTGCGCTGACTCAGTGGGCTGGTATTTACACAGTAATCACTTGCTAGTAAGCCGTAACGTGTCTCGCTTTAACTGCCTGAGTCACGTCTTATATAAGACAACAAGATTTTTCCGATGCTCCAAGACACAAGTGCCGTTGCCGATTGTGGCCAATAATTGCTTTTGCATGCTGGTGTATATAAGTATACACAGATTTTTAATGCGGCAGTTACTCGACATTGTTTTTCTTTTATGCTGATAAGTTACGCTTAGTAAATTACATTTAGTGGACCCATACACTCACCACGGGTAGTAACTGAAAGTAGTGAGTGATTCAGAGTTTTACCTGGAATCCCTTATTTCAGATTGGCAAGTGGCATGGTTCTCTTCTCAACTCTTCTCATGTTATTTACATGTTTCATGTATTTAGTAAATACCGCCTATCTACAGAGGCGTGCAAGCAACAATGAGTTACACTTTAATTAAAGCAAAATATAAAAGAAATATGATGCGTTTAGTTTACAAGTTTTATGTATGTTATTTGTATTAAGCAAATAAACTGTAAAAATATGTGACAAGATAATGAAGTTAATGATGAGTTGTTTACGGTAGCTTAATTACAATATAAATGTACTTTGAAACTGATTGTAAAATTTCTCTTATAAGATGTGGTTTTTGAGATCATCGTGGGTAACCGTGCTGCATGAAAAGGGAAAGAATTATTAAAGGTGTTAACCGCTACAGGGCTTTGACACACATCAACGGCGAGAAATCAAACCCAGATATCATGTTAATTTCGAGCAGTCGCCTTAATCACTGAGCAGCCCAGTCAAGCTTCCATTCTGAACCGCCATACACAGTAGACGTAGTGTGCCCCGCCATTATGACAATTTGCCACAGCCACTTGTGTATTCCCGCGATGGTCCGTAGGCTATTTGTGCGTCTGCACTTAAATTCTTGTCATCTTTCCTCTACAAGCTTAAGATTTATCATACGTATGCTTTCTGTCCTTTCGGTCAAAAGATGAGATACATTAATAATACTCTATAGCCCGTCAGAAAAAGAAGAAAAATATGCAATCTAATTGATCTGTTTGTCTCTGAGACTTGCAATGAGACAAAGCGCTAACTTGCAGTACAGATTTGTTAAACACTCGCCGTGTTTATCTCCACTTTCAAAAATGTTCAAATGTTTGAGAACTTATGGGACTTCACTACGGGTTCATCAGTCCCTAAACTAATAAACTACTGATGAACTAGCTTATACTAAAGACGGCACAAACACCCATGCCCGAAGGGGGATTCGAAACCCCGACGGGGAACGGCCTCGCCCACCTTAGCATAGCGCCTCAATGCGCTCGGCCGCCTCCACTTTCAGATTGTCATCTCTATCTATTCTAAAAAATGAATACAATTCGTGTTAACTCATTGCTGACCAAATAGTATATTTTCATCCACACTATAATTATTGTCCTGTCTAATTAAAAATGAAGTTTTTTAATTAAGAGAAAAAATTGCAATAAAACATATAATTAGATGCTTTATTTCACAACCAGTATTCGTTCCACAAGTCGAAATCATTCCATTTTAAATTTTGATTGATAAAATCTGGCGGATATCAAGTTATAAACATTTTTTATTAAAACCGTAGATCATTGTGAATTATCTGACGCCCATATTCAAGTTATTGCAATAGCGACTTCATACAAGTAATTTTTGATTGGCTAGCATGTCTTGGTGTTATACTGTTGTGAAAATTATTAATGTTGTAACTGATTTTGTGGTAAAACGTTGTAAAGAAACTGACAACCTGAAAAGGTACGCAATATCGTTAAAAATAGGGTAGCGAGGTGTTAATTAATGTTCTGAAGTAGTGGATGTTATACCAAAGATCATGGTATATCTGCATCTGGTGTGTCAGAGAACACAAAAAATGAATTATTAGGAAAAACACACACTGAAGATTTAGGTCTAAAATGAAAGGCTATAAAATAAAATAAATTCTTTGTGTATCTAGTAAAAGTGTTTTACATTTAAAAACCTTTGTTTCTCGAGGAACACTATATCTAATGAAAGTTGATTACGTGAGAACGTTCTCAGGGGAGGAATCCACCTAAACTTTTGCAAATAATTTTATTATTAGGAATGATGCTATTACACATTCCTGCCTCAAAATGTTTAGAGCATCTACTCGTTAAAGAGAAATATCATCTCTGCTGTTATTTTCCTTCTAAGCGATTTAGCAATTGTGAAACTCTGTGAGATGACGTTCAGTTATAAATTGTTCACTTAAGAAATTTATTGCTATTTAAGGAATTCCTGATCATTCTATAATGTAAAACACTCTGGAATCCAGTTAGATCATCAGAATTATCCCTGTAAGTTTTGAACCTTTTACTATAAATGTGGGAAAATCTTTCCTTTTCATTAAAGCTTTCGATATATCCGCTCGCATGTTGGTTGATTATATTTCCTTATTCGTAAGATTATCCTTACAGAGAAAGAGCTGAAGACATTGTAGCACGCACAGACCAAAGATATGGTCTGTGGCATCACGTTTCGCTGCTATAGAGCCGCAAAGGTCATCGCTGGCCTTCAGTCCGAATTTTTTTAGAATTTGACATCTTTCAACCACCATATCTTCCACCACCTTATAGCTATCGGCATGGAACTGCTATGGTGTACAACGATAGACTTCGGACAACAATTACACACAGACCATTCGTTTGCGTTCTGTAGTTTTCGCTGCAGAGCGAAATATTATCGCATACACACGTAGAATTTTATATACACCGATAACTTTCCATCCCAATATACTCCACCCTTTTATCATTATCAACCCTCCAGCTACAATGCAACCAATAAAACCATTTTCAAAGAGTATATATAATTTTCAAAGAGTAATTATTGTTCCGCATTTCACGTTATATTCCTCAAATTACTAAATATCTATCAGATCTCTATAAAACCGTGTCTAAAACCATCCTCAAGTATAAATTAGTAACTGTACAAATATTTAAGTCTCTGCGTCTTGTGGTTCAGACGTGATAAACGTACACTGAACAGACATTCACACACACATTAAACACTAATTCTGTAACTCTGTGCCCAAATTATGTGTGAGTCTCATAAAAAATTACAGTTACAGTGCTTGATGAATACAATATTAACCAGCCTATGAAACTGCCTCTGTGCTGCATAGTGCTACCAGTTAACGGGCCAACTATTACGAAGTGACGCATATATCAAACAGAAATAGTTCACAGTTACGGCTTTCATTGTGCCTATTCATCATCCGGTCAATTAGATAGATTACTGAAGAGTCAATATTATTCAGCAGATCGGGACGCGATTAAGAACATGGGAGTAGCTTTATTCATTGCAGGCGACAAAACTAAAGCCCCTAATGAGATCGAAGTAAAGGGCGATTTCGAATTATTATAAAAGGTCCATGGAAAATTTAGTTGTCCCGCCGTGTCAGTTCCATAGTCATGGAAAGAAAGTATATGCCCTTTGTTGTTGTTATGGTCTTCAGTCCGGAGACTGGTTTGAGGCAGCTCTCCACTCTACTCTATCCTGAGCAAGCCACATCCACTTGAATCTGCTTACTATACGCATCTCTTGGTCTCCCTCTGCGATTTTTACCTCACACACTTCCCTCCAATGCTAAATTTACGATTCCTCGATGTCTAAGAATGTGTCCTACCAAGCGATCCCTTCTTTTAGTCAGGGTGTGCCAAAAATTCCTTTTCTCACCAATTCTGTTAAGTACCTCTTCATTAGTTATGCGATCTACCCACCTAATCTTCAGCATTCTTCTGTAGCACCACATTTCAAAAGCTTCTATCCTCTTCCTGTCCGCACTGCTTATCGTCCATGTTTCACTCCCGTACAAGGCAACACTCCACACAAATGCCTTGAGAAAAGACTTCCTTACACTTAAATTAATAATCGATGTTAGCAAATTTCTCTTTTTCAAAAATGCTTTTCTTCCCATTGCCATTCTGCATTTTATCTCCTCTGTACTGCGACCATCGCATGTTATTTTACTACCCAAGTTACAAAACTCATCTACCACCTTCATTGTTTCGTTACCTAATCTAATTCCTTCAGCATCACCTGATTTTCTAAGACCGCATTCAATTATTTTTGTTTTGCTCTTGTTAATGTTCATTTTATACGCTCTCTTCAACACACTGTCCATTCCATTGAACTGCTCTTCCAGGTCCTTTGTTGTCTCTGACAGAATTACAATATCATCAGCAAAACGCAGTGTTTTTATTTCTTCCCCCTGAACTTTAATCCCTATTCCAAATTTTTCCTTGCTTTCCTTCACCGCCTGCTCGATGTACATATTAAACATCATCGGAGAAAGGCTACAACCCTGTCTTACTCCCTTCTCAACTGATGCTTCACTTTCATGCCCTTCGAGTCTAATAACTGCGGTCTGGCTTTTGTACAAGTTGTAAATAACTCTCCTTTCCCTGTATTTTACCCCTGCTGATTTCAGAATGTGAAAGAGTGTATTCCAGTCAACATTGTCAAAAGCTTTCTCCAAATCTACAAAATCTAAAAATGTAGGTTTGCCTTTCCTTAATCTATCTTCTAAGATAAGTCGTAAAGTGAGTAGGCTGTATCTATTTTTCCCTATTTATACATTCTTCTGCAGATCTGCATTTGGCTTCTAGCCACTCCTGCTTAGCCATTTTGCACTTCCTGTCAATCTCATTTCTTAGTCGTCTGTACTCCATTTTGCCTGTTTCATTTACTGCATTTTTATATTTTCTCCTTTCATCAATTAAATTTAGTATTTCCTGTGATATCCAAGGATTTTTTGTAGGTCTTGCCTTTCTACCTATTTTGTCCTCTGCTGCCTTCACTATTTCATCTCTCAATGCTACCCATTCCTCTTCTACTGTTTTATTTCCCCCTGTTTCTGTCAATTGATGCCTAAGTCTCCCTCTGAAATTCTCCAGAACTTCACGTTCCTTCAATTTATCTAAGTCCCATCTCCTTATTTTCCTACCTTTCTGCAGTTTTTTCAGTTTCAGCCTACAGTTAATGACTAACAAGTTATGGTCAGAGTCTATATCTGCCCCTGGGTATGTTTTACAGTTTATCACCTGGTTCCGGTATCTATGTTTTACCATTATAAAATCTATCTGATACCTTCCGGTGTCTCCTGGTCTCTTCCACGTATACAACCTTCTTTTATGATTCTTAAACCATGTGTTTGTTATGATTAAATCATGTTCCGTGCAAAATTCTACCAGGCCCTTAGCTCGGAAATACCCGGATCATGCAGTTGTAGTCGGAGGTGACTTTAACCTTCCGAGAATCGTGGATGATTAGGTTTAAATGTCCCGACGGCAGCGTGCTCATTAGATACGGCTACTGAGTTCAGACTGGAACGTCTATGGGTTCAGTGCTTGTGAGCTACTTTTGAACACTTATCCGAGGACTGTCTTACGGAGCTAAGTCTACAGCCCACACGAAAGGGAAATATTTCCGAGCTTGTAGGAAGGAACACTCCTGACCTCATCGACGATGTCACTGTAGAGACTGGTGTTAGTGATCACGATGTCGTCATAGTGGTGACGGTTACTGGAGATAATAAGTCAGTCATGAAGGCTAGGAGGTATTTTTGCTAAAAAATGCTTCCTCTTACAGAATGAATAGACATTACTTAGTTCCGGTACGACGGACGTAGAGGAATTGTGGGGGAAAATGCATTGTAAATCGTGCTCTGGAGAGATACATGAGCCGGGAAAGTGTATTCATGGAGGAAAAGACCCACTGTGTTTAATAACAACGGATAATTTTGAGAAAGCAAAGACGGTTGCATTGGTTCGAAAAAGAACATGCAATTAAAGATTGGCAAAAGTTAATAGAGATTCGAGTATTCGCAACAAGATCATACGTGAAGCATGCAAATGTCATACATTAGCACAAGATCTTGCGGAGGCCCGAGAAAATTCTGAAACCAAGTAAAATCGATAAGCGGGATCAAGGTTTCTTCCCACTCACTAATGATCAGTCTCGTGTTGAAAAGTAGCAACATTTCATTTTGTATCGTCAAATAGTTTGGTCAGCGATACTGGACGGTAGTAATAGCAGTTAATAGTTGTTTGGTGGAATTCGGAGAGTCTGATTTTGCTTGTTGAAGAGGTGAGACAGGGAAAATTTGTATTGAGATGGAAACATTGTGAAAATTATTTTACATAATGGATTTGTGGAAAGATAACAATGTAAATTATCATAAGTTCGTTCTCTTATTTTTATTGTAATGAATGTTATTGGATCAGTTAAAATAACAAGCTAAGTCAAAATATGCAATTTTCCTTCTCGTTTCGTTGTTATCGGCCAATATCATTCACTCTGCTTCCCTCACTTGGTCAATTTTTCTCATAATTAATTTCTGAATATAATTAGTGGGTAGCTACACGTTACGAGTTTTTACGATCAGGACAAGACAGACACAGGTCTGTGACATCGCTCAAAATATTTTGTGATTATAAATTATGTGATATTTACTCTGCAGGAACCACACATTTTGTAAATAAATGCTTCATTGAATACGGTGTTGTCGTCTTGGCTGTCAAAAGAAAAGGTGAGTGCACTTGATTACAGCTCAGCAATTTATTTGTTAGTGAAATTAAATCTCAATCTTAAGGTGATCCTTGTGGCATAATATTTGTCTGTCCTTTCATCCAAGCACACATTCATGATTAATTTCCATACTTTAATTAAACATTTGCTCGCACTCTTTTTAATTAATGAATTTAATGATTGTCGATTTAAGCAATTCCACTTGGTGCTACATCAGTACATGATATTCGGTTGTTAACGGTCACTATTAAATACTGTTAATCAAGTCACCCATCCGCAGATTTATACTTAGAATCACGCTGATGTTAAAAGTTTATTTCTTCTCTTTTAAATCAATGATCTACCTGATTGCTAAATTACACAATTTCGCTTTGTGCTACAATAGGAACCTACTTGCAATCCAGTTAGATTATCATTAAGTCAGAGAGTCATTCTGACTTACGACTGCATTTACAGGGCCATATAAATATCATTCAATTACGTGCTGGTTAATCATAAATTATTCTGATATTAATTCAACATTCTGATTAATGTATATTACGAATCTGCGTGATTGTTAACCAGGTCGACCATTTACAATTTTCACATGCACACACACACACACACACACACACACACACACACGCACACACACACACATACACACACGGGCAGATTCAGAACTTGAACTGATTATTAAGAACTATCTGAAAACCCAGTGTTGCTCAGGTATTAATTTACATGTTCCAGCTTTAAGTTAGTGCTTCTCCTATCCCTTATCTGTCTGCCTATCTCCTCTTTTCTAAAAAAGAAAAGCATGTTATTTTTATGGCAGAACATGTAAGAAATATGGCTGTCTTGCACAATATCCAAAATTATAAGTGCAGTATCCAAACAAAGAAACGTAGTAATCAAAATACAGATGATATATAACAAGCATACATTAATTTAATTCAAAACTTGACTATAAACAATATTTCTTGTTACTTGTCCAGAGTGTAATATGAATAAATTCTTTGGTGAGCTTACCCCTAAGCAAACTACTTTATGTTGTCCGTGTTAGAAACATGGAAACGTCAAATCCACTCTTCAGTATTCAATACATTATTAATATAAAAAAGGAACAACTTCCTGATATTTTGCAAAACGTATTTATTCGTCACAAACTGGCTTTCGACTTCTTAGATCATCATCAGGTGACAACTGACTGTTAAATTTTGTGGATAATAGAGTTAACATCTGGTGTGTCATCCCATATTTAGCAAAATTTCAGATCATATTGGTAAAAAGTTAAAATGTCGTATTTACAGACCTGCATTTTACGATACAAACAACATTTCAAAGTATTTATTCAATAGTAAGGACAAAATTCAACCCCTATCTCAGAGTGGTGTGTACAAGATCAAGTGCAAACATTGTGGGAAAGTGTGTGTTGGTCAGTATGGCAGGGCTGTAGCTATTAGATTGTCAGAACACCAGATATGCTGGAGATTAAAAAAAGATAGATTCAATCTTTGCTGAACATCTGCTCAGAGAAAACCATGATTACCATGGACACTGTGAAATCCTACATCCCCTGAAGAAAAGCAGAAAGATGACACTACTGGAAATATTGGAAATCAATAAACATTTGGCTGAGGATGCCAGTTTAGTATTAAACGATCAGATCCAGTTCCCTTTACACCTCTACTGAAATAAGTTTTATTTTACAAGTTTCCTTTTCAACAAAAATAATCATGTCAGTTTTGATCCTTTATTATATTTTCATATCAATGTTAATAAATCTCATAAATATTTACTTGTAATGTATTTTCCTGTGAACTAGTCGATTTTCTGTGATAACAGCTTTGTAAATCGTAACATGTTTGTAAAATATTTGAAAACATGTATATTACACTAAGTCGTCACCCGATGATGGCCTAAGAAGGCGAAAGCCGGTTTGTGACGAATAAATAAGTTTTGCAGAATATCAGGAAGTAATAGACAATCCAAGAGTCACTTGAAACTGCAATCTCTTGAAGTTGAGTTAGATCTGTCGGAAATTATGGGTACACGTTGGATGTACACTGTTTGAATATCTTGATTTCCTTGTAGCTGTATAGAAGTCTGTTAATTTCGCCTGCAGTCTCGTGCGCTTCACAGGTCAAAGTTGGTTCAAACAGCTGTCACCTTCCAGTAATTTCATTTTCCTGACTTGAATACAGGAGTGTCTTAGTATTAAATACGTAAATATATTAAAACTTGGTGCATTATGTGAAAGGTTTTCACCCACGACAGTATACATGATCTCATATTTTTTAAGTTATATATTGTACAACTGTATAATTTTGCAGTTATATTTTCTTTTTTATAAGTGCTGTGTGTCGGTAAAATGTGATGCGAATACATTTAGTAATAAAGAAGTAGTAGATTAAGACCTGATGCTTGATGGGGCGGTTTTCCATGAACGATACTTTTTATGTTCTCACATCTCATGAACTATGTGTCGTACTGCGATACAATTTCGAAGGTATATTCAACTCTTTACGTGTACACTGCCCGTACAATTTCTCGCGAGTACCATTTGTATTGTAGAAATTATAAATTGCAACGTTATACTGAATTTCGTTTTATTTTTATTTTTTTATTTTTTTTATTCCACGAACACCAGAAAAATAGTAAGTGAAGTTTTTTTCTTTCATCAATTTGATGTGGTTGTAAGCGAGAAATAATTAACGTTTAAAATTGTGTTTAAAGTTTGTTGCAAGTCACTAAGTACTTTCATTCTCATACAGTATATGAATAAAGTCTCGTCCCGTGATGTGGCAGCTTTTTACGCCTCCATGTATGGTATGAGGTTCTTGCCCCTACAGAAATTGCTATCTCACGCTAAGGGATATGTGTATCAAATTTGGTTTGAAATCGGCCCACTGGTTTAGGAGAAATGTACAACGTTTCGCGTGACGTAGAAGATTTTCGCGTATCTAATTGTTTATGACATCATATCTCGGAACTATCAGCTCTTTGTTTGAAGGTCATGTGTGAAAAATTTCATTAATATTGGAACAAAACTGTAGATTTGTATGTGATACGTAGACGAAAACTCACGCACAATCTATACATAAAGATTATTATTTTATTTTAACACACACTTTTCATTGTGGTGATAGCCAGAGGAAAGCTAAAGTTTTAAATTTCGCGTTTAATAAATTGTTTACGCAGGAGGTTCGTACACGTATAATGGCGTGTGACAATCGCATGCATTCCCGAATGAAGGTAAGTATCTATGGTGAACAGAAAGAGTTGAAAACAACTAAGTCGCCAGATTTGGATGGAATCGCAATCAAGTTTTATAAAGAGTGCCATATAGCACTGGCCCTTGACATGCATTTATCGCGAATCTCTAGTCAAAGCGAATGCCTGCATATGAGAAAAGTAAAAGAACACACGCACAACAAGTAAAGTCCAATATCCTTTATGTTAGAATGCTAGATGGGTTCGAATGTAGTACATTTCCATGAGAAACAAAAATTCCGTTCTAAGCGTCATTGTAGTTTTATGAAAAAATCGGTCATGCGAAACTAAACTTGCCCTTTTGTCGCGCGATATCTTGCGAACAATGGATCCAGGTCAGCAGGCAGGCTCCATATTCTTTCCTTTTTGAAACACGTGTCGTACGGCGTCGCACTGCACACTACTGCCCAAGGCACGAGCATACTGGATAGGTTCCCAGGTGTGTCAGTGACTCTGAGACTTCTTAAGGTAACTTGCTCGTGAATCATCTTTAAAAAAATCGATATTCTGTTTTTCATCTTTTCTGAACACAATGCTGGTTAAAACATTTAAATTGGACTACGGGAAGTTGTTTAAATATCAATTCAAAGATCACTTTGTGTGTAGCCATACCCTTTTTCCTGCTACTTTCACACGTCAGTTGTCAGACTTCTCTCCCAAAAACATAACAACAATTGATTTTCAAATTGGCAGCGCTGTTGGAAGATACATTTCGATTCTCTTATGTGTTCTCTTGTATATCATTGGTTATCGAGTGTTGTTCTGTTTATTAACGTTTCCATAGTATGATTTAGTGCTACATTGATTTTCTCGGAAGTTGTTATGCCTGCTAAAAAGGGTTTTGGTTCTGGAAAACGTAAGTTTTACGACAATAGGTTTGGGCTACCTTCTTCCATAAAGCCTCTACTGATGACAATCCACAGCATGCGCTTTGTGACACTAGTGTAGGCTCATGGCGTAGGTACAAAAAAGCACTCGAAAATGTCAAGTTTATGTACACAACCACTCCCTACCGTTTGCAGTATTGGACGCAATGAAGCCCTTATACAGGGACCTAAGTGACAAAAAGCTCTTGTCACGATGCTTACTTGGCAAAACACAAAACGTGAACGAATGCTTCAACCATTTGATAAGGGAACGCCTGCCAAAAACAGTGTCTGTTGGGTTCAACAACATGAGATTAGGTATGTTACACGCTGTAATTTGTTTCAATGATAAGGCAGTATGCAGATGTGAAGATTTAGAGTTGGTAGGAACACCTTCTTTGTTCAATATGAAACAATCACTAGTGGCAACTGATATGTTGAGAGTGCCCGAAGCTGAAAAGGTGGTACTTGAAGCAATTAAAGAAGCCAGGACAGCAAGGAGAAGCAAGAAAGAGAGAAGATTAGGAACATATAAACCAAGACGAATATGGACCTGGAATGCATTAGGACCAACTCAGGTGAATTATAGATAAAATATATACTTTACATATAATTTCCCGAGAAATACATTTCCTGAATGGTTATTTTATGCAAATATAAACTATTTGAGCTAGAGATCTGAAATTTTTTGGGATGTTTGAGGATACTATTTGGAGAAACGTAGACTACAGACTCTAACCTACTATCTACAGACGCAAAAATATCTAATGATTAATTATAAAAATGTTGCATTTGTTTTGAACATAAAATGTAAATATCTCTAGAATTAAAACTTGTGAATCAAATATCATTGTAGTCTACTTTCTAGATACACATGTTCCGTATGTGTACCTAAAGTTTCAAGTGTCTGAGTAAGACGGTTAGTCAGTGCCTAGAATCGAAGTATGAACTGGCAAAAAAAGAAAATCATTTACAGGTCTTCACAAATAAAACTCTAAAAAGTTCAATATATGAATTAGTGAAACACCCTGTATATCGAATTGTTCAGAAAGAGAGATGAAACAATGTCCTGCAATTTTATTCTATTAAGAGTTAGGGGTTTTAAGTTACAACTGTGTAAACTTTATGAAAATTCGTCGCATTTTTCCAGGAGCTCACAGGCAAGTTATCTTAAGTATTAGAACTCATTGTACTGTCCTCGACGACAAGTTTTCATCAGAAACAATTCTTCATCAGGAGTACGCCAGGAAAGTGTGATAGGATCGCCATTATTATCTTCATAAATGATGTGACGGACAAGTTAGGTAGCACGTGCGGTTGTTTGTCGATATAGCGGTGTACGGGAAGGTGTCGTTCAATCACTGTATGTGGATACGAAATGGACAAAATTTCTAGCTCTAGCTCTAAATGTGTTAAAAATGTTAAATATGCAGATGAGTAGCAGGATGTATTTAATGTTAGAATATAGCAATGTCTTGCTGCAGAGTTGTAGAGCAACATGAAACTGAACGAGCGTGTAAGGACAATTGTGGGGAAGGTGGATGATCGACGTCAGTTTATTGGTAGAATTTCTGGGAGTCCTGGTTCCTGTGTAAAGGAGACAGGGCTTAGAACACTGACGCGACACATTTCACAAGCCGTCTCCTAGATTTGTTACCAATAAGTTTGGTCGACACAGCACAGAGAGATACTTCGGAAACTCGAATGTGAATCCCTAGAGGGAAGGTGACTTGCTTTTCGAACACTATTGATGCAATTTAGAGGGTTGGAGTTTGAAGCTGACTACAGAGCGATTCTACTGCTGCCAGTTTACATTTCTAGGAAGGACCACAAACAGAAATTACAGCTCATAGGGACGCATATGGGGGGGGGGGGGGTGGTACAGGACGGTTAAAGATTAGTAGTGGTACGATGTACACTCCGCCATGGACAATACAGTGGCTTCAGATATATATGTTCGATGTGGTACGTCTGTTTTATTATTATTATCATTTTACTTAAGTTGTCACACAGATCAGTGGAAAACTTCAACTAGTTGTTGCTTATTCTTTCTTCTTCCGGTTTTTAGGCAATTATTCTCACTGTATCCAACAGTTCCACTATTAGAGAAAGAGGTCCTAGTCATTAGTAGCGGTGATGACAAGGGCCTCTGTCACCATTGACAGTGGAAATTCAGGAACATCCACCGCTCTCACCCGACATGAGTCCCTGCGATTACGATCTCTTTGTCAAAGTGAGAGAACCGCTGCGAAGGATGCGAAACAACAACAGAGATGTCATTATCCATGTCACAGGGTGGTCAGTACGGGACATCAGCAAAAAAAGACTCAGTATCCGACGCCTTCCGGACGTTCTGAAAAATGTCATAAATACACTGTTCAAAACAATCAGGGGAGCAGCTCATGTATCTAGCATTATCATCGTAAAAATGAACTAAAGTGGTTCGACGTCTTTCTGTCGGTTCTACGCAGTGTAGCCAACAACATTATGGCAACCGAGATAGTGGTAATGACAGGAGTTTGCTGCAGATGGAGTTATTGTTCGCCGGCCACGGTGGCCAAGCGGTCTGAGGCGCGGCAGTCCCGGTCTGCACGGCCACTACGGTCGGGGGTTCGAATCCCCCCTCGGGCATGGATATTTGTGCTGTCCTTAGTATTAGCTGGTTCATAAGTAGTTGGTAAGCTTAGGGACTGATAACCCCGTAGTTACGTCCCATAAGTTCTACAAACATTTGAACATTTTGAGTTCTTGTTCTGGTCACTCTACCAAACGAAATACACAAGCGATTGAGGAGGTAGTGCAAGGCAACAACAACGTGACTTACCCGAAGCTATGGCATGGAGAGCCATGGAAGACTGACACAGAGGGAGGCGGCTGCAGTTATTCGAGTGTCCCAAAGTGTAATTTCCAGGACTCGACGCGATTTAAGACAACAGGAAGCGTTTCAAGAAGCCACGGCCAAGGTCGTCCACGGGTAACATCAGCAAGAGATGACCGTTATCTCCAGTTTACAGCTCGTCGAGACAGGAGGCTGAATGCAACTCAGCCGCAACACATTGTCCAGGAAACAATAGCTAGCGAAATATCAACACAGACAGTCCGAAGTCGCCTTCGGGAATTTGATCTCTACCCACGGAAGCGTATGTTTTGTGTCCCATTAAAAACCCGATACCACTTAGCCCACAGAAATGGGGCGGACGAACACACGCAGGATTGGAGTTGTAACATACGACGCCGAGTTCTGTTCACAGATGAGTCAAAATTTTGTGTTAAGCCGGACAGCAGTCGTTCCCTCATCGGGAGAGTACGTAGCATTTGGAACAATCCTGCTTATGTGCATGAAACATATCATGATGGTGGACGAATGGTGTGGGCAGGAGTCACTCTATTTGCAGACGTACGGATTTCTTTGTCATTCATAATGGCGCTTTGACTCCTCAGCGGTATAGAGACGAGATCCTTCGACTATTGTTGTGCCCTACGCTAATTCCATTGGAAACGGGTTCCTTCTGGTGGACGATAACGCTCGTCCCCACAGAGCTGCATTGGTGGGCAACATGCTTCAAGCTGAACGAATTGGAGTGGCCAGCTAGTTCACTGGACTTAACTTGATTGAGCAGGTATGGGTTGAACGTGGCAGACGAATTGCAGCCAACCAGTACCTCCCACAACGGTTGCACTCATGGAAGAATGGCCAATTATTCCTCAAGAGCTGATTGATATCCTCTTACTGTCCATGCCACGCAGTTCTACAACTGTTGTGGGCCTTGCAGTATTAGAGGGCAACGAGGATGACTTTCACTGTTACGGTACCTCCGTGATGCCTCGATCTAAGAAGACTCCATCTAAATCTTAAGTATATAACCAATATCTGAATAAAATACGTTAGCTTACGTATATTGTGTATATCTCACCTGATCCCCTGACCGTTTTGAGCAGTGTAGATAGGGTCGATTCTATGTTTCTAAGTGCCTCAATCAAGTCATCCCGAAGAAAATAGTTCTCATTCCCTTTTATTTAGCCCTTGTACGAGGTACAGCGACAGAATAATTATCCCGATTTTCTAAAACATAGTAATTAATTTCAGTAAGGCAACAACCGTATGCAGGATCGTAGATTCTACTGTCGACTGGTTTTGGCAATTATTGCTCTTCTTTAGGTGAATAATTGTGTCCTGTATGTTCGATCAGAACGTAAGGTAGAGACACAATTATGGAACTGTATGCGTATATTAAATTGCAAGATTTCCATATTCATTTGTCAGGATATTAGCAGGCGATTTATATCTTAACTTTTCACCTTATGTGCAGGAGGGTACAGGTAAATCCGACGGAGGTAGAATGTGAACTGACGATCCCACAACTTCCCAGTCGCTCTTCTTACTGGTGCAGTTTTCTGGACAGTTCCACCGAGGTCACAGCAGGCGTCGCGCTGCAACAGACGTTCGCTAGGAGTAATCAGCGTACAGGAAGAGGCAGGCCACAAGTCTATGCGCTGAGGCGAGCGCTGGTGATGGTACAGCGGTGGCCGTGAGATCTCGAGCGCAGATACAGCCTGTGATTGCACACCAGTACTGCGCAAGCCACTTGTCGTAGTGTGGCGGAGTGTACTTGTGCTATTGCTCCCTCTTTCCAATCCCACTCGCCAATGGCACTGAGCCGTAATCATTGTCGGTAAGCCTCTACGAGGATTGTTCAGCAGAGTCTGGAAGCTTAGACACAACATTTTTCTACGCTTACCTTTTAGTTATTGTGCTTGCTCTCCTTCGAAACAGTCTCCTGCGCTCCTGATACAGCGCTCCCAACGCCGCGTCCACTTCTTGGTACGCCCCTTGATGGATCGCAGGAAGTGCCGTCTGCGAATTCCGCATATCTTGTCTATCGTTGCAAATTTGCCTCCTTTAAACGGGGCTCTCAGCTACATAAATAGAAATAAGTCTCCAGGTGTCAGCTCTGGAGAGGATGGAAGGTGAGCATCCTGTTTATTTGTTTATTTTTGGTGTGGTAGTCATGCACCAACGGGGATGTGTGGGGACGTCATCGTGATGAAACAGCCATGAATTGTCTCTTCACATTTAAGGCCGTTTCCTTCTCACGCTTTCTCGCAGACGTCGCAACACGACCCGATAGCGGCAAAGGTGAACAGTTTGGTTCCATCAAATCATGATGAACTAATCCTTCAGAAAAAAGCATGTTATCCTGAACGAGGGTCATCTTTACCTGCCATGCACCCATATGTAAAACAAGTGAACCATTCGTAACACTGAGTACGGCGTAAGCTCTCATCAACATAGCCTTCCTGCATTACTATGCGAATCTCTGTCAAGGTTCTTACGAGTTTCAAGCAAAATTTAAAACAAACGCGTTGCTCCTTTTGTCAGCTGAAAATGCTCATAAACAAGGTTTTTCGCAATTCGGCACTGAACAATAACTACAGACATACAATAACGAAATTTCCGGCACGGATGCCAAAAGCATTTCGCTCCAACACTTCATTGGCGCGAAATTTCGAATTTTCCTGAATTTTTGAGCGCACCTCGTATAGTACCTCTAATTTTTCGAATTTTCTCGTCGTGTTTATTCTAGAGACGTAGGTTGCACATTTCTCGGAACCTGCTCTCTCGGAATCTCAACAGTAAACGTCGTAGCGGTGCTCAGCGCCTTTCCTCGAGTATATGCCACTGGTATTTTGTCACGTGACGAAACGTGGCGCTACTGTTTGAATCTTCTCTATATCTCATATCAATCCTACCTACTTAACGCTCAGATATTTTACGGAAGATACTATTTCCGGTAATTTGTTTTCAATAGCGTACTTTAACGGAAGTGAAGTCATCTTTCTTATTCATGCGCAATACATGATATGCGCAACAAGGCCATTTTCCAGACCCTGAATCATCCATCAATCCCCTGTAAAAGTGCATTTCCGACTTTATACTGACAAATTCATCGAAGCAGTTTGCACATTAAATTCTAATTTCAATACATACGTCGATATGTTGCACAATATATTGCACAACCTTCCATGTTACCTAGAGACAATGAATACTATGGCATAATATAAAATATTGCACAATATTATTAAAAGTTTAGGGGTCTAGAATAGATATATAGAATTGATATGTTTTGCAACAAACTATAACCGAAATTTATCATCTCTCTGACAGATAAATCTTTCATTATACTGTAGCTTAGGAATCAGTGAAGTACAAAATTTAACTGACCAGTTGCAAGATGTTTCATTACAACTTCTGCCCGTACTATAATATGTGTCGCCAGGTTGGATACCTGGAAGTCAGTTAATCCTGAGATGCACGAATTAGTAAAAACTGAGGGGGGTATTGAAGTGGGTTTTTTATAGTAAAGAACAATGTCTTTTATCGCAAAACTCTAAAAGTTATTCAACTTTACTATTAATGAGAAAAATACAGCCACGTCACTGGAGTGGGCACTGTGAGACTTGGGACGTTAAGAGATTAGATTTTCCTATTTATATGGAAAATTTCGAATCTATTTGGACACAGGGACTCCTTAATTTAGTAAAAATGTACTGTGTCTCTTTTTTGTGAAATTGGTGGAATACCGTTGCGAGAACACTCGCTGCTCTTAACGAACGCCATCTTGTCACGCTAATGCGTTCACGTGAAAAATTGACGTTTGTCAGTTCAGTCGTCGACAGTTTCACTCCTCACTTATCGCAAAGGTCCCCGCATGTTTACGACCTAAAAGAAGGTGTTCTAAGTGACGACCGTTGATATCAAAGCGGCGCTGCAATCCTCTTACCATGGACTGAGTGGTATGCAGTACTACTTCTGCACTTCCAGACATCGCCATGGCAATTAGAATTCAATTCTAGCGCGACAGAACCGGTACGAGGCTTTACAATGCTTATTACTGCCACCTTTTTGACCTTCATTGATATTCAAGACCTTACTGTTACACGTTATTGGAATCGTCTCGATAGCCGCTATCAGAAAATAAGTACCAAGCTATAGCATCCCATTTTAAAAAATAGTTGGCCTTCATGTCTCTGAAGCGACCTCAACAATAAAGGAAAGTCTTATTTTGGCCACCGTTGTCCCATGCAATGTCCCACAATGCAATGTTGTCCCACAAACCTTTCAGCTCGTATCATATTTCGCAGTTATTACTGGTGGCAACAGTTAGTGGCTTAGCCTGCATATCGTATGGTATAATGGCAGCTACATAAAAATTAGTAAAATATACAAACTTCTAAATGTTCAAAGTTTGTATAGCTTATGGGACTACTTATGAACTAGCTAACACTAAGGACGGCACAAATATCCATGCCCGAGAGGGGATTCGAAACCCCGACCGTAGTGGCCGTGCAGACCGTGACTGGAGCGCCTCAGTCCCCTCGGCCACCGCGGCCGTCTACAAGCGTCTAATTAATAAGATAATCATATCTCCGTCACAGAGCCAACTGCTTTAACCATTGGGCAGCTTTCTGACTGACTATATGGAGTTCGGGAATCCGTTCTGAAAATGATAGTAAAGGACAAGTAAATATATGGACCATTGTTTGTAAGTCCTCTCCACAGTTACATGATTGATCATCTGCTTGTCCCCATTTAAATTTCTAATAATTGCACCGACCAGCACCAGTAATGCAGCGGTTGGACAAAGACAGTTCTCTCCTGGGAGGCCCATTCCTTGTAGCTCCTTCGAGAGATTGTCTATGCAGTTGCGTTTAGGGAGGAAGTTACTCTCATGTAGCTGGACCGCTGTTTCAACCGGCTTTCCTGCGCCGGAAGGTCTTGCAGAATATGCTTTGGAGTGGGCAGGATCTTGTAATACTCTCTCATTAAGGCCGCCTCATTAAGGATCGCCGTATTGCAAAGTGCTGGAAGCCGCTGAAGTGCTGTCGCCATTGCTTAACAACCTCATCGCCCTATTTAATTGTACGTCAACTTTTCTCACGTGAACACTATTGAACCGCACTGTAACACAGCATACAGCTGCGGTGTAATCTAGTGACAAAGCTGCTGTACACAAAACCTTAGAATCGGCCTCTGAAACTGATTCTGCTAAGTACTGCAATTTATTACCCCTAGATTTAACTTTGATTCCTTTTTTTAAAGGTAGTACGTAAAAGAGAGATCTATCGAAGATGAATGAGGTACCGTGGATGTTCATAGTGTTGAACATTATCAAACGAGATGTTGAGCTTATAGCCAGCCATTCTATTACTGAGGTGGAAGCAAGCTACTATTATTTTACTTGGGTTAGGCTTCAGTTTCCAACTGAGACGTAATTTTTTAGGAGAGTTATATCAGATGGTAGTTGCCGGCACATCGATGTCGCTGGCAATGGCACTATATCGCCACAAATGAACTTTCTAGACTTAGTAGCTCGAATATGAGCGGTGTAAACATTAAATGAATGGGGGCAAGAGTCAAATCCTGGGGAAGGCCATGGTGAAGCTCTGTAAAACCACTTTCGGAGTTACCGAGGTAGCTCGACCACTTAACAGAGAGTTTACGAGTCAAATAAATTAGGTCAAAGAATGAGATTGTAAAGCTTCGCCTAGAGGCCCTACTTCCTAACGGTAAGCTGCTGAGAGATACGGAAAAGCTACGGTAGTGGTTGACTTCTTTTCGTAACCAGTCTCAACGACAGATATCAGTGCCAGGGCCTGGTCACATCAGTTACTATCTTGTTTGAATTCAGTTCGTCAAACGAGATTACTAGCAATATGAATGGCAACACTGTAGATGCGTCTCCCGAGAAAAAGTGCAACGACCGGCTGGTTTTTCGGGCTTCAAAACAGCTATTACTTTAAACCCTTTAAAAGCTCTTGGTAGATAGCTCTTTTTAAGAATGTTGTTGGATAAATTTAGAAGCCATAATCTGGTTGTAAGTCCAGTTTGTAGGATAAATTCCGGAAAAATACCATCAAGACCGGTAGCTTTTCCAGCCTTCATGTCAGAGATAATGCGTCTAAGTAAAAAGTGTTGCATACTTCCAGGGCAGCCAACCGGCATTTCTTAAATTCATTTAATAGTTTAGAGGATATTAATCTGTCAGACGACATTCTGACTTGGATAATGCTACGATTCGTTTGGCTATGTCGGAATGATTAGGGCGTGTGTGGAAGGCAGTTTTTTATTGCACACAATGGTAGATAATTTCCTCATTAGTTACCAGGTCATTCTGCTGTTGGGAATGAAATGTCAACTATGAACGTTTTTCACCCTTTTCTCCCGGCGTTATCGCGAGAGCTTAGTACGAGTCAGCAATGTTTGAATCTTCAGTGCTGATAAATTCATTATACAGGTATTCACACTCTTGGCTCCTCGCGGAATATATGTCTTTCTGTAGCCCCTATAGCCGTGGCTTTGAGGAGTCTAGCGAATCTGTCGTAATTATTCATCATAGGAGGGATGATTATGATGTCGTCCTCTAATTTGGAAGTAAATGCCTCCCAGTCAGCTTTATTACAATTCTATCTGGGTCCCTGAAAGGAATATGAATTCCAGCTGATATCAGCACGAACCTATGTTGCTACCGTGCAAATGAGCCTAGTATCTTCCTCTTCACTGATAATGATCTCATTGGCGAATCACAGGAACAAAAGATCAGGTAAATATCCACGCTGCCAACGGGCTGAAAAAATGTGCTGGAATCTTTTGCGTGAAAAACCAAATGAAGGTTAATATTTACAGTCAATTCAGCTAAGGATACACCATTTTCGTTGTCGAGCGAGTACACCCACTGTGGCTGTTGAAATTGCCGACATGAGGAAAGTTAGGTCGAAAAGTGAGAGACCCGTATCTTACCATTGAATGTTAGAAGAGTTGTAAACATTAACTGTGGTAGTTCCAGACACCTTTACTGCCAATACGAATATGTCATTGTCGCAGCTTCAGTGGATTACAGAGACATCATCCAAGTCCTGTCTAGCGTATGTAGCACCGACGAGGACTCTATGACCCATTCGTGTAACAAGTCTGTATACATAAATATTGCTATAAGATATTTACTAAGAAAGTAACATTTTGACCTACTTATCCCTTCAACATGCAAATGGTAAACGTTAAGAATTGTATCTATAGCTCTGTTTAGCTTGTTTTGTTGATATTGTTGAGCCTGACAAGAGCCATTCGGCGTTGTCGTGGCAGCTGACATAGCTGGGAGTTCACCGTGGTGACATGATCAGCTACCACACATTATTGTCAGTATAGAACCACTCGAGAGGTACGTGCAAACAACTTCGTCTCTCCCACCCTCCCTTATAATGTGGGTACACCAATACCATAAGCTATCATTCGCCAAGCATTTCATAACACTGGTTTAAACTTTTGGTGCAGAAAACTGATTGTAAATCGCAGGGTGAAGTTTGGTGACAAAGAAATGATCGTGCATCTCTTCTACTTTGTTTTAACCACTTCTTCGAAATCCCGCATTTGCACTAAGTGGACTAATATAATCATTATGAGGTGTGTGGGATTTGCGCTGTTATAATTATTTTATGCAAATTTCTTTGGCACTGGTAATTGCATGTATAATGACACTGTGACGTCATTGAATTACGTAAAATTTTCTCCCTGGTGTATTGATATACTTTATTGCGCTGTGTTAAAATGTAACTTCTGGTAGCCTAGCTGATGAGCGCTCCGTGTTCGCTGTCGGAGGTTCGAGTCCTCCCTCGGGCAAGGGTGTATTCGCATAAGTTAGTTAAATTAGTTTGGAAGCCTAGGGACTGTTGACCAGATTAGTTAAGTCCCATAGATTTACAAACTTCTGGTGGAATGCAACGCGCTGTATAGAAAAGACACAGATATAACTTTGTTATTCTAAGCATGTTTTCGAGCAGTTCCGAGCTTTCAAGTTCAAGGGCGTCCTTTGTTAGAGTTTTCTAATCAGTTTACTGATAGCTGTGTCAGCGGCGTGTATACCAACATGTATTCCTGCGTGTATACCAGCTGATGTGTTACACTTCTTATACACTTTCGCTAGACAAACAATTAACAATTCACACAGTTCTTAATTGTGTTTGTTAGATATTCTCAATTAGTCCGACCTCAATGATACCCGTCTGCGTTCTGATGAGCAGTAACGGTTACGTTGCATTTACCTAGGATACTTTAGGTATTGTTTAAGTGTCTATACTCGACCCTCCACTTAATGTGTTGTATTCCATCTGCCAGGAATTTTCCAGTCTAATCGGTGACGTGCTTACGTGCCCATTAGAAACGTATTTTCTCCATAAGGAGTCGCCGAGAAACTGAATCGAAAGCTTTTCGATAGAAACATCTGAAAATATTGTAACGAAAGTAGATCAGATCCATACTATCTGACCAAAGGTCTTCGGAAATCTATTAGTGCCGCGGCGGAATAGCCGTGCGCACTGAGGCTCTGTGCTGCGGTGCGCGCTGCCGTTCTTCGTGGAGGTTCGAGTCCTCCCTCGGACATGTGTGTGTTGTCCTTAGGTTAGTTTAACTTAGTTTAAGTAGTTTATAAGCCTAGGGACTAATAACCAAGCAGTTAAGTCCCATAGATTTATAAACATTTGAACAATCGATTTGAACTCTATTAGTCGACAACAACATGAGATGTGTCCTTCTTTTCTTAAGACGGACTCTGCTAGGCACACTTTCAGTGGTGTTTCTGAATGGCTGTGAGCCGAAACCAGAGTAGCTAGGGTCGGGAATCAGAACCTCGTCTACCGGTGTGAGAATGGTCACGTCACCATTGCAACCGCATATTGCACAGCTGACGCAGCACATCCATATTGTGTGGCAATACTCCGAAATCCCCGTCCCACCATTCGCAAGGCTGAAATTTGACCCCTTTCAAATCTGTTCAGTTGGCGACTTCGTGGCATGCCGCCTGTTTGCTTCGCACAATGATATCACATTTAGCCTTATGGCTGTAAATATTCTCTGTTAAGGGGTACACACACATGTCACTCGGCCACTACAATGATCCACAGTTCGGAGGCCTCGCTCTTTATGCTACTCAGGCGCCCCTCAGAACTGACCAGTGAACTGTGTCGATTATGAAGAGCTGCCCTACCATCCCTTTACGCACAACCAATGTGTCAGTTGGCCAGTTTGCAGCAACTCACGCAACTTCCGCTGATTTCATGCGATTTATTACAACTACCGTCCCCAATGCTCGATGGTCCCTCTGAGTCAGCACGTCAGGTCGAGCTGGTTTAGCTTTCGCGTTAATACTTCATTCATATCACCAACAGACGACTTGGCAGGCTTTAGAAGACTTGATACGCTGTCATAGACTTTCCAGTCTCGTTTTATACTCGCGGATCCGGCTCTGGTGATATTTAGTGATCCGTTCCGCATTACACAGAAGTGTTCGGAGTCTTTGGATGAGATAATAAACGTACCTCTTTTGTAGACAGGTATGACATGTGCTCTTTCTATTTACGGGAACATATCTTTGATCGACAGACCTGCACTATAGTAAAAGAATAGAGCTAGCTTATTCGTTCGAAAATGTGTATAGAACTTGACAAGGTCTCTGGGGCCTTGTTGAGTTCTACTTATGCTAGTTGCTTGCTCTGTATATTTGCAAACCTACCAGTTCTGTTACCTTCTAGGAATATGGTGCTGTAGGTATGGGGAAGGGGGAGGGGGTACCCAGGGACTGAGAGACACTGTCCGCTCTCCAGATGATGAATTGTAAGGAACGATGTAAAGGTTTCCGTTGGAAGTCCATGCAGTCTACAATCGGCATGCCAATCACACAAAATCCCTATATTCAATCTTTGCACCAGTGAAGCAGGTTGAAGATACCCATTTGGTAAAACACGGTGTTCTCCTGCCTGAAGAAGTAGCTGGCTTCTGCACATTGTTGCTTTCAAGGCCTTTTCTAACCCATTAAAGGTAATAGGTATAATAATAATTCGTGTGGCTCATTGGCCTGGTGCAAGTCTTTCGAATGGACGCCACTTCGGCGACTTGCGTGACCCTATCCTATACCAGTTATCCAAATGGGGAAAGGGGACCTACAGCTTAACGTGGAATCCGAACCACGTGTCATTTCTGGCGACTCCTCACATCGTTGAGAGGTGCACGATGGGTTAAAACGCAAACTGAAAAAATCCCAGATCCGAACGGTTTTCGTACCCGCGACCCTTCGGGTTCCAGTCGAGCGCTTTACATGGTAAATGATAAGGGGAGAGCACGATAGAACGACTGTGTTTGATACTTGATTTTGAGTGGCCGTGCTACGCTATGGCATTTTCGTCACGAAGCAGGAGCACATCCTGTCACAGTTTAACCAAACGTTATGGCCTAATTGCACGCCGATTTCTCCAGCAACCGCAGTAGCATTCCCAGGTGACGGAGAGTCGATAATTAATGACTCAATGACTTGTAGTAAGGGCTCACTGCCGGCCGCGGTGGCCGAGGGGATTGAGGCGCTCTAGTCACGGTCTGCACGGCCACTACGGTCGGGGGTTCGAATCCCCCCTCGGGCATGGATATTTGTACCGTTCTTAGTCTTAGCTAGTTCATAAGTAGTTTGTAAGTTTAGGGACTGATGACCCCGTAGTTAAGTCCGATAGACTATACAAACATTTTCTTAAGGGCTCACTCTGAAGATAGCTTGACGGCACGCGGCCGAAATACTAGAAGGAGCAATGTTTATGTAGCAGCACGCGCGAAACTTTATGGGTCAGCATAGTCGCAATCCACGCAGTTTGAGATTTGAACCGAAGCGTTTCCTCATGCCTCACTCTTCCTATTTTGTCCAAGCATTCCTGTAAAAATTTAAAAAATAATTTCTGATTGTATTTACTTATGGATGGACCTGTTTTGTTCATAGGATTGCTTTACGTTTAATTATATTTATTACTACTCTTCTGTTACAATTTCTTGTACTGACTCGCTCCATGATCATGGTCACTTGCTCCTGAGATAGGTCCTGCGGAACATGACAGATATAATTATACTGCCTCCGAATACCCGCTTTGAAGGTTTATTTTGCTACATATTTATATAAAATAACTCGTACTCGCCTTCAGTCACAAAAATTGTCTCTCATTTGTACACAATACATTTCGAGCCCTGAGGTCTCATCACCAGGTGCCTATATGATTCTTTACACATATTTAAAGGCTTGTGCCTGTCAAGATTAAATGGAAAAATTTTAATATTGGGTCATGTAATTAAAGAGATTTAACAATTGACTTATTTATCAAACAGTGTTGCTCAAACAAGTCTGGTGCAGTATGGGAATTGTCTGCCCTGGAGCACATTTGTAGATATCACAAGCACTTCTCATCTTCAAATGTTCAAATGTTTGTAATCCTATGGGACTCAACGACTTAGATTATCAGTCCCTAGACTTAGAAACTACTTAACTAAGGACGGCAAATACACCCATGCCCGGGGGGGTCTCGAACCCCCGACGGGGAACGGGTGCGCGGACTGCAGCAAGCGCCTTGGTGCGCTCAGCTCTTCCGCTCGGCACGCTTCCCATCATGAAGCACATTGTGGAATACCAGCAACTCAGAAACTTACAGCTATGAAGATGTTCCACTTCTATATTACTATGACGCTCTACACAAATAAAAGTGTTTAATTTTATATAAAAAAAATTTATTTATTTTTTTCTTTTAAAATACCAATTTTTTATGTTAAACTTTCTAGATCGTAAATTTATAAATAGGTATTACTTCATAAGAGGTTTGTAGAATCATTAATTTTGGTTGTAAGTTGGCAACTGGTTTGTAATGGTAAGTATTTGTGTTACCAGGAAAAAATAAACTTTTGAAATTACTGAAAAATCTGTGGCTGGTAAATTCTGTTTGTTCATTTCACACGATTTAAGTGTTTATTATTTTTCTTCCTTTTATGTAACAATATTTCTAACTGTTAAAAATATTGTTACCTAAAGAAAAATATACTGAAAACATGTTAAATGAACAAACAGAATTTAGCAGCAACAGTTTTTTCAGTAATTTAAAATGTTTCTTTTTCCTGCTAACACAAATAATGAGCATTACAAACCATTTTCAAAATTACGACCATAATTAATCTTTCTACAATCCTCCTATAAAGTAATACCAATTTATAAATTTATAATGTAGATAGTTTTACATAAGAAAGCTGTATCTTAAAAAAAATCTTTATATATATATATATATATATATATATATATATATATATATATATATATATTTTTTTTTTTTTTTTTTTTTTTTTTTTTTTTTTTTTTTTTTTTTTTGTATAGAGCTGGGGTGGCCATCCGGTAGATCGCGATCGCGGCTATTAGTCTAGTCGATCTTGGCAAGTCAAAAGTCATGTAAGTTTATTATTCCTCAAAATAATAACTGTATGTAGAAAACATTATATCCTGCGTTATCCAGGGAATTTTATTAGGCCTTGTCTTTCTGCCTATATGATCCTCTGTGGCCTTCACTACCCTAGCTCTCAGAGCTACCCATTCTTCTTCTACTACATAACTTACTCCCGCTTCAGCCAATTCTTGCCTAATGCTCCCTCTGAGACTCTCAACCACCTCTGGTTCCTTCAATTTGTCCAGATTCCATATCCTAACTTTCGTAGCTTTCTGCAGTCTCTTACGTTTTAATCTGCAGTTCATAACCAAAAAGTTATGATCAAAGTCTATATATGCCCCTGGATATGTATTACAGTTAAAAAACCTGGTTCCTTCAATTTGCCCAGATTCCATATCCTAACTTTCGTAGCTTTCTGCAGTCTCTTACGTTTTAATCTGCAGTTCATAACCAAAAAGTTATGATCAAAGTCTATATATGCCCTTGGATATGTATTACAGTTAAAAACCTGGTTTCTAAACCTTTGCCTCACCATTATGAAGTCAATCTGGTACCTTCCAGAGTCTCCTGGCCTCTTCCACGTATACAGCCTTCTTTCATGATGATTAAACCAGGTGTTGGTGATCATCAAATTATGCTCTGTGCAAAATTCTACCAAGCGATCTCCTCTTTCATTTCTTTCCGCAGGCCATATTCACCTACTGCATTTCCTTCTTTTCGCTTTTCTACTATCGAGTTTCAGCCCCACATCACAATCACGTTTACGTCTCCCTTAACTTTCCGAATGATTTCTTTTATCTCCTCATACATTTTTTCGATATCACCATGATCGGCAGTGCTAGTTGGCATATAAACTTGCACTACTGCCGTTGGTGTTGGTTTATGTCTATCTTTGCTATGATAATGCGTTCACTATGCTGTTCGTAGTAACTTACCAGCATTCCTATTTTCTTATTCATTATCAATCCTACTCCTGCGTTACCACCTATTGATTTTGTATTTATAACCCTGTATTCACCTGACCAGAAGTCCTGTTTATCCTGCCACCGAACTTCACCAATCCCAACCATATCTAACTTTAACCTACCTATTTCTCTTTTCAGATTCTCTAACTTACCTACGTGATTAAGAGTTGGAACATTCCACGCTCCGACCCGTAGAATGCGTGTTTTGTTTTTCTTGATGACATCTTCCTGAGTAGTCCCCGCTCGGAGATCCGAATGGGGGACTATTTTACCTCCGGAATACTTTACCCAAGAAGACGCCATCATCATATATGCATACAGTAGTGCTGCATGTCATCGGGAAAATTAACGACTTCTAGTTTCCCCTTGCTTTCAGCCGTTCGCAGTACCTGCATGGCAAAGCCATGTTAGCTGACGTTACAAGGTCAGCTCAGTCAAATACCTAGACTGTTGCCCCTGTAACTACTGAAAAGGCTGCTGCACCTCCTCAGGAACCACACGATTGTCTGGCCTCTCTACAGATTCCTCTCCAATGTGGTTGCACCTACGGTAAGGCTATCTGCATCGTTGATGCACGCAAGCCACCCTACCTCGGCAATGTCTGTGTTTCAGCGGGGTGGTTAACAATACTAATAATGTTACATATTAACAATATTAATATGTAATTTTCTATACTTATCTTCTCTTTTGTTGTTACATAGGGCAAATATAGTTTTTGGGTTGATTTACGGTAAAACATGACTTTTGGTAATTTTTCATCCCTGAAGTAGACGCTGGAGGAGGTGTGGCAGATATCGGAACTGCACCTGATAATCGCATACTGGTGTTCCTATAGTGGTGGTGCTGCATGGTGAGATAGCGCAGGTACGCTTTAACAAAAAGGTCCCACAACTGTAGGGACATGAGAAATAAATGAATACTCAACCTGAGCGTTGTAGATGTACAACGAGACTGATAAGTTAAGGTACGTGCATTAAAACTTCAACGTTATATTGCTGACCACACATTTTATGAGTGTCACTTCAAAGTTCCATTGCTGTTAGGTTGAATATCTGTGTTAAATCGTGGGCAATCAGTGTTTCTCTCAAGATGCCGTGCATGTGATCAATGAGTTTCTGTAGTAAGATTAAGCTTCTGTAGGCTTAAAACAGCCAGTACTAGTGGCAAGCTTCCTAAAAGTGTTGCAGAAACGTGTAATGTGTCGGAGATTGTGACAATCGCTTTTACAATGTGCAGTGAATAGAAGGCACTACCAGGTTTATATCAATAGAAAGTATGTTAATAAAAGGACCCCAATCAAAGTATTAATAGCGAGAAAAGATGATTTGAGGTACTGTCATGTTGATGTTGGTCGAAACATGTTCCTAATATCGTCCGTTAACTGGATTCTAATATCGCCCTAGTCGATGTTGGGAGCATCTATTTTGATGTGTTAAACAATCCATTTCAAAGTTTACCGAAAAATATTTTCTTCTTAGAAATGATTGTAATTTATTGAGTTTCTCATTCTTTAGTCATGCCCAAAGCCATAAAAGCCGTACCCAAATTTTGACCAGCATCTCGCAAACGAAAGGGAGAATAGTGTTTTTTGTTGAGCAGTCTTCTTTATAAGGAAAAAACGGGAATCATTTTATGCTTCTAAACGCACAATCAATTAGAACGAGCCTTTAAGAAGTGGAGTATCACGAAAGAGAAATACTATCATTAACAGGAAGAATGTTACAACCACAAATTCTTCTGAGAGTGAGGTTGCTAGTGAACCTTAACTAGTGGAAACCGAGGACGATCTGGATATGCATATTCATGACCATTCTGCATTTTGTTACAAGAAATTTTCCGGCGATTTTAGAGAACAAAAAATGGTTTGGATATTAGGTGTAAATGTGACTCGCAATTTTTTTTTTACGCAGTTAGTAGCGAACGGAAAATATACTAAGTTCTTTCTCACTGAGTAAATAAGTCTTAAATTTGTTTTACTCGATTCTGATGTAAATAAACCCTTATAATTGTACAGATGTGTTACAGTTATCCAATAAAATCTACAGCGTTAGAATTTTGTCTTACTTTTGCTATAAATCTTTTTTCTTTTTTTATCCATTTTCGAAAGCAAAATCAATAAGTGCTCCTCCATTTTTAGACATGTCCACCGAATTTCGAAGGATGGATGATAATAGGAACAAGTGTGAGCGGTATATTAGGAATGCATTCTAGGAAAATTTCATTTCCATTTTTTCCAAAATACCTCGAAGTAGCAAGCTTTAAGAAGCAATTTGGCTTATGAAAACCAAAGGAAGGTAGTTTCTAGAAATATTCGTTTAGTGTCAACTTCTCCATCACAGGGTAAACAGAAGAACAGTTATGGTAGGCTACACTTGGAGCCGTTACTCCATTAAAATGAGCCACGGTTGAGTGATGGCCCTGGTATACGTAACAGCGCAGCTGGGAAGAGACGGTGTTCTCGCCGAGGGCGGCATAATGCTCCCACCTGCGTGTGTTCACTGCAGCCTCAACACACCCGCGCTCTTGCTTTGGTCCTTATAGATCTGGCGTCCGCTTGATCGCTGATGTTGATCTATCTTGCTGTTGAAGATTCTTTACAAACAGTGGACGTCATGTCTGGAGCGGGCAATGCGCTTACCGGCCTCAGGTGGGAGTGACGTAGCACGTGGTGCTGCTAGGTATTGGAGACTTCCCGTGTGCAATTGTTATGCGATGCAAGTCATGCTGAGCGACCTCATGCACAACACGCTGGCTAATATGCATGCTTATATCGCGCAGCTAGATCTAAATTTAATTAAGTGCTACTAATTGTGTACAAGATACTGTTACGTGTTCTGGTTGTCAGTTCCCTGAAATGAGGGAGCTCATTTTCTTTCCTGTACTCGTGTGATTCGAGCTGATGCTCCGTCATTAATGACCTCGACGTTAAAGTGTAATCTCCCAACTTCCTTTCTTGGCTGTGGAATACCACACCAGGCTTTCTGTATTCCAATACTCGCAGTCAGTTTAAAAATTAGTTTCCTACTAGTGTAGATCAAAATCATTTACGGTCCATATTTACCTGACATTTTGTTGCTTTGGCGGTGATCAGGGGGGCGCAGTAAGCGATGCGCAGAAGCAAACGCGTTTTCGCCGTTCTGCGCATGACGTCACTGTGGGACACCTGGGAGCCAAACTATATGCAGAGTTGGTTGCCAACTCGTGTGTGTGTGTGTGTGATACCATTTATGCTGTGTTTGCTGAACCCTCTCATTCCCACATTAAGAATTCAGCTTTGGAAAAATTAAAATTCAGTGTTATCTGTATTAACACAGTGCACTAAAGATCAAAATACGTGTTTTAAAAGTTTTGGTCGTACTATTGATTTTTTTATGTCATGTATGTCATGCACAAGACAGACCTGTGTATCGAGGTATTTTATTAATTGGGATGTTATTTTGTTGATGGTTAACACTGTCAGATCAGTAATGCTACTATAATCTTCGCCACAGCACCAAAGACAATTCATTGCTCAAATAAAATAACGTGAACCACACTCGCGCTCCTAATCACAGCCACGTACAGACGGCTACGTAACACAAACTACAAGACGGACAGATTAATGCCTCAGAAGTGGCTACACGCCGTACCAAGCGGCAAAATGTCGTACTTGCAGCATGTTATCCATCAACAGCAATGCGACTTTCAGGATTGATACACAAAATACGGTATAAATCAGCTTTTAATACGTTGTTTTCGAGGAACAACATTGGGATTTTTTTTTCCACTTCACAGTTTGGAAGTAAAAAGTGTATAGTGGCAAGTATATTGATTTCCCGAGTGCTTGTCGCTCGTGCTATAATTTCTGCTGTAATTCTTTGAAATACTTCAGTTATTATTTATACAGTGACAGGTTGCGCTATTAAGGGTTGTAATTCTCACAGCGAGAACACAAAGGGAACTGAAATAAAGTTTCATTTTTTTCCTTGAGATGAAATGTTAAAGAAAGTGTGGCTCTCCAAGTGCTACAGGAAGGACAATGTAAATGTTGCACATTCTCGAATACGCTCCCGGCATTTCAATGAAATCGATTATGTAAGGGATTTACAGTCGGAGTTGCTTAATTTGCCACGGAAAAAAGTGTTAGAAACATTCCTGTTCTTTTAAAGTCAGCAGTTCATATTAAAGAAATTGTCTATACGTTTGTGATTTGATATGTTACTTATACGTACCGCGTAAATCTACGATAGAATATGACCCAGCACTCTTAACTGCAATATTTTACAGCAGAATAGCAGTTTGTATTTAAGGCAGAAACAATTTCGTCAAAAACTTATTATAAATGCACATTCCGTGCCATACCGGTCTAAGCCTGTGCAGGCCGTTTGGGAGCGTGCAGTCCCACAGTGACGTCACAGCGCCACCCAATGGAAGAGCAGAGCGCTTACTGCCCAACCTTATATTTATTAACCTTGGCGGTGATCTGCCTCATTATGATTACAGAAATATATTTCAAAATTTCAATTATTTTTTTAATTTATAGACGAACGGATTCGGTAAATATGTTGCCATACTCTGGTCTTATGCCCCTACATCTCAATAAATTTCACTACATGCACACAAGCTTACTCGTTTTTTACTCAATGCATAAAACTGAGGTCCGTAACACAAGTGGTCAAAAAATAAAAATGATTGCTAAGCCTACCACACTCCTCCATTTGCTAGTTGAGCGTAAGCTCGTACACTCGGTGCCATAGGTTTTATGGTTTTAGTACGTTTCTTCTTACTTTTTTAGTTTATTAGACTGAATTAAAATGAAATAGAATTTTATCGCCTTCAGTCACAAAATTGTGTTTTATTTTAGACAATGAATTTCGAGCCCTGAGGACTGCTTTGTAATGTTTTTTAATGTCTATGCAAACCTCTTATAAAATAATAGCAGTTTGTAAATTTGTAATGTGAAAATTTAACATAAAAATCTGTATCTTTTTATATATAAAAATAAACATCTTTATGTATGTAAAATTAAACACCTTGATTTGCATAGAGAATCTTAGTAATATAAAAGTGGAACGTCTTCTTAGCTATAAGACTTTGAGTTGTTATTCCATAATGTGTCTCAAGATGAGAAGTGTTTGTGTTGGTGATTTATTTATACATACAAATGTACTCCAATTATAATCCTGCACCAGACTTATTCGAGCAACACTTTTTAATAAGTAAGTCAATTGCTAAATCTCTTTTATTATATGAAACTCTTTTTAAAATTTTCCTGTTATTACAACATGTTTTGATCTTAACAGGCCCAGGCCTTGAAACACGTATAATGAATCATTAGAGGCACCTGATGATGAGCCTTCAGGGCTCGAAATGCATTGTGTAAAATAAATACAATTTTGCTACTGAAGGCGAATTCATTTTATTTTACTGAAGTACCACAGTCACGGAACATCACTGGCAATAACTGCCAAAATTAAGTGAATTAAAATGAATAACACAGCTTGTTATGGTGAAATTTATTATGGTGTAGAGACATAAGACAGATGACGGGAATATATTTGTCGAATTTAGTCGTTTATAAATATGAAAGCGATGTTGGGATTTTTAAATATATTTCTATAATAATTTTGGTCCACTTGATAAAATCGTCAAAGGTCATCTAGGATAATGCAGTCCCATCAGTTGGTTGACCGAAGAAGCGAACTTGCTCGTAAGTTGTGAAACGAATGGTGCGGCGAAGAGGAAAGTGTGCAAAATAACTGTGCAGCCACATACAGGTACTCCATAAAGTATTCGTCTAATACATGAACTTCTGTTTAAATGCCGGTCGCGGTGGCCGAGGGGACTAAGGTGCTCCAGTCACGGTCTGCACGGCCACTACGGTCGGGGGTTCGAATCCCTCCTCGGGCATGGATATTTGTGCCGTCCTAGTTCGTAATTAGTTCATAAGTAGTTTGTAAGTTTAGGGATTGATGGCCCCGTAGTTAAGTCCCATAGACTATACAAGCATTTGAACATTTGAACTTATGTTTAAATGTATATAAATAGTGGAAATCTATGAGACTAAAATAAAGCAAGAACAAAGATGTCTTTTTGATCAGCGAAAGTGGGAAACAATACAGGAAAACATATTGCTATTAGGACAAAACTTTCAATAGTCCTAGAATACAGAAGTCAGACACATTCACGTACCTCGGTGTCCACATCAATCATCAAACCACCATAGAACAAGATATTGTAAGAAGAATTCAAAGCTGGGGGAAGATGTCTAGGAGGTGACTTACAATCCAGGCAGACCATCATCAAACCAATAGTTTGCCCTGCAAGTGAGACATGGACCTTGACAAAGAAAGCTGAGAAAAAACTCATAACTTTCCAAAAGAAGGTACTGATAAAATTTATGGATCAATGAAAGAAAATGAACTGTGGAGACTAAAGAAAAACAGAGACTCAGATAATTATGTGAACAAACTGACATCGTAGCTGGTGTTAAAAGACTCAGATCGTAAGGACACGCGAGAAGAAGAGGGGAAAACACAGTACATACAGTAAAAAAAAAGAGTATTTTCAAACTGTTACTGTATATATATTATTAGTAACAACGGTTTAAGACACCAACCAATCATGTAGAAAAGGTAAATGATATTCATTAATACAGAACATTTTAAAATAAAAATGCCTATTAAAATTATAAAAAATATAACTATTACTGCCAGAAACATTCCACAAATATCTTTTAAATGTATGAACCTTTAAAGAGAGCGCCACAGTCGATAATGACGAAGACCGACGTCAGCTGTGTAAGAATTGTAACAGCTGCATCAGTACGAACGCAACCTCCAACATGGAGGTCGAGATGTTTTACGTATTTTAAACGTTTTTTAAGCTACATATTTTATTACTGACTATAAACGAAACTTTGTACAACTGGTTTATAACTTGACATGTATTTTATTCTAACTGGTTCTTTTGTTTTTGTTTTAGCATTGATAAGGACCACACAGTGGTCGAAATCTAGATCTGCAATAAATAGTACCTACGACTGATAGCTGAAAAATTTCTACAAATCCACTGTGTCACGACAATACCGCGTATCTGCAAATTATAGCGATTTTACTTTCTTACGTGTAATTACATGATGGGACGTTGTTTGTAAACTAGCAACATCAGTACTGGGTGTTACTATTCTAGTTTTCAGTTTCCTCGACTATATAAAAACATATCATGCCATTATTATGACGACTGTTTCTTGTCTCTCCTGTAGAATTTTGGCTTAACAGATACTGGTCTTGCCGTGACACAGTCGAAATATACAGTAATGGATAGAGAAATGGAAGGAAGGAGACCTGTAGGACGGCCGAGAAGAAGGAGGAAGAGTAAGGCCGTGGGAGACGCGCAGGTATGAGGAGGCAGCTGACAGGCTGGACCCAGTAAGGCCAAGGAGCGGCTGCGCTACGTGTGGCCAGTCTATGTAAACTTAGGTACTGTTTATACACAGGGATAGGCATTCAGAAGTACAGATAGACATTTTAAGATGCAATAGACTTTCCTATAGTAATATCAATCTGAACACAGAATTATTTATAAAAGGTTCTCCTTTCGTCTTTATCATCTTTTGCTGCTCCTTGGCATGTAGTTCAACAGAGATCCTGCTGTTTGTGCTGGAGTTTTGCGCTACTTCTCTTCTAAGGTGTTCTGTAGATCACTTTTTCTGGATGATACCTGCTTCTTTTTATCGCGTATATGACACACATTCTCTATAGGATTAATGTCTGGGTATTGTAGTGGAATCTGCATCCAGTGAGGCATGTTATACAACACCCGTATATTTGTACTTAGAGTCCTATGTTTTGGATCATTATTTAGTGTGAAAATATAATCCTCACTAAGTCCCGTAGTACTCAGACTTTCAGATACATGTTTTAGGATATCTATGTGCTCAAAAGTCAATCGATAAAACACAAATCGCCTCCAGTAATTGCACTGATGAATCCATCCTCCAAGCTTAACTGAGACTGTTATCTCTCTCTCTTCAAGTTAACAATTCAGTTTTCTTCACTTTTAGTCGCCCATTTGACTTAAACAGCCCAAATCGACTCTTATAAGTAAATACTTTTTTCAGAAATCAGATCCCTGGGATTTATGTTCTCTTCTAAATGAATGTTTCTTTCTTGTGTTTGTTATACTGTTGTACGGGTTGCTCGCTCTTCATACCAGCTTCATAAAGCTGATTTTTTAAAAACATTTTCCTTGTTGAAACAACCGGACATATATATCTCTCTCTTATCTGTAGTTTTTCAACGTTTTAGAACCATGTTACTTAATTAATATCACTCATCGACTTTCAGACCAGAGGGAAACACTGTACTGGGTGGAAGACAACCGCTACCGCATTTCTCTTCTCGAAGATACACAATCACGTAATAGTTAATTATTCAAAGAGTGTTGGCATTCATCACAGTTCTCTAACCGACAAAAACTTTTATGAAGAGCTTCAACCATTTCTTCATCCTCTGGCTGTCATTTCTTCCAAGATGATGGCATCTCGAAAAACTTCTTGTAGCAACTGTTGTCATATCTTGCTTCAGCAGTAACTAAATCAATAACACTTTCCAATCAAATTGTCTCATTTAGATCCCACTCATCATTACGAGATTTAGCGGTACTCAGAATAATATATTTTCCCTCAATGGCTCGAACTTCGTAAACATTTCGGCAGTCCAGAGGCAAATGTTTATCAAAGTGCATATCACATTCATCTCCACAAAAACGACAATGCTGTTTGAAGTCAAAAGTAGAGACACTAAATCGCAGCTTTGGAATTTTTGAAGGATAGTGTTGAACGAAAGCCGCAGTACTGCTCGACTTGTGTAGTTCTCACAGCTCACATGCTCCCGAACTGTTGTCGCACTTTCTACTTTTTCGTGTAATCCATCTTTACGTTGAGGACTGCTTTCCACTAAAGTATCGATACCATGAGTAACATAAACAGTTTCCTCTTATGACAGCAAGGTCTTGTTGCAAATAAAGCACACCTCTTTCATGTTCACAATTGAAATAATTGATCAGTTATGTGGAAACCTGAAAATTACAAAAGAAACATATTTCAGTTATTATATTCACCTGCATTTAAATTATACATAGAAACTAACTTTATTCGTGATTTATCAACTTAAAATGTAAAAATAAAATTCACAATAATAAAATACTGTGGATATTTTATAGATCTTTCTATGCACAAATCTTCTATTTGTCTGGTAAATACAATTAACGAATAGGAAATCCAAAGAAGTAATGTCACTATAATGTTGTAAGTAAAAACTGCTAGATGCAAAAACAATAAAAATTTTAAAATCTAATTTCCTTAATACCCATTTGCCTGTTGTATAGTCCGCCTCCGTAGCTCAGCGGAAGCGTCGCTGAATACCACGCAGGTGGCCCGGGAACGAATTCCCGGCAGGGGACTGGGTGTTGTGTGTTGTCCTAATCATCATCATTGGAACGTAAGTTGCCCACGCGGCGTCAACTAAAAAGACTTAACACTAAGGCGGCCGAACAAACCTCCAAGAATGCCATACGCTCATTTCCATTTTGCCTGTTGTATAAAATAGTGAGACAAGGCCAATATTTTGAGGAAAATTCCTATGACGAACTAACCACAGGTTTACACTATCTCTGGAGACTAATCATCTATACTGAGAACTCCTAACATAAGGTTAAAAATGTCTATTGAGAAAATGCAGGAAAACTTTGTTAGAAAACGCGAATCTGTCTCGAGAATACTCACACTTTACAGAAAATAAATTTAGATGATTCCCTTACTATTAATTACATGAAAATCATACTGGTATTATTTTTAAACTCTAAGTCTCTGGTACGTGACTAATAAAATGGTCGTTGTGTCGCATAACTACCTAGTTATTCAAATAAATGTTCAAATGTTTGTATAGTCTATGGAACTTAACTACGGGGTCATCAGTCCGTAAACTTACACACTACTTATGAACTACTTACGAACTAGGACGGCACAAATATCCATGCCCGAGGGGGGATTCGAACCCCCGACCGTAGTGGCCGTGCAGACCGTGACTGGAGCGCCTCAGTCTCCTAGTTATTCATAGAGAAACTTCGAAAAAACGTTGGATAAAGATTTTTTTTCACGTATATTTCACGTAACTCACACGTATTCATGTATATATTGCTAGATTAAAAAATTCAGCTATATTTGGACCAAAATGACATTTTTATGTTAATTCTAAGGGAGTTTATAACCGTTTAAAAATTACTCTAAAAATTCTTATGGCGACCATATTGATGACGTCATAACAATTTTCCCATAGTACGGACCTTTGGGGACTTTTATTGCATTAACTAGGACTTCAGACTGCAAAAGATTTAATATCTCCCCTATTTTTTTCCCTCTTCAGACCATCTTTTGCATAAAGACGCTCTCTAAACGTACATGCTGCTTAAACTAACGATTGACAAGACCAACACATTCTGTCTCGGTGACATGAGGCTCCCATCTCCGCGCTGCGAACAGGCATTAGCTGAAGCCAGGGAGCCATGTTTTGTGCCCAAAACACGGATTTCATATTTAGTACCCTGTGTTAATCTTGCTGTGTCTACTTATAATTGTTAAACTGACAGTCACGTAGCAGGTTGTATAACCCGTAAACTTGCCGACGGGAGATTGTGGAACTAGTAAACTTTGTTTACGGTCAGACGGGGCTGAAATCTTCGACATTACTCGATAGTACACGATCGATGCACGTAGCTCGAAGTTGTACTGTCAATTTATTATTACAGTGCGGTTGCGTATACTTAGCGTTTGCTGAAATGGATAGATATCGCGCAGTCAGAGAGTATATTCAGGAGGAAAAATTATAATAAATAATGTTTTCAGTTTTCGTTAATCTATATGTATTATGAAATCTGTACATCTTATAATATAGGCAGTATGTGGGTATGTATGTTCCACATCTCCTCCTAAACTACTGGACCGATTTCAACCAAACGTGGTACATACCCATGATTCTTACTAGTAGGCAACAATCGCTGTCGGAGGTAAGAAACACCTACGACAAATACGTTAAGAGATATGACGTCATAAACAATGACATTAGTGAAAAACGGCCGCATCATGTGATAATATTCTACATCTGCTCCTAAACTAATGGATCGATTTCAACAAATTTGGTACAATGATATGGTGGGAAAATACACCTAGATACATAGTTTGTACGATATCACATCATAATCAATGAAAACTGTCCCATCTTGCGGCGCGTGATAGCGTGGTTTCATTGGTCAACTATTTGAGAATGAGAGCACTTAGCGACTTGCAATAAACTTTAATCATAATTTCAAATAATTAAAAACTTTTTTCTCGTTGACAACCCCAAAAAAGAAGTTTATCGCTTTCTACTTTTCCGATATTCATGATGTATAGGCTATCTATGGCATTTGGCATGACGTTGGAAGTTATTACTTGCCGCGGTGGAGTAGCCGAGCGGTCTAAAGCGTCTCTCTGCGGAGCGCGCGGTTGCTCGCCGTGGAGGTTCGAGTCCTCCCTGGGGCATGGGTGTGTGTGTTGTCCTTAGGTTAGTTTACCTTAGTTTAAGTAGTTTGTAAGCTACGGCCTGATGACCACGCAGTTTGGTCCGATAGATCTACAAACATTTGAACATTCAGTTATTACTTCTACACTGACAATTGTATTCGCGAGACAATTCACAAACCGTACACATACGACTGAATGTTTCTTCGGTTCTCACTTCCACATATAGTTCATGAAATATGAAGTCATGAACAATTTGGTTCATGAATAACCGCATAATCATGCATGATTTTTTAATTTATTACGTCTTTACTACTAACTCCATACACGACATATTTTGCTGACATTAGCCACATATACCACTGAATGTACCTTAAAATTTACAACATAGTTCTACATATATTTCAGGAGATTGTTCCATATCTCCTCCTAAAATGACGGACCTACTTTTTTAAAAAAGAAAAAAAACTCTTGGAGCACCTATTGCTTACTATCACACAACAATCGTTGTGTTGTTTAAAATTACCTATGACATATGGTCCAGAAGACATGACGTCGTAAATAATGAGTCACAAAAACTTTCCCAATTTTATCTTCGTTTCTAATATAAGACTGGGAAAATGCATATATACCTGGGCGGAACCAGGTTTAGCTGCTAGTTATTCGTAACTAAGAGCTTAGCAGTGTGAACGACCAACGTACACCAGCGAATAATATATGAATTCAAAACGTTGATCCTCCCAGTGGGGACCTGTTCCTCTTAGTCATTGCACAAATTTTTCTATTTCTTTTAATTTCTTAGGTTTTAGTGTAGAATAATGTTTTAACAGCAAATGTGTTACTCTAAAACTCGAGTTATTAGAATGTAAAACAACAGTTAAATTTATTACGAATTTATGTAGAAGAATGTATTAATGGCAAATATATTCGCTTCATTTATTCGATAGTAACAATACAGTTGTTTTTTCATTTCATACGTTTTCCTAGAGAAAATTATACGAGGACTATTCAAAAAGCAGGGAACTTTTCCATCTGATGCTGCTAGGCGCGCACCTTTGCGTAATTTTGGTAAGTACTGTACGTGCTCTGCAGGTCAGTCGTCGTCCAGCCGTAACAACAGGAACATCTTTGGTCTTCTGGTTTTTTCGATATTCGAATTCGAAATGTGCGCTGCAACCGAAAATTCCGCCAGCTATGAGGGTGCGGTATGTGATACGGTTTTTATTGGCAAAAAACCTAAAACCCATAGCAGTTTATCGTGAACTGTGCGAAGTGTACGGAAACAACGTGATGAGTGAATGTTCCGTCCAGAAATGAGCATTCGGTTTAAAAGTGGCCGAACCAGCGTCCATGATGAAGAGGAGAATGGACACCCTAGCACTGTGACTGACGATCTTGTCACTAAAGCTGAAACGATTCGTGAAAACCGTCGCTTCACAATAACGGAGCTTTCGATTTCTTTTCTACAAGTTTCACGGACATTGTTGTTTGACAATTTCACTCAAAAGCTAGGCTACCATAAATATTGAGCACTGTGGGAATCAAAAATGTTTACAGAGCACCTTAAAGAACAGTGTGACTTTTCTGGAAGTCTACCACAAACATGGTGATTCATTACTGGATCTAATCGTAACTGGTGACGAGACTAGGGTGAAACACATCAATTTCGAGACAAAATTACAGTCCATGGAGTGGGCGCACACAAGTTCCCCTCCAAAAACCAAAAAAATGTTTGCAAATTTTGTCAGTCATGTACATGACGGCGACTGTGTTTTTGGATTAGCAATGTATGCTTCTTATTGATTTTCTCGAACGTAGAGCAGCCACAACTTCTGCCCGGTACTGTCAAACTTTGAACACCTTTACATGAGCAAAACAAACACCGAAGAAAGATAACATCCAAAATTTTGTTTTTGCACAATGTCCAACCTCACTCGGCAAAACGCACTAAAGAATTCCTTAATTCCGCCCTACAGCTCCGATCTTGCACCAAGTGACTTCCACTTGTTTCCCAAGATGAAGAACTGGCTTGCAACGTAGCGCTTTGATGACGACGCGGAACTCCAGGCGGGCGTGACTCACTGGCTGAAGTCTCGGGCAGCAGAGTTTTACGGCGAAGGAATTTCAAAGTTTTTCCATTACTATGATAAGGGCCTGAATTTGTTTGGTGACTTAGTTGCAAAGTACTGCAGTCGCTTTTTCAGAGGCATATAATAAAATATGTGTTTATATTTTTTTTACTTAGTTTACGCCAATTTTTATATTCTCATTGTTGAATTCGATTTGTTTTTCTACGCATGAATCAAAAATGTTCAAATGTTTGTACAGCTTATGGGACTTAACTACTGGGTCATCAGTCCCTAAATTTACAAACTACTTATGAACTAGCTAACACTAAGAACGGCACAAATATCGATGCCCGAGGGGGGATTCGAGCCCCCGACCGTAGTGGCCGAGCAGACCGTGACTGACGCGCCGCAGTCCCCTCGGCCACCACGGCCGGCCCCAAGAATCAGTTAACAAATTGTGTATTTGTTTACCTTGCTGCACGTTACGGAGTTCAGTCGAGGAACCGTGTTGTATTTTAATTGAGCGTAGTTATATTGTTTGAGCGTTATTCGAAACAGGCAATAGCAAAACACGTCAACGGTTAGCAGCGCTCTCATATAAAATGGCAATTGTAAAATGAACGTATAACCAGTGGTAGACTAAGGGGGGGGGGGGCGGAGGGGGCGTACCGCCCCGGATCTCTCGTCTTGGGGGGGGGGGGGCTTCAAATACCTCGAAAGCACGTGTTTTTTTATTTTATTTTTTTTTATTGCCCTTGGACTCTCGTTTTGAGGCCTCCAAATTTCAAAAGCAATTTTTTTAGACTGTCCCGTGCCACTCTACCTGGGGGTCTCCAAATCTCAAAAGTTACTTTTCTTATAGTAATACGTGTATTTCCAAGTGGACGGAGGGGGAGGGAGCTTGTTTTTGTTTGCCGCCCAACCCCGAGTCTTCGACAGCCTTAGTCCGCCACTACGTGTAATGCTTATACATGATGTACGAGGTATGTCGAAAAGTAAGATGACTTTCTATTTTTATCAAAAATATTTGTTTATTCATCAATATTCACTTTGTCCACTTCATAGTAATCCCCCCTTCAGATACGATACAATTCTATCAACTTTTCTTCCTACCGTCGAAGCATTTCTCATCAGAACTTTTTGATACAGCCATGCGTATATCCAGCGATGCAATTTTTATTTGCTCAATCGTTGCAAATCTCCTTCCTTTCACAGGTCCCTTCAGTTTTACGAATAGGAAAAATTCGCAGGGGTCCAATTCCTGTGATTATGGTGGCTGAGACATGATTATCGTATTGTGTTTTGCGAAAAAAGTCTCTCAGAAGCAACGATGACTGAGCGGGAGCATTGTAGTGACTCAAAATCCATGATAGTCTTTTCAGAATTCCGGACGTTGTTTCGTATTGCTTATCGAAAACGGCACATAACGTCAAGGTGATACACCTTATTGGCCATACGACCTTGAGGCAAAAATTTATGCTGCACTACGCCACAATATCTGAAAAAAAAAAAGGTGAGCAAAACTGTGACATTTGATCGAACTTGGTGCGTTTCTTTCGGACTTTCCAGCATGCTTTCCATTAGGCCGGTTGGTCTTTGGTTTCGTCGTCATGGCCGTAAAACCTTGTTTCGCCACCAGTTATGATCCTTTTGAGTGAATTAGTATTATCACAGTCTTTAAATTGCTTCCAAGCGATGCTCATAAGCAGGTTCTTCTGATCAAAATTGATAAGTTTAGAACAAACTTCGCCGACACACGTCTCATGTCCAAAATCATGCCCAAAACATCTGAAGAAAATGGACTAGACAAGCCGACTGATGTGCTAACCTCCACAGCAACTTCTCTTGCGGTAATTTATTTTACAAAACAGTTTCTTTCACAGCTTTGACGTATCACATGTTATATTCTGGGGTGTCCATCTTGGATGAGCTTTAACTATTTGTAAACATTTTTTATTCTATTTATTTATTTTTTTAAATAGTGAAGACTCATAGCATGCCACTGACAACATTTCGTTTTAGAGCACTTGATTCCATTTTTCACACGAAATTTGATGCATATTCTTTGATCCATTTTTATAATAATAGAAAATCACAGAGGACACTAAAACATGTCTAACCTTTCTACTTGTCTAAAACAGACAAAGTGTGCTGTACACTTGCAACTGTGAACACATTCGGGGCATGTGTAACAATATAATAGAAAAATAGCACGGTCATGTTTTAGGGTCCACTAGGTTTTCCTGTAGTTTTATGCAAACATTTCCAACAAAAATAATAAAAATATGATTAATATAAAGTTATTGGCGATACGATTACGACTCTACTATTGTGATAATATTTATGCACTTCTCACGTAATACTCTTTATAACCGAATTTTAACAAACAGCCAAAATTATTTGAAACTTGAGTTTATCTTTGACAGACATACACTTCTTGCACTTTTACCTTTTTAAACTATTATTTTAATATCAGTCCCATATTTTCATTATCTTTTTGGGTTAAAATATTTCACCTTTTGTGCCGTGGTAGTTTGTCTTCGTCTTCAAGTTTATTTTCTTTGCCTGTACTGGTTTATCGAGTGACAGTGTCAAATCTTCGTTATTTTTGAAAATGTCTCTGACACGGTGCGAGTTCGAATGTTCAAATGTTTGTATAGCTAATGGAGCTTAACTACGGGGTCATCAGTCCCTAAACTTACAAACTACTTATGAACTAACTAATACTAAGGACGGCACAAATATCCATGCCCCCCCCCCCACTCGGGCATGGATATTTATGCCGTCCTAGTTCGTAAGTAGTTCATAAGTAGTTTGTAAGTTTAGGGACTGATGACCCCGTAGTTAAGTCCCATAAGCTTAACAAACATTTTGAATTTGAACCGTGGCCGGCAGTGCGAGTTATGGAAGTAACAGAAGACAGCAAAATTGTAGAGAATTTTCTCCTTTACAAACTGGTTTATTCAATTTTCACGTGAGATTAACGGTTAAGCCGTTATTTTCGTTTAAATTTCGAACTGTCAAAAGGCGATCGGAAAGGCCCACCTAAAGTGGACCAAAAGATAAATAATCGTATGTACGTTGCCCGCGGATTTTCAAAAGTAACCGTACTTTTTAAGCAGATCTCGTACATTTCAACGAGTAGAATTACAACACAGTGACGGAATAAGGCTGTCGGAGGTCCGGGACGGCGGCAAAACAAAATGAGCCCCCCCTCCTCCCGTCCACTTGGAAGTACATGTATTACTATAAAACAGTTACTTTTGAGATTTGGAGGCCCCCCAGGACGAGAGGCACAGGACAGTCTAAAAGAAATAAGAATAACTTTCGAGATTTGGAGGTTCCAGAATGGGAGACCAAGGACACTGAAAAAAAAAAAAAAAAAAAAAAAAAAAAAAACCCCTCGTTCTTTCTTGGCATTTGGAGGCCCACGAAGACGAGAGGCCCGGGGCGGCTCCCACCCGTAGTCCGCCACTGCTGCAACAGACACGCACTGCGGCGGCGGCAATGATTTGGGTACAAGGGGAATAAGTGTCGGAGTGCGTAGTTTGCCGGCCGCACTAGCGACGCAGACGTCGACACCGCGCCGCCTGGGAAGGCCAGCGTTGCGTCAGCGGAGAGCGGCGGTGCCGGCAAGGCCGCGCCTGCTGCTGCCACAGCCGCGCCGTCTGCCCACCTGCCCTGTTCTGCTACACTCTGCCCTGCTCTGCTACACTCTGCCCTGCTCTCTTCTGCTCCCGTCCGTTCCGCTCGCTGGCGGCATTGGTGTGAGCGCAGAGGCAGCCTCTGTTGCATCATCCTGCGATACAACCAGCGGCGCTCATCCCACCCAAGGTTACTAGCGTGGCCAAAAAAGGTAAAGCAGACAACAATCCCAAGATTGGTTTGAACACCACAGAGCTTCATTAGGCATGGTCCTGTTTGGAGGTGGTATCACATTGCCTTCCCCCAACTTTCTAACTGACTTACCCAGCCAGTTATAGGTGGACCTACAGCTTAACGTGTGTTCCAAACCACGGTGCTACTCAGTTTTTTTTTTTTTTTTTTTTTTTTTTTTCACATCCCCAACACTGCCAGAGGTGAAAGAAGGGGAAAGTGACAGATAAAAATCCTAGAACCTGGCGTGGATCGCTCCGGCGACCTTCGGATTCATAGTCTGGCACTCAACCACTGTGCTACCGAGGCGCACCCATGTACTGTCAATGACAATCAGTATTCCGAAAATGTTCAAATGTTTGTAAATCTATCGGACCAAACTGCGTGGTCATCAGTCCGTAGCTTACAAACTGCTTGAACCTAGGTAAACTAAGGACAAACACACATACCCATGCCCCAGGGAGGACTCGAACCTCCACGGCGAGCAACCGCGCGCACCGCAGCGAGACGCTTTAGACCGCTCGGCTACTCCACCGCGGCTATCAGTATTCCGCGGAAGTAACTTTATATACAGGGTGTTACAAAAAAGTACGGCCAAACTTTCAGGAAACATTCCTCACACACAAAGAAAGAAAATATGTTATGTGGACATGTGTCCGAAAACGCTTAATTTCCACGTTAGAGCTCATTTTATTACTTCTCTTCAAATCACATTAATCATGGAATAGAAACACACAGCAACAGAATGTACCAGCGTGACTTCAAAGACTTTGTTACAGGAAATGTTCAAAATGTCCTCCGTTAGCGAGGATAGATGCATCCACAGCTGCGTCGCATGGTATCCCTGATACGCTTATGCAGCCCTGGAGAATGGCGTATTGTATCACAGCCGTCCACAATACGAGCCCGAAGAGTCTCTACATTTGGTACCGGGGTTGCGTAGAAAAGAGCTTTCAAATGCCCCACACATGAAAGTCAGGAGGGTTGAGGTCAGGAGAGCGTGGAGGCCATGGAATTGGTCCGCCTCTACCAATCCATCGGTCACCGAATCTGTTGTTGAGAAGCGTACGAACACGTCGACTGAAATGTGCAGGAGCTCGATCGTGCATAAACCACATGTTGTGTCGTACTTGTAAAGGCACATGTTCTAGCAGCACAGGTAGAGTATCCCGTATGAAATCATGATGACGTGCTCCAGTGAGCGTAGGTGGAAGGACATGAGGCCCAATCAAGACATCACCAACAATTCCTGCCCAAACGTTCACAGAAAATCTGTGTTGATGACGTGAATCGAGGACGTACAGAACATACTAACGAAACAATTGGGTATTTTGACAACTGTCTGCACGAATTATTTCAATTTACATTTAAAGAGAAGTACTAAAATGAGGTCTAACATGGAAATTAAGCGTTTCCGGACACATGTCCACATAACATATTTTCTTTGTGTGTGAGGAATGTTTCCTGAAAGTTTGGCCGTACCTTTTTCTAACACCCTGTATACATATATACACTGATCAAAACAATTTTGGACCAGCTAAATATCATACACAATATGGTAACGTATTTTATTCAGATAATGGTTACAGTTGAAATTTCTCTCTGATACAGTACGATATTTTTCTGCCTCAACTCTTTATTTGAGGTTTACTTTCAGCGAGGCGCCGAGGAGCTACGAGTAATTGTGAAAAAGTCATTCTCTTAGCCCTGTATTATGACGTGTGATCACTTTGCACGGCCAGTACAGTTGTACACCTGCGTACAAGGGCAGTGTGAGGTTATCAAATAGTTTTTGAGGGAAATTTGGGCGCAAAATCCAGTTCAGCAACCATTGTGCGAGGTGCTGGTCTGGCTGCAATGCGTCTGCCAAGTGCGTTCCTGACATGATCAAGCGGCTTTAAGTCCGGTGAACAAACTGGCCACTCTATTCAATCAGTTCTCTTAACCTTAACCATATTGTCCACCAGTGCAGCTTTGTGTGGACGAGCGTTATCGTCCACCAGAAGGAACCCATCTCCAATAGCGCAAGCGTAGGGCACAACAAAACGTCAAAGGATCTCGTGTCCATACCTCTGAGGAGTCAAAGCATTATTCTCAGCTACATAGAGGTCCGTATGTCCGCCAATACTGACTGCTGCCCAGACCATTCATCCTTTAACATGATACGGTCATCTTTAGGTAAAACTTCCGGGCTGAGAGACCGTGGTGCAGGTATAAAACTTCCTCCCGACGTTTCATCTCCAACTGCGGGAGACATCTTCCAAGGTCTTCCGGCAACTGCGTTATCAGTCCGGAAGTTTTACCTGAAGACAACGCCTGCCGTCAAAGTTTACATTATATGATGATATGGTCATGTTTCCTGCCCGTAAGTAGGATTGTTTAGAGTTCCTTGTTTTCTCGAGATGAGAGAACGACAATTGTCCGGCTGAACACAAAACCTTGACTCATCTGTGAACAGAACCCGGCGGCATTCTTTGTGACTCCAATCCCGATGTTCCTCCGCCCAGTTTCTACTGGGTAAATGGTGTCGGGTTTTAATGGGACACACACCACAGACCTTCGTGCATAGAAGCCACGATCCCGAAAGCGATTTCCGACTGTCTGTGTTGATTTTGCGCAATCCGTTGCTGCCTGAAAGGTGCGTTGCAGCTGAGTTACATTCACCTTCCGGTCTCGACGGGCTGCTAACCGGAGATAAAGATCACCGCTTGCTCATGTTACCCGCGGACGACCTTGGTCTGCCTTCTTTTTAACGGTTCCTCTTGTCTGAAATCGCGTCCAGGTCCTGGAAATTACGCTTTGTGACACTCCAATAGCAGCAGCCACCTCCCTCTGTCCCCGCTTCCATCCTGCGTGGCTTTCCAAGCCATAGTTGTGGGTTACTCACGTTGTTGCATTGCACTACTTGTTCACAACACTGTCTGAACTATTAGTGTAATTCGTTTGGTAAACACAAATCAGCACCAAACTCCTCTGGAGTACTTTGTGTTATTACCAGTATCTCGGTTGTTGTCTCCGCTCTGTATAACTAACACAAAGATGTCGAATCAATTTAGTCATTCTGAGGATGACAATATTTCAGAACCTGGATATCTCAACTAATTGTTTTGACCAGTGTATGTAAACAGGTTTCGGACAATTTGATTTTTCTTTTTTACTTTGGCTATCAATTATTAACAACTGGTGAAATATTCAAGCCGCGGTGGAGTAGCCGAGCGGTCTAAGGCGCCTCGCTGCAGAGCGCGCGGTTGCTCGCCGTCGGAGGTTCGAGTCCGCCCTGGAGCATGGGTGTGTGTGTTGTCCTTAGGTTAGTTTACCTTAGTTTAAGTAGATTGTAAGCTACGGACTGATGACCACGCAGTTCGGTCCGATAGCTTTACAAACATTTGAAATATTCAAGTTGCTTCATCACTTACCATGCTGGAAATCCACTGCCGGTATTTAATAACAGTGCATATGGAGTACATGAAATGATTACATTTATAGATCAACAGGTGTCAATCCATCATGAAACACCCATACCGGTACGTGGTGTAGTGTTCACGGGCGGCAATGCATCTGTCATCTCATTCTGGCATTCATTTGATCATACAGAAGACAAATTTCGTCTTGGGATACATTATTACACGCTAGCTCGACCTGTTGTCGTTGTGGTCTTCAGTCCTCAGATTGGTTTGATGCAGTTCTCCACCTTACTCTGTCCTGACCAAGCCTCTCCATCTCCTCGAAGGACGACAACCTACATCCATTTCAATCTGATTAATATATTTATCTCTTGGTCTTCTTCTGCGGTTTTTACCTCACACACTTCCCTCCAACGATAAATTCTGAAATCCTTTATGTCTAAGAATGTATCCTAGCAATCGTTCCCTTTTTTGGTCAAGGTATGCCAGAAATTCCTTTTCTCCCAAATTCTGATCAGTACCTTCTCATTAGTTACGCGATCTACCCACCTAATCTTCGGCATTCTTCTGTAGCACCACATTTCAAAAGCCTCTTCCTGTCCGTACTGTTTATCATCCATGTTTCACTCCCCTACAAGGCACCACTCCAAACAACTGCCTTCAGAAACGACTTCCTTACGCTTAAATTAACACTCGATGTTAACAAATTTTTCTTTTTCAAAAACGCTTCTTTTACCTTTGCCATTCTGCATTTTATATCCTCTTTACTGCGACCATCATATGTTATCTTATTGCCTAAGTAACAAAACTCATCTACCTCTAATGTTTCATTACCTAATTTAATTCTTTCAGAATCTCCTGATTTTCGAAGACTGCATTCCATTACCCTTGTTTTAATGTTCATGTTATATGCTCCTTTCAACACACTGTACATTCCGTTCAATTGCTCCTCCAGGTCCTTTTCTGTCTCTGACAGAATTACAATATCATCAACAAAACGCAATGTTTTTATTTATTCACCCAGAACTTTAATCCCTATTGCCAATTTTTTCTTTCTTTCCTTCACCACCTGCTCGATGTACAAATTGAATAACATCGGAGAAAGGCTACAACCCCGTCTTACTCCCTTCCTAACCTTTGCATCCCTTTGATGCCCTTCAACTCTGATAACTGCTGTCTGTTTTTTGTACAAGTTGTAAATAATCTCCCGTTCCCTATATTTTACTCCTGCTGATTTCAGAATTTGAAAGAGTGTATTGTCGAACATTGTCAAAAGCCTTCTCCAGATCTACAAAAGCTAGAAACGTAGGTCTGCCTTTCTTAGCCTATCTTCTAAGATAAGCAGCTAAGTTGAGTATTGCGTCCCGTGTTCCTCCATTTCTCCTGAATCCAAAGTGGTCTTCCCCAAGGTCGGCTTCTACCAGCTTTTCCATCCTTCTGTGAATGTGTTAGAATTTGGTTTGACGTTTTCATGAAGTTCTGCAAGAGTTCTGGGTCGGCGAGTAGCAAGTGCCATTTGTCGTTCCATCGGACCCCAAAAGTTCTCGATTCAAGTCCGGAGATGGTGCTGACCAGCGACGTTGCTGTATGTCTTGCTCAGCACGTCGCGTTTCACGTGCAGGGTGAGGAGAGCATTGCCTTGTTAGGACGACACACCAGTTCCTGTTACAAGAGTGGCAAAAGAACGGATCTTGCAACACTGTCCACGTACCGACTGCTGATCAGCTCCCCCCACAAAACACCAAAGCTTATCACAACTCAGACGGCAGGGCCCGGGGTGGGGCCATTGTCTCTTAGACCAATGCACTCTACGAGACAGCGCACGCCAGGACTAAGCGCAAACGACCGTAACTTGCATGTAGGCAGGATCTGCTGTCATCGCTGAAAACCACGGCCCACAATTCCAGGTGAGCCTCTGATATCATCAGTCCAGATGTGCACGGCGACGTGTGGCGTGGGTGGAAGACGGGCTAGGACAGGGGTGGCCAGTCAATAGTACCAAGGCAAAAAAAAAAAAAAAAAAAAAAAAAAAATTAATAATAATAGTTATATGTAAAAAATACGTACAACACACAGCGCAACGAAATCCTCAACTGCTGTTCGCGTGCTCTTGTACCGTTTTTCATTCGCCATTCCATCACGTTATTTATCCTCTCTTCCTCACAGTAGATCTCTTGTCTTCGTCACGCGATGAAAATGAGCGGGCAGGGAGTGCGGAACGCGCCGCGGGTGTGGGGCGGATGTCAGATGTGGCATTGCGGATCACGTAATATAGCTGAGTGAAAGTAAGTTTCTGCAAAGATTTCGAGTCCTGTTCGACGAAATATAAATATTTATTAAGAAAGAGGTGATGATTATCAGCAAATTTATGATTTAGGCTGGCAATGTGATTTAGAATTCTTAGCAGATTTTACCGGAAAGCTGTACACTTTAAACCTGACTACAAGGAAAAACAGTAGCAGAAATGATGAGTTATATTGCAGCATTCCGAAGTCAAAAAGAAAAAGAGAGTAAACATTATTGTTGCTTGGCAGACACTTATCACTGGATTCTTTAAAGTTGTCAGTTCACAACTGCAAAGCTGACTTTGATAATGTAATGGACGATGATCAGGCGCAGTACTCATACTAACACGAATAAGTTACTTAGTAAGAATAATTCTTAATTTTATATTTCCCCTCCTCATAAAATTAAAAAAAAAAAGGTACATAAATGTACGCCGAAATATACTTCTTCATTTCATATTTAAAGAAGCACCGTATGTAAGCGGTAGATCGCACAGGGCTTCGTCAATAATAGATCTTGGCAAATGGTTGTAAAGCTATGGGACCTAACTGTAGTGGCCATGGCTCCCTAAACTGATAAACTACTTAAAGTAACTTATGCTAAGATCAAAATACATATAAACACACACACACACATACGAACACACACACACACACACACACACACACACATGCCAGGAGGATGACTCGAACCTCCGACGGGGAATGGCCGCGCACTCCTCAGCAAGGAGCCTTACGCAATGTGCCACAGAAACATGGCTCTTCCGTTACGAGCACAAGTCGAATGGGCAAAACAAGAGTTTGTTAACCACTGTACCGATTCGTATGTCGCCTTCTGGCGTCAGATGGAAATTTGTGAAACAAACTCTGACAGCAATGGACTGGCACTGAGTGCGCGTCGTGTTGGATGTCGTAACTGCGGCGATGGCAACGCGGCCTCGGGGAGCCGTATGAGCAGCGGTTGCCGGGACTATGTTTGGCCGGCCGCGGTGGCCGAGGGGACTGCGGCGCGCCAGTCACGGTCTGCACGGCCACTACGGTCGGGCGTTCGAATCCCCCCTTGGACATGGATATTTGTGCCGTCCTTTGTGTTAGCGAGTTCATAAGTAGTTTGTAAGTTTAGGGACTGATGACCCCGCAGTTAAGTCCCATAACCTATACAAACATTTGATTTGATTTTGACTATGTTTGTAGACGGTGCAATGAGGTAATGAAAGCGAGCAAGACTGGGGTTTAACGTTACGTCGCCATCTTGGTCATTAGAGGTGGTACCCACGCTCTGATTGATTTTTGGTAAGTATGGGGGAGGAAATCAGCCGTGTCCTGAACCATCTCGAAAGAGTTGTTAGTGTTGGTATTTCGATATTTTGCGAACCCACAGTTTTTAACTTGGAAGATACGAAGACAGGTTCATCTTGCTGGTGTAAGGAAAAATAACCACCACTCTGGCCGACTGAATCTCAAGGCACTCACTCACGTTATTGGCTGAAGATTACAGTATGATTTCATTTTCCTTTCCTTGTCACCTCATGTGAATGTTTACTTTGAGCCTCATGTGAAGTGTTAGTTTTTATTATAAAGTATGTATTCAAGTTTATGATACACTACTCTTCACAAGTAAACAGAACACCTTGAAGGGATAAAGATAGAAAGTACATAGTTCCAGGACATGTACATAGGGGGACAAAAAGATTTCCCCGCCCGAATAACGTGAAGTCCAAGGACATTGCGCATGCCCTAGTTGCGAAGTGCGAGTGTTCCCAACTCTAGCGGAATTCGGAGATTCAGTTTGGAGTTTACATGGTCAAATAGTAGCAATATAATCGTGAGCATACAGTATATGGCGAGATTCATAGCAGCTTAACTCACGTATCATTTATTCTGAAAACGTTATTGGAGCACGTAGAAGTGGTTGAGGTATAAGAACTCGACGTGGGTTGATGTACTACAACGAACCACTTGTTACATATTTTTCGTTGGCAGATTGGATGGGTTGACGGTTTACGAATACAAGAGGGAGCGATTTCGAGTAACAATGCAGTCCACTATTTTTATTTGTCTGTTTAAGACCTCTGTAGGTATCATTTTTTTAACATTAATTCGCTATGAATTGTGCAATTATAGGCTTTTCTAGATGTCACATTCTTAAGCATATTCCATTTTGTCGTAGGCTAATCTTTAAATAACTAGACAAATGATAGCCACATAAAATGTTGAAAATGGGCGCATGTATTTGTAAATACTTCGATTTCCACATGGTAAATCTATAATGTTAAACTAAGATAAATGTATCGGCAGATAAGCATAATTTTCTAAGACCCTACGCACGGTTTAGACGAGTGAGTTGCTGTGCCTTCCATTATCTGTTGTTTGCAGTTTAATATTCCTTGTACAATTCCGGTACCACTTTCGACCGTTACGCTAATGATAAACGACAGGTAGCTCATTGACACAATGTCGGCCTTCCTGGTTAATTGGTGTGCATTGGATCGGATGTCACCAAACCCTTATGGATTGCACAGCAAACGTTGCTTTAGTTACTTTTTGTTATTAAATTATATAGGTTTTATTTTTCAAGCATTCTCTTAATTAAATAACTAATTACAGTTCGTCAATTTCATATCTGAAAGTAATCTTCCTTGGAAGGTAATATTTATTTGACGACACATAACAAAAATATAAACATCCTTGGAGAGTATTTTTCATCTGACCTCAAATGAAAATAATCTTCCTGGGAAAGTAATATTTATTTGATCTTCCATTGGGCCGTGGCGATTCTTACTTATTCTTTATTTATATTAACGAAGGGATTTCTTGTTTCTTGCCCTCATTTCTCTTCTTGTAGTTTCTTAATGTCAGCATTTTCTTCATTATGAACTTCCTATGTCTAGTATTACAAGGAGTTCTGCTTCTTCTTTTTTCTCTGAACATAATTGTTTATTCATTTCTATTTGAATCTCAGTTGATGTAGATAATGCCTACTTCATCCAAATTTGATATTGTTTTATTTTTGATCATTAATTGTTTTGCATTGAAGTATTAATTTTATGAAACTTCCTGCCAGATTAAAATTGTGTGCCGGAACCGGGACTCGAACCTGAGACCTTTGCCTTTCGCGGGCAAGGGCACTACCGACTGTGCTATCCCGACACGACTCACGATGCCGCCTCACAGCTTTACTTTCGCCAGTACCTCGCCTCCTACTTTCCAAACTTCAGCGCACACTCCGCTGCATACTGAAAGTTTCATTCTGGAAACAACCCTTACGCTGTGGCTAAGCCATGTCTCCACCATATCCTTTCTTGCATGGTTCGCAGGAGAGCTTCTGTGAAGTTTGGAAAGTAGGAGGCGAGGTACTGGCGGAATTAAGTTGTGAGGCGGCATCGTGAGTCGTGTCGGGATAGCACAGTCGGTAGTGCCCTTGCCCGTGAAAGGCAAAGGTCCCAGGTTCGAGTCCCGGTTCCGGCACACAATTTTAATCTGCCAGGAAGTTTCATATCAGCGCACACTCCGCTGCAGAGTGAAAGTTTCATTCTATTAATTTTATAGGTATTTCCCCCGTTAAGGTAGATTGCAGATATCGTATTTCCATTGTATTTTATTTAGCAAAAGGTTCCGCCCAGTGCTGTTCAACTGATGGAAACCAGTGTAACCATCTTGGCACAGCCCTGCATTAGGCGATGGGAGGCAGAGGCAGGAAGGTAAGAGTAACCCAGTCCACAGCTGTAGGGGTGGAGGAGTCGTTGGTACATTCCTATACCAATTAGGAAGGGATGGAGGGAGGGAAGGTTTTCCATCTCTGGAGAATGTGATCCCTTCATGCGAACACATGTGAGCAGTGTTGTATGAGCAACTGTTGTACCACAGTGTACGAGTCAAGGCTCGAGGTGACTCTTTTCCATGTATCGAAGGAGAACGAAAGAGCAAGGCCGCAGTGATGGATCTGACAAACGATCCAAGCCTCCACGCTAAAAAGCTGTAAGCCCCAATGCCATATGACCAGCAGCTGGTCAAATGTGCGAGTCTAGATTCAGGTGCCCTGCACATAGGTGCCTTGAGGAATGGCCACACTGCATACTCATCTGGAGGTCCACCAGGTTACGGTGCATGCATCCATACAGAAGTCGTTTCAACACCCTCGGCTGAAAGAAAAAAAATAGTTGGCATGACGTTTGCCCCAAACCCCGTAAATATAAGTAAAGCTACTATGTATTAATTTTATTTATATATTTGTAGTGAAAAAGTCAGAATAATATTGAAATTGTAGGTGTTGAGTGTTTCTGTGTGGGACAGAGGGTGGCTAGAATGACTGGACAGTAAATATAATGTCTGCTAACGAACTGTTTTCGTTCCAAAAAGCAAAACAAACTGTATATATCTATGACTATAGACCACTGAAGATGTTTACTGTCATTAAAACGAGACGTGTCTGGTGATAAAAGTGGTATCTTATTTCTAGTTGCATAGACGGACAAACGCTACTTTTATTTAGTTTTTAATTTTTAATATTGACTATTTAACAGTGAGACGGGGGCTGTAATTACTCTATTTTTCACACTAAACTTGTGTTACTGTACCTTTCTCCTTACACTAATTATTGAAATATGTAACATTTTTTTTGTAGATCTTTATTTATTTTGATTTCTGTGCCTTTGGGGACACATCAGAGGTGATGGGCTCCTGGGATTGTAATACAGTCTATGTTTATATGAAAATTTCGGGATTTTAATGTTTATTGGCGTAGCTTGGCTGCTAAAAAGTGGTTTTACGTGTTGTGCACGGCCAGGGCGCAAAGAGCAGAGACGCTTTTGGGGTCTCCCCCTCCCACCAACTTTCGCTCGCCTTCGGGGAAGGACGAGAGGGGCTGACTTGACCTGTTTGGCGCCGACGCTACAGGCGGCGGAGTATGTGGAATGCTTTACAATGTTGGCCCGCGGTTTACGGTGGGCGATAGTGAGGACTGCCATTTTAGTCATTCGGCCATTTCGCAAAAGAGGAATTTTCCGGATACAAACAATAGCAGAGTGCTCTGGGCCCCAGGCTTTTTATGGAGACGTATTGCCCTTAGGCGTTATCTAAAAAAACTTCATAGAAAGCAGCAGAGTTTGAACACAGTGTGACAAATGGTTTGGTTGAGAGGAAAGCTTTCTGCCCGTCTGGCACCCCAGGCGTTTGGCTCCAGCGGCTGTATATATAGCACAACGTTAACATTTTTAGGTTGTGTGACCGTAGCTAGGAGCAAGGTGAAATTCCTTGCAGAGCATTCACCCTGAGAACGGTGAAATCCGCGGGAAGCTTTGGTGGCGTGGGCGGAGCCTCTTGGCAGCCACAGAGAACGTGTCCTGATTCGGCAAATTATGTTAGAATGACAGCTAAACAATTTGTCAACTGCGCTACGCCATCCGATTGGTTTGACTATTAGCCGTTAGCAGATATTGGTGCGTCTTTTCACGCGTGGCTATGGCCGCCGTCATTTGCCGTGAACTGCGGCAGAGCGCAAGGAGGGACAGTCTCTCGTGTCTGAGCGTCTGAAGTGTACGGACCTCGGGAGTCACGGAATACTCCGTTTAGATTCGCGAGGAGGACATCGTCTTAAACGGTCCTCTGGTTAGCCTTGTGTGTGATTCCGAAGATTCGGACCTAGTAGAACTTGTGATTACTTCGCGGACGTTACATTGTCCTGTGGTTACGCTGTGAGCGCCACAGTTTAGTTCAGTTTAGTTTTAGTTTTGCTAGAAGTCTCTATTTGAGCATTCGCGCCTTTGCGAATCGGGCAATGTTTTTTACAGATCTTATTACGCAAGTGACTGATCGATTTGTGCCAAGTGGGCTTTGTGTCACCTATGCAAAATATTGATTAGTCTACTAGCGTGATAGAATCGCACAGCAACTGCCTAGCGACGCCGACGCCAGTGACGCTGTGTTAAGTTACATGTCGACCCTGCTTAACAGGTCGCAGCAATTACGGTCGGATAAAAATTTCAGTTTATCCGCTCCCACCGCCTGCTGCCTGCGAGCCTGAGACGCTGCCGTCAATGAACATCTGTGTGGGTAAGGTGACGCACTTGCTGGAGGGTTATATGAATCAGACTTGTTGGATTCGGTCCATTATTTTATTCTTTTGAGATCTTCCTATTTACTTTGGGGAGCTTAGGGCTGACGATAATTTCAACCCCCTGTGTAGCCAATGTAATAGCATTCTGTTTTGCAAAACCTCCGACATTTGACTCAGCCAGTCATTTTTCTGACTCAATATTTTAACATTTGTAAAAGATTGTTTGAACACCATTATTTGTCTTACATGATAGGAAATGTCATCTGATTTTTTTAATGTTTAATTATAATAAATTGATTTTGAGCAAATTGTCTTTCATTTAAGAATATTCCTTTCTTCACTATTTTGGAGGGGAAACAGAATAATTAAATTCCACAGTTTACCAATAATTTTTCAAGCACAGTTTTTGTTTGTTTGGTACAACTGATAAATTGCAATAGAGTAGGAATATTTATTATATGTTTGAAAATATCTATGATCACATCATAGCTGATCAGTAACATTTTAATTTTCCATATTTTGGATAAATATGGTGGCGACCCAAGATAATTAATAAAAAGGACATAGTTCACACCTAGCAACTCCTGCCATAGAACAATCCATTTCGTTACATAACTTAATAGGTGATGGACATGTCGATAACGACGTCTGTGTCTTTGCACAATGATGTTTCCAACCTTCTGACTAAGATTGCACTCCAAGTAAAGAAACTACACTTTTGAAAGGTGTTTGTAGAATCAAAAAGCGGGGACGGGTTTTGAAAAGCAATAGTGGCAGAATTTCAAATGAAAGGTGTCTGTGTTCGGGGAAGGACTAATAAGAAAAGTAATCCTGACAAGATTATCAAAAATGAAAAGGTGTGTGATAAATCATTGAGTGTAATCAGCTCAGTTAAATGTAAGTATCGATTGGATATTCATATGGAACAAATGGAGTGCGTGCACTTTAGATCAAATGATATGAGTGGCTGACCCTCTTAAATCGAGAAGTGGAACCCTCCTATAAATTGTGATAAAGGATTCTATAACTAAGTTAAATAATGTAAAAATACGGCTATATAGACTTTCCCGGCGTGTTGACTGATCAAATTCTTCTCGGGTTTCCAGTCGGATCGTACTGACATCTGTACATAATATTTATGCGATCCACCTGGCCGCCATCATCAGGTGAGGAAGCTAAGCCGCTGTCGCCTGGCTGAGTGAAACTATGGAATGGCTAGCTCTATATACGCAACGAAAGTACAAAGGCGCATGCGCTAAGTACAAAGTACGCGTGTTTATTCGTAGCTGCTGACCCCTGCCGTAAGAGAAGTTGCAGCACCTCCAGTGGTGAGTACTGTCAAAAACGATAGATCGCTAAGGATTGTCATTCATTGCCATTGGATGCAGATGTCGATGTTTCTTTAGGTCTGACGACACAGGATTCCATTATTTACTCAGCATATAACCACTGTCACGGTTAATTGTGTTTTCTTCTATTCTGATTTCAATAGAGTCTTTCAAAACACAATCCCAGTAACACGAGGCATTTGCAACAACTTGTGCATCGTCGTATAACATCCTGTACCTCTGAGATACAGTGTTCAGCCACCGTGGATTTTTCAGTCTGCATCAATTGCGTATAGCGGTGATGTTTAACACGTATGTTTTGCCGCACTCACATGGTATTTTATAAACGCCAGGCTTCCTTAGGCGTAAATCATCTGTAACAGAGCCAAGAAGTGATCTAGTCTTAGCCGACGGACGAAAAATACACCTGATTTTATGTTTATTTAAAATTCTTCCTATCTTGGCACACACATTACCAGCATAAGGAACAAAAGCAACAGAACTCAAAGTGTCTTTAGGCGGTGGACCGAACTGAAAAGCCCGTCGAATCTACCTGCCCGTATAGCTGTTTTGGTTGAGCACATTCTTGAGATATTGCAGCTCTTGAGGTAAATTTTCAGTGTCCGATATGGCACGTAGTCTTTTTAACAAGGTCCGTAGGACCCCTGCACGTTGGAAACGAGGGTGACAGCTAATCGCATGTAAATGCCTATCGGTATGCGTCGGTTTCCTGTAAACTCGATGTCCAAAAGTCCCGTCATCTTTTTATAGACCATCACATCGAAAAATGGTAACTTGTCCTCCTTTTCAATTTCCATCGTGAATTTGATTTTAGGGTGGAGACAAAGTGATCTAATAACCGGTGCAGAGAATCTATTCCATGTGGCCAAACAAGAAACATATCGTCAACATGTCTAGAAAAAGCAAGTCGGTTTCAAAAAAGATGTTTTCAGTGTAATTTCCTCAAAGTCCTCCATAAGAAGGTCGGCGACTACGGGGGACAAAGGACTCTCCATAGCCACCGCGTCAGTCTGCTCAGAATACTTGTTACTGAATAAAAAATGTGGACGTCAATACATGGCTGCAAAACTTCGTCATTTCCATATCTAGTTTCTCGTTAATTAGCATAAATGACTCTTCAAGAGGGACACGAATAAAAAAGAGACACCACATCGAAACTCACAAGTAAATCAGAGTCACCAAGACGAAGATATTTCAAGCGCTGAATAAAATCTATGGAATTAGATATATGGTGTTCACATTTACCTACACGATGGCTGAGGACCGTCGCCAAAAATTTTGCAAAATTGTAAGTTGGCGCACTCAAATTACTAACAATCAGACGTAATCGAATCCCATTTTTGTGGACCTTTGGAAATCCGTATAATCTAGGTGGAACAGCTGCACCAGGACGAAGTTCTTCACCAGAAGTGAATTCGTCGTCCGTTTTACGCTATGCCTAGGATATTTCTGCAGTACCCGATACGATGGGTCCTTAAGTAAATTTTCCATCTTAGTCACGTAATCGTCCGTGGAGATTAAAACGGTGGCGTTGCCTTCGTCAGCTGGTAAAATTAATAATTCAGGATCCTTTCTGAGAGACCGAATCGCTGCACATTCAGCCGTGGAAATGTTACTCTCTGGGTGCCAGGACCGACACAAAATGTGCGAAACATCTGGTCTGATTTCTTCCGCCCGTTCTTGCTCAATTGAGGAAATGAATTCCATAGTGGGAACATTTTTAGTCGTGGTGAGAAATTTAAACCCTTTTCCAACACTGAAACAGTAAAATCATCCAGTTCCTTACTTGTAAGATTTATCACAGTCTGTCTGCAAGTATCACTCCCTGATGTCAAGGGTTGATGGGAAAGACATTGAAATTTAGACAGCTGTCTGCTAGAAGCATTCCTACGAGCCCAATTTGAAAATGCCCAAGAAGAAAAATCGACCCACTCCCAAGATGTTACAGACAGCAGTGACGAAATCTCCAAATGAATATAAAATAAATCTTTGGATGTTATATCCATTTTTCTCCGAGTAAATTGAATGCGTTCTCCTACCAAGGCAAAATTGTCCCGCCTCTTTATACTGTTAGCTGATCTTGTATTAATATAGTGAACATATTTTGCCGGCCGCGGTGGCCGAGGTGACTGAGGCGCTCCAGTCACGGTCAGCACGGCCACTACGGTCGGGGGTTCGAATCCCCCCTCGGGCATGGATATTTGTGCCATCCTAGTTCGTAAGTAGTTCATAAGTAGTTTGTAAGTTTAGGGACTGATGACCCCGTAGTTAAGTCCCATAAGCTTAACAAACATTTGAACATTTTTGAACATATTTTGGTATGATACCTTCATTCCGACATCTCAGCAGAAAGGCGAGGGCATTCAGCAGCTTCCCCATTCTTCTTACGAAGCTTAGCAAACTTACTGACGAGTTGAACCATCTCCTCCCCGTAGCAGCATTTGATGTAGCTATGTTGACCTTTCTGGCGCATTGACTGATAAAATTCTTCTCGGGTTTCCAGCCGGATCATACTGACGTCTGTACACAATACTTCTGCGGTCCACTTGGCCGCCATCATCAGGTGAGGAAGCTAAGCCGCTCTCGCGGAATTCGACACTCTTGTAACGTTTCACACAAAAGAGTCGCCACAGTTACTAAATTTTAGTTCTGGCATACAGAACAACACTTGCGTGCGAGAACTTGTAAGTTGGCTGCCCAGTTTCTGACGGAGAATCTTGATAAAAAAGAAAAAAAAAAAGAAAAAAAAAGAAGGTAAATAAATAAATAAAACATGCTGAACACGCTTGTGCTCTCAGCATCCTGCTATTATGACACAATACCTATGGTAGAATTTGAGGACATATGTTAATACTACACAAGATCTGATGATGGCAGCCTATATCTGACGAAACCGATAATAAAATAACTAAAGTAATATTTAAGCTTCAAAGACCACCGTTAATAGTAAAATTAACTCTGACTGAAAGGGGCCAGTTAAAAGCTTACTTTAAACATATAATTCTGGCCGTAAAGCCAGCTAAGGGATTCACGTGAACTGCTGACTACTTCCTGCAACAGAATCTTGTTCCCTGGCCCAGGATTTAGAACTGACTCAAATTTACTTTAGCTTCAGGAAGACAAAGAGACGGTGGCCGACATACGTCGTAGCTCACGAGAATTACGCACAATCATTAATATACAAGCCACCCCGAACTAAACCGTTTCATGAATATGGCTGTGAGAACATTTATGGCGCAACGGAATTAAAAATATGATAATTTGCATCTGCGTTTGTTCGCAGCACTGGTGAAAAACAACATTAAATAAAAAGGGATGGTATTCATAAACTAATATTTATAAGAAGGATCAAATTCACTGTCAATAAATTATTTATTCACTTCAAACATGAGAAAATTGGGGAACCAATTTTGTTAAACAATAAAAATGCATCCCATTTCAAATAAATTTAAAGTAACTTAACTGAACATTGTCAGAGGAGGGATTTGCAATCAACAAGCATTCAGCCACTCACACGCGCGAAGCAAACCTAAACTCACCCAACTCAGCGTGCTGATACGAAGCAGAAGCAGGCGCCGCAAACGTAGACGAAATCCAGCGAACCAGGATGTACTACACAACACAAGAAAAAAATAAACTTCGTAGGTCACTATGGTCTGTCCTTTACTTAAGATGGTACGCGATAATAGCGAGATTAAAATTTCATTCAATCAAACCGTGTAAAAGCTGTGTGTGTGTTGTGGATGTTGAACCTATCGTTAAATCAGACAACAAATTGTTCATTAACACAGCAATTTGGTTTAATTATGGCCCTGATATTGATGTATATACTATTAAATAAGAAACAGTGCATTAAACTGATTATGTGCGCAACGGATATTTTAAACACAAAACAACTGTGACAAGCCACCATTTGAAACAGACACTGACTATACTCAAAAATTTTGACTGCGAGAAAGATATTAAAAAACCACAAACCACTTTCTTAATGCTTGACTGTGAGAATTTTATGCAGATCAGTTTCTAATTATTGAAATTTGGTATCATAGTCAATTAACCATCATTTACTATGGCACCAACAACGAAATCTGTTCAACAATATTATTAAAATCAATACTGTACTTTAAATCCACTAATAACTAATTATCAAATGAAGGAAGTAGGTTAATTTTCTAACTACGTAAATGAAACAGGAAAGAAAGGTCAAGTTACTTATTATTAATAATCAGCATTACATTACCTACATAATACAACTTCTGACTTGCTGGCAAAGCAGCCTCTGCTCTACATCGGAGCCATACACACAACTCAACCGCTCTCTAAGCGAGCTGAACCCACAAGTGTTACTCTCTCTCAGCGCGAGCTGCAATGCTATGCAATTCATGATCTTTGCCAAAGATGAAACTTCACAGAGTTAAGTACACATATCGATACATACAGTAGAAGCGATATTATACATTTTCTTGCAAGCAAGTTACTCGATACAACACAGGAGGCACAATATTGGACATTTTCTTACAAAAATAATTTTTTATGGACACGTTTCATCACCCCCCTCCTACCTATTAAAATTTTGTAGGGTGGGTGATGCCAATGGCATTGCCTAGCCAGCAAAATTACTGAATTTCAAGTCCAAAAATCCATTAATGACATCCAAAATATAACATGAAAAATATGAAAACCTGATAATCATTTGTATACAAGATATTCAAGATTAAAACAACAGATGGAGTTCATAGAAAATTTAAAAAATGTGACAGTCATAAATACATGCCATTTTACAGAACAGTACCATCAAAAGTCATGCATGGAGTGGTACAGGATGTGACAGGCATAAGCAAATGTCAAAATTTACAGAACATCAGCAATAAATGGAATATATGACAAATATACATAATGGTAAACATAAGTATATATAGAATTTTACAGAATATAGTTTGACAAATGACATAGTGGAGAAAATGAGGTATCTTGAAGTAATAGACAAATGGAAAAAAATATACAATAATAAACATGAACGTATACAAAGTTTTACAAAAGGTAGTTTAACTTATGTCATCATTGGTTTGTTTTTTCGAGAAAATAAGGTAATTACAAGTAATACACAGTAGTGTAAGTCCCATGCGTCTAAATGTCTACACAAGATCAGTTTTTTTTTTTTTTTTTTTTTTTAACATATAATGAACATTTGTATCTTGTGCACAATGTAGTCTATGTAAATTTTTAGTGCACTTAGTATAAGATAAAGTGTCAGTTTTGTATTCTGTGAAGCATTTAAGATGCCATATTTTCATGGATGCTAGAACATACATGTAAAATGTTTTTGACTACATAGGTTTCTGATCATGTACAAAATAATGTCACTGCTTCGGCACAATAGGATTTCAATATAACGTTTGTGCATCGAATAGGCACAATGACATTTCAGACTAAAGGGTATTGACTCATTATAGTTCTGAAAGCATATGTATCTATCAAGAGCACAATTTTATTTTGGTCACTGAATGTAAAAGAACCATGAAATATACCTAAACACTGGTAATGAATCTGTGGACAACGTTTGCAATGGGAGGCACTGAATAGTATAAGCACACGAATAGCACATTAGCTGCTAACATTCATTTTAGGTCTGCACACGAATAGCCAATTATCCCCTAACATTCATTTTAGGTCTACACAAGAAACACAAAACACTAAGATTACACCACACTGTAGGCGAGCTGGCTGGTTGCATTGAAGCTGAAGTCATGGTGAAAAGGTTCTGATGTATTCCTCCATGCAATTCGACAACCAAGTGTGCTCCAACCAACGGAACTATTAGCAGACTGCATCAGCATAGCCAAAATTAGAGCAAAATGGTGGTGGTTTGCCAAGGCTGCAATGGACAGTACTATGTGGCCAAACATCATCCAACAAACATCTTCATTAAAAGGTCCAAAACCAGTGGTGTATAATAGCACGTCCATTGTTCTGTGTGCATTCTGGAATCTCGTGTGCGAAATCGCCAGTTCCCATGCGTGTCCAAAGTACATGAAATAAAACATTTTACACACAAATTAATAACATAGTCATATTTCAGTTTACACTGAAAGAAAAGTCGTTGATTAGTAAATATCTACAAGTGGTACAGATGGGGTCATGGCATTAAACCATATTTTTACATTACAAGTAGGGTCTCGAAGACGGATACATTTGAATACTAATGAGTAATTTAATTCTTATACTAGAGTATCTACAAAATAAGTGTCATTTCATATAGGCATAAGGCTTTACAGATTATGTACATATTACTTTACAAACACATAATCGTATGAAATACATTCAGGGTGCTTGTCATCAATTTGGCATTAGGTCATGTAAAGTAAATTTGTTGTCATAATTAGAGCGATTAACGTGAAGCCACTTCAAATAACTTAACATTCCAATTACCACTAGTTTACATCTCTTTAAATTGACATACATCACTATGGTGGGGATTGCATTACCACCAAATTATAACAATTAAATTACATATGTTGCCATGGCCAGGCTTTTAATTTAGCTACACATTTCACTGCCTTAAGGTATAACACATCAGGGAAAATTCATGAGAATATCAAAAGAGGTTCAAGTCATCAGGTCATGTCTGTGTCTGTCTGAGTCAACAGTAGGGCCAAACAAAACAATTAGGGCAAATTTTGGCACAGTAATAGATGTACATCACAGTAAATCATCCGATAACATAAACACAGACGTAACTATTTGTTAGGCATAGCTGCAGATTTTCGTCAACAAGATCATCAATAAAATTTGGAAGATAGCAATAAGCAAAAGCAAAGTATCTCTGTGCATTAACTAGACTTAACTAGGCGTAATTTATGGCAAAACTGCAAGTTTGCAAGATAGATGGCTGTGTGCAACGTATAAGCATAACCATACATTGTCATTGAGCTTCATTATAAAATTAATTAGCATAGTGGTAGGGCTTAGGTGTATAATTAGTGAGCATAGCGGTAAGCTTTGATTACAAGAGCAATAAGCATAGCTGCAAGCATAATTAGCGATATTCATTACACATAATTACAAATAATTACAGAGCATCAGAAGGATATGATTCTCACCAATCACACATGCCATTGAAGGCACAATGAATCAACATACAAAATGGTGCACATAAGCACAAAGAGAAAACACAAAAGGGCAGTTCGAGTAAGCACATAAGAAAAGAACAGAGCATAGCATCATTAGCAACAGAGCGATTCTCCTCATAATTGCTTCATAATCATTGTATACTCTCGGCCACATAATTACATTTATCAAACGTCTTTGACTGTTACCAATACCTTCCTTACCATCATTTATCCATAAACAATAATGCATTTTAAAGACCACCATGACATATTGTGTATTGCCTTATTCATCATCCTCCAGAATGTCCTTTTTCTTTTTTACTGCTTAATTGGCTTACAAATGCTTATGTCAACTCAAAATCTTCTTCACTCGCTCAGGAGTTCGTAAGTTATGCAGTTAGTAATACAGAAGAGAAATCTGATATTTTCTGAAACATAGGAACTTAATTAGATTAATCAATCAAAAATTTCCATTAATTTTATTTGTCTTGCACAGCCACAGAGTTCGTTATATGCAAATTGTAAGATAATCATAGTTTCGTATGGCAATATCCCAGAAACTTATCTCTTTTCATTCTCCACTCCGAGGAGTGGAGCGGGCTGTTTGAGATCCGGCCCATAAAGAGTCGCGGTTCTATTCAGCCAATATCAGACAAGCTGATAGTGGGGCAAAGGGGGATCCCAATTGGGAATACGTGGGAGGGGCTTACCAACTCCGGCATACGCCTTACAACCAAGGAAAACCTCCCGAAAACCTTGGTCGGAGCCGGGGGATTGGGACCAATTTAATTTAGCTCCGGGACTTGCCCCGGACAAAAATGGATTATCGAGAGAACACGAATGCACTCACGACAATCAAGGATCGGACGCACGAGTTACTCTCGTAATCTCGTAGAGATCAGCTCGACCAACAGTGGACAAGCATCTCCCTACAGGACCGGCACCCGTGGGCACGGTATCCTGTGCGTCGTATCCCAGCGTAGCACAGAGCATAAGTATTCAGAGTTAGAGAAAAGTAACAGTGAGAAAAAGAGGTAGATAGAGCGCACTGCGAGGGTGAAGGTCGGGGTGAGAGTTGAAAATAGAGAAAGTTTAATTTTTTGAAACTCACAACCACCAGCTGCGAACCAAATTCCTAAACATGCAAAAACACTGGAACTGTGATTGCGACTGACTCGTTTTCTAGGGGATGATATCACACATTTGCAGCTTTCCTTCCCTGCATATGATTAACAAAACAAATTCATAATAAAATCAAGTTCATGAGAGAAAAGGGTGTACTAACTACTATTTTTGAAAACACGTGAAAGTTCACTTTATGTTGTTTATTTCACAATATTTGATCCCTGTGGCTGTCGCGTCTGTACGTCGGTAAATTTACCAAATGAAGTTATAGCTCGTGAGCCCCCAGACAAAAATGAATATTTGTCGCGAATTGTTTTCACACCACGTGGCTGTCTCAAACACCGTTTATGTTCATGCCTATGCGACGACACGTGTTACATTAACAAATCACAGTCACTTTAATTCAATGCGATGCACACCTTGTTCCACCGGCTAGATATTCACAAACACACAGTAGCACTCGATTTAACTTGGTGCAGTCTACGACGAGCACCCACACGTGGCGATTGCCACACACAAATCTCAAGTTATCACCTCGAGATCCACATGCCGACTGAGTGCCGAGCGACGCCGCCCGGCCAGCTCACCACGTGCTCTGGAGTCCTCACTTCCTGCCCTCGCGCGCGTGCCAAAACTCAACTGCTGGGGTTTTTTCCCCTACGTCATCAACTTCCCCATGTAAGCTGTTGTAACCGATTTGCCAACGTACAGCGCTCAGCCAATACATTTCTAAAACTTTACTTAAAATCAAAATAATTACACTACACATTAAACAAATATTTTCTTACGTTTTTATATTAGTATAAACATCCTTTGTACTGTTTATCATAATCGTGCAATTTCTTATATCACAGATAACTGATTTAACTGAATATTTCAAGGTAAAATACAAAAAATTGATTGAAAATAAAATGAAAAATAGTTAATATATTATTTTTATAAACAAACATTGCCATGCTAGTTGTGTAACTGTCTTGTCTTCGTTGGTAATTTATTACATTTCATTGTCAATTAAATATATTACGTTAGATGTGACTATATTAGCTAATGTATTGTTTATTTATCAACAGGCTATTTTGTAATGAGGGCCTTAAAGGTTCCTAACTGCATCGTATTACTTCAAATGCCAGTAGTATTACAATATTTGTGCACTGCACTGTGCCTGGCACTCGCCATTGTCCCTCTCTCCCCTCACCGGAAACGAACTGTAAAATCCTAAGTTGGAACAAGCCACCAACATCGGCCTGCTCGCTGGCCTCCCGTCAGCTACAAGCACACAGCAAATCTCAATGTGGAGAATTTCTACCTATGGCCTAACTATAAATGTTGTCACCCAACTGTGTACATACATTGCTACCATAATTAATAAGATTAAAATTGTGTAACATTTAGTGCATTGGCATGGTCAATGTTTGCAGTGAACTTCATACTGTTTAATTATCAAATGCTATTGATTACCGGTATTTCTATTGGGCTGTAATCTCACAGCACTAAGGAAAAGCGGAAGAATAGTGACACTCAGCTCGAGAACGGGGCACCAATCGCCACTTGGTGTGTCCAAAACAGATTAATGGACTCTCTACCCCAATCTTTATTCCTTGAAAATTTTAATATTGGAAATGTGGTGTATGCCTTTCGACTTGTGCGTTTCTACCTCAACGACGTTGTCGTGGATGATACGTTTGATTCGATACGGACCATCGTACAGTAAGAAGAATTTGTGAATCATAGATCTTCCCTTGTGGGATAAGTGGTGGGATCTAATTAATACCTTTTGTCCTACATAGAGTTGTTTGGCATAACAATTACGTTGAGAGCGTTTCCTTTTGTCTGCGTCTTTCTTAATGTTTTTAAGCGCTAATTCAATTATCTCATGATGACGTAGTCTTCTGTGTTTAGGAAAAGGTATGAGTTCCTTGATACGGTCGGGAGGTTGCTTATTTTTCAGAACCAGAATTGGTGAAAGGCCTGTAGAATCATTAGGAAGTTCATTTATAATATTTTGAAATGACAGAAGATATCTGTCCCATGTGTTGTGTCGTCGGTAGCAATACAGCCTACAAAGTTTTCCAAGCTCTTTCATCACTCGTTCACAAGGGTTAGAGGCAGCATGATAAAGTGATATGAACACGGGTTTGATGTTTCTGCGCCGCAACATCCGTGCCCAATCATGAGAACGGAATTGAGGTCCGTTATCGGAGATGACTTTATCTATATTGCCAACATCTTTTAGGAAGTTTTTGGACAAAGGCGTTAGTTACTGTCTTCGCCGTAGCACGGCGGAGCGGAGTAAAAGATACAAATTTTGATGTGAGCTCAATAGCAACGAAGACAAAAGAGAAACCATTGTTAGTTCTCGGAAGAGGTCCAAACAGGTCAACGGCTGCTAACTGCTTTAATTTTGAAGGTATAATCGGAAAACGTGGAGCAGAATGCGATATGGTCGGCGGCTTTGCTTTCTGACACAATTTGCATCGAGATAACACATTGCGTATACGTTTCTCCATGTTGATGAAGTAACAAGAGTCGCGTAATTTCGCGAAGCTCTTCTTGGCACCATAGTGTCCGTAACTGAGATGAATATACCAAATCAATTTGTTCACGGATTCCTCCGGAACACACACTAACCAAAATTGACTGTCAGGGGCTTTACGTTTGAAGAGAATGTTATTGTGGATAATGTAAAATTGTCTGATGGAAACATTATATTTATCGTGCCATTTTATTTTAATATCTCGCCAGCAACTTGCTGCATATAGAGGATTGTAAAGTTATTTTCTAAGTATGCCTCTTCCGTCGCCTTGATGAGCCCAACAGGCGAACGAGATAGCGAGTCTGCAACGATGTTTTGTTTACCAGGAATGTAAATTACAGAGAAATCGAATTCTTGAATGAACAAAGCCCATCGTCTAAGTCTATCATGGTTAAGTTTTGCCGACATCAGGAATTGAAGTGCACGGTGATCCGTGTAAACTTTAGTGTGTCTGCCAAACAAGAAATAACGGAATTTTTCGAATGCCCAAACTACTGCCAAAGCTTCAAGCTCAGTGACGGAATAGTTCCGCTCTGACTTGGATAATATGCGACTAGCAAATGCAATGGTTCTCTGTGTGGCAATGCCATTTTCTTCATCCTCTTGAAACACGTGAACGCCAAGTCCGAATTTTGAACTATCGGTAGAAATGCAAAAGTTCTTAGACAAATCTGGGTGGTGCAGAATAGGTGCGTGAATGAGAGCATCTTTTAAGCAAAGAAATTCTCTTTGGGCAGCCTCATCCCAGAACCAAACAGTATTCTTTCCAGTTAATTCATATAATCTGGGAGTAGTTAGGTCTTTCAAATTTATAAAACGGCGATAGAAATTAATTAAACCCAAGAAAGCTCTTAATTGGCGTTTAGTGGTAGGAACAGGCATTTTCATTATCGTCTCTAACTTTTCGGGATCGGGCTGGATTCCATCTTTAGAAATAATGTGCCCTAAAAATTTAATCTGAGAACGACCAAACTGTGACTTCTCTAAGTTGACAGTAATCCCGGATTGAGCAAACACTTCAAGTAAAGATGCCAACGTACTGTTATGTTTTTCCCAGGAAGATTCTGCAATTAAAATATCATCAACGTAAATTGTGATTTGTTGTTTTAAGTGCTCAGGAAGTGTGGCATTCATCGCACGGATGAAAGCAGATGAGGAGATGTTCAGTCCGAAAGGCAGTTTACGGAACTGATAACAGTTTCCGAAGCAGAGAAACGCAGTGTACTTCCTACAGTTGGGGTGCAGTTTCACTTGCCAAAAACTAGACCTAAGATCTAATGAGGATAAAACTTTGACACCATAGAATTTTTGTAACAATTCTTCAAGGGTTTGGGGTCGGTCGGTTTCAGGTAAAATGATAGTGTTAATTTGTCTGGAATCGAGCAATAATCGAATTGACTTATCTCTTTTTTCAACAATATGTAGGGGACTGTTATATGAGCTAACTGCAGGTTCAATTACACCTTGATTGAGCATGGACTGAATTTCAGCCTTAACTCTTTCCCTGTATACTATGGGAATGGGATATGGAGGTACAAAAAATTTATTATGTTCTTTGATCTTAAATTCATAGTGAAAATTTTTTATACTACCAGGACTGTTAGTGAATACACGGGAATAACGCCGCAAGATAAGGAACAATTCCTCCTTATCACGTTCTGAGGCACCTTCAACTTCTACTAATTTGTTCTTAATGATGTCAGAAATCAAGTCAATTCGTTCATTCTCGAAATGTTTATCTGTTATATCATCATCAGGTTTGACATCCTGCGTCACATTAGAAGTAGATAAAAATTTTAAACAACTAGCACCTTCTTCATATATGGTAATCCAGTATTCGAATTTAATTTCAATGGCATTTTCCTGAACAAAAGCAATGACACTAGCCGTATTGAAATCTAAAATAACCTTGTACTTGGATAGGAAGTCCACACCTAATATTATCTGTGTAGTTAAGCGGGGGACAATCAATAGGTTGGCAGAAAAGATATGACCTTGACATAAAAATTCTACGTATGTTTGCTGTCGAATTTCGACAGGTTTGCTAGAAATGACGCCACGAATTCTAGTGCAATGCAAAGGCAGAGTGGCACCATTAAGCAAGTTCTGATATTTCTTGAAAGTCACTTCACTAATTACTGACACTGGGCTACCAGAATCTAAGACAGCAGAAAGATTGATTTTGCCAATTTTGACAGATACAATAGGGTGAATTGGAATATCGAGACATTCTACCTTCTCTTCTAATAGTGTCTCTTTTATGTCATCTAACTGTACAAATTTTACGCCTTGTTCGGTAGAAGGTTCATAAGAAATTTCTTTGTTGAGACAAGTGTTACCAAGATTAATGATGCTTTCACAAGATAAATGTTTTTCAAATCTTGGCTGTTCCTCAACTTCGCATTCACTATCGTCGTCATTAGAAGACATGTAATTGTCTATCCAATCAGCGACAGAGGTGTGCTGCAAATCTAATTGTTCGAAATTATTTTTTGCTGTTGCATTATTGTGTGGTAGTACCGTGTCCTGCATTTCAAAGTACATGATCGGTCTGTCATAAGCAATTGTTGGTTGGTTGATACTGTAAGAATTTTATTTCGTATATAGTGTCTTCCTCAGAGTCTGAAGACGGAACTTCTGTCTCCCACTCTGAATTGTCGTCATTATATTGCTGATCGACAATTATCTCGTTTAACCGTTGGGCAGTATAACGTTTGTTCGATACCTTTTCATTTGTTTCGTTAAATTTGATAGTACAATTTTTGTTACTGTTATTACTTTCAGGAGTAACGGCTTTAGGTATTGACACAATTTGTGTCGGTTTTGCCTTATCACTTACTGAGGTGCTACCAGCATCAGTATTGTCCACTTCCGCACAAACTACTATTCTGTTTTGTTCGGGAGGTTGTTCATCGTAACCTTCCTCTCTGTGAGGACGTTCACAATGAACAAGTTTCAGCGTATAGTTAGGATCACACAAATCCTGTACGGCCGAATTATTTGCCGTCGAGTCCGCTAGTCATACCTGACGCGGCCCCTTTTTTGACGAAATATAGCGTGGATTGGCAGGTCTGATTTCAATGTTTTGCTCCTGTCTTTCCGGGGTACGCGATCTGTTTTGGCCCTGGTATGTGTTTTCGTGTCGTGGACGGCGATCACGAGAATTATCGTGTGTGCCCTCCCGACTACGCTTCTCAGCGTTATTGTTGTTATTTTCAGTCTCGCGATCACTATCACTATTTCGTGTTTCACGCCAATTAGTATCATTCGAAGTATTGCTGTTATGATAGTAATTATTGTGGCGTCCTCCGCGACCAAAGCCACCACCTCGGTTACGGCCACGAAAACTTCCACGTTTATTTTCACGATCTTGAAAATCACCGTTCTCATTGTCGCGACTTTGTTTGTAAGTTCCATTAGTGAAAGAATTGCCTTTTGTTTGATCCTCGTGCTCTGGATGACGTTTAGAACGCGGCGGGCTTTGATGCGACCGGCGATTATATCTGTTTGTTTCAAAATGTCGACTGCGCGAGGAATTTTCCTCGTCTTCTTCGTCTAAGTCTTGTAAGAGGTTTCTAAAGGCTTCAATATCATTCTTGCATCGTGCCGCAATGGCAATTTGACGCAAGTGTAGAGGCAGTTTGTTCAAACAAATTCTAATTAATTCGGCAGGGCAGTAAGGTGCCGATAAAAATTGATTTTTATATACTAAATGTTGGAAATATTCCACCGGGCTCGAGAAATTTGATCGTTCAAAAGTTTTGAACGTCGCAATACTGTTTTTAACGCGATCTTGTGCCGCTTCCGACCAGTATGCGGATAGAAATGAGCGTCGGAACTGATTCTCACTATGGCACTCTTGAGCGATAGCTCTCATTCTGGTGGCTGGCTCGCCTTCCAGATAACCACATACAAATTCTAATCTGTGCTCAAGTGGCCAATTCGGGGGAAGACAATAACCGAATTGCTGCAACCACTCTAAAGAGTGGTGCAAGTCATTCGGAGAGTTTTTGAATGTCTTGAATTTACGTACAGTCAGGAAATGCTTGTAGTCAAACGCTTCCCTTCGCCTGTGCGGCGAAAGTGGGCGTAAACTACGCACCGCGTCTTCATTGTTGTTACTACAAGGAACACTTCGTTCACGTACCAAGGGACCTACTTGGTTCGAATCATTATCATTGTCAGTTTCGTTCAAATTTTCTTCTACGTCTTCGTATAGATTTCCACAAGTGTGGTCAAATTTCCTCTCTATTCGCGCCACGCGATCATCTAATTTTCTGACCTCAGCCTTGTATTGCTGATTAATGGCCATTTGACCTTGTTTGAAACGGTCAAGGGCGAGATATTCATTAGTTTCACTAAACGGGGTAGGATGCGTTACATCAGAACTTTTGTCAGTGTTATCACTGATTTGGGTCATCTTAACAGTGAGATCCTCAACCTGTTTATTAATTTTGTTCATCTGTTCCGTCGTGACTGACTGGAAGTTCTGCAACTTTTCATCAAATAAATTACTCTGTTGCTTCAATTGAGCGAGTTCAGCGGTTTCTATATTTTCGACTCGTGACGCAAGGCTTTCCATAACCGGATTAATCTCGTCGCGAATATCTTGTCTTATTTGCTGAGTTTCACGTTTGAAAGTATTGAGCAGTTGTTCCCTGAACCGATTGTTGTCCTCATTTATTTTATTAAAACTACTTTGAATACTCACAAACCTCGAATCGCACGTCTGTTCTATTTTCTCAAGTTTTTCACCTTGTTTCTCAAGTTTTTCATTTAATTTCTGAGATTGTTCTCCAGTTTTTCATTTAATTTCTGAGATTGTAATTGACTATTGTCAAGTTTTTCATTTAATTTCTGAGATTGTTCCTCAAGTTTTTCATTTAATTTCTGAGATTGTAATTGACTATTCTCATTTAACTTAGAGAGCTGTGACAGTAACATCTGCATGAAGTCATTTGGTAATACGTTTTCCATAGCTGTCGCACAAGTATTTTTTGCAGCCGAGCTAGGCGGAACCGATGCATTATTTTCCCCAACCACGTTACAAGAATCGAAATTCTGTATTGTCGAATCCTGTACTTTATCATTATCCATATTGTCTATTCCTGAACTAATCTGTTCCGCGTTATCGGACACGGTATTTACTGTCGTATTTGTATCAAAACAGTGAGAAGGCTCTTTTGAAAATTCTTCTTCTCTCCTTGTATCATTCAAGGTCTGATTTTCGAAAGCAGTTTTAGCATCAGCGCGGGCTCTCCTATTCTTCGACATTGTTAAAAGAATTTTGCAGTAAAGTGACCAGTAATATTTATTTTCACGTACTGCAAATTTTTGGAAATTACACACGATAATTATGAGAGAACAATAGGCTAAATAGGGCTAGTGAAATATACAGTCACAATCCAGATTACGCAAACCGTTAATTATCACACGAGTTCAGCGGTACTAGAACTTTCATCACAACAAACATCAGACAATGTAAAAGAGAGACTTTTTCAGTAGTAATGCAATTATTTGTATATTGAATTAATCTACTATAAACAATGCTACACACTATCAAGAATGGTAAGTAACAAACTACAGAAACAATTACTATGCTACTGTTGCTAAAACAGAGGATGGTGCTACAAAAATTAAATTAACAGCCAAAAGGTAAGTTGGTTAGTGGAAAAGACAAAACTAACTTAAATAAGGCTACGTATCTAACTACGTCACGATCCGGTTTGTGAACTATCCTGGCAGAAAGGGCGCCAGAGAAAAGCTGTGTGAGTGTTGTGGATGTTGAACCTATCGTTAAATCAGACAACAAATTGTTCATTAACACAGCAATTTGGTTTAATTATGGCCCTGATATTGATGTATATACTATTAAATAAGAAACAGTGCATTAAACTGATTATGTGCGCAACGGATATTTTAAACACAAACAACTGTGACAAGTCACCATTTGAAACAGACACTGACTATACTCAAAAATTTTGACTGCGAGAAAGATATTAAAAAACCACAAACCACTTTCTTAATGCTTGACTGTGAGAATTTTATGCAGATCAGTTTCTAATTATTGAAATTTGGTATCATAGTCAATTAACCATCATTTACTATGGCACCAACAACGAAATCTGTTCAACAATATTATTAAAATCAATACTGCACTTTAAATCCACTAGTAACTAATTATCAAATGAAGGAAGTAGGTTAATTTTCTAACTACGTAAATGAAACAGGAAAGAAAGGTCAAGTTACTTATTATTAATAATCAGCATTACATTACCTACATAATACAACTTCTGACTTGCTGTCAAAGCAGCCTCTGCTCTACATCGGAGCCATACACACAACTCAACCGCTCTCTAAGCGAGCTGAACCCACAAGTGTTACTCTCTCTCAGCGCAAGCTACAATGCTATGCGATTCATGATCTTTGCCAAAGATGAAACTTCACAGAGTTAAGTACACATATCGATACATACAGTAGAAGCGATATTATACATTTGCTTGCAAGCAAGTTACTCGATACAAAACAGGAGGCACAATATTGGACTTTTTCTTACAAAAATAATTTTTTATGGACACGTTTCACGTGAACATGCAGAATTATTGAGACACACGGCACGTGTCTGCTACATTACATATTCGCACCCCACTGAGGGCGAAGTGCTTAAAGATCGCATTCATTTCAACAAAAACCAACGGAATCACAGATTACTAAGCAAGAATACACAATAGGAAGACACTGGTGTGTGAGCAGTGGCGAGAAGTCAAGTGACTAGCTATAAAGCCTTGTAGTCGGAGTTCGGAGCCACATGGTTCCGAAAACCAGTAAAAATATAAAAATTCAATTTCCGAAAAATAAAGAAAAATAGCTACGGCATGCAACCCTTTGAAATGCGTAGGATATCATAAGGAAGCTAAAGAACGACAGTTAGACGCGATTGGGAAGGTTTAGCACGGATGGACGAAGCCCAGTCTTCAAAAGTCAGAAAAGTGGAATAAATTCAGAGTTGGAGCAAATTAACTAAGAGATACGACATGCAGCCCCTAGAAATACGCAGTATTTAATAAGTGAGCTAATAAAGGGGGTTGTACAAAGCTAGACGGTAATATACTGGGGGAGTCTGAATGCAAAGTACAAGTTTAGAGACAAAACAATAATTTAAAAATAGACGGAGAGGAGATCGTGAGGTACTAACAGAAAGATACATGCATAATTTCTTGTCTGAATGGCATAGAAACAGACACAGGGGTAGCTGAAGGCTTTCTTCTAAGAAAGCACCATGTGGAGTACATATCACTCGTGGAAGGAGGAAACGGAAAAAATATTTCACATGCACTACACAGAATAAAAATATTCTCGCATATTAGTCGCATTCCACAAAGCTAGAAAGAAATTAAACAGAGTTCATACACCGCCAGCTAGTCTCACACACGTTACCGATTCCCAGCCATTATCAAACCGAATTAGTTGCATATTCACCGCATTTACCTATGCAAAATCACCAAAATGAAATTGAATACATTTTTGTATATGATCGGAGAAACTTACCCCGAAAAATGAACCTATGATCTGAAGTCTAACAAATCAGACAACGAATCGCTACCATCTCAAGCGAGGAAAGAAAGTCAGAACATCTTACCAGGTCGAGGCGCAGCCACAGAATGTCCAGATTGGCCACACAGTCCCCCCCCCACTAGCCGCCAGAAATCGCATCGGAAATCAGCAACACCCAAGAAAAACGAGGTGGTGGGGAAGGGCTTAAACTCACACGTCCATCCAAGGCTCGCTAATTGGGCATTGCCAACCCAACTTGTAACCAAAGGGTGGAGGAATCTCTTTGGTAGCATCAAAAGCAGAAGTTGATAATGATTATCTATCGATACAGAGCCAGAGAACACTAGTAGCGCCAGCCGCGGTGGCCGAGGGGACTGGGGCGCTTCAGTCACGGTCTATACGGCCACTACGGTCGGGGGTTCGAATCCCCCCTCGGGCATGGATATTTGTGCCATCCTCAGTTGTAGGTAGTTCATAAGTAGTTTGTAAGTTTAGGGACTAATGACCCCATAGTTAAGTCCCTTAAGCTTAACAAACATTTGAACATTTGAACACTAGTAGAGAGCAGCCAGCAGCCAACGACGAAAATTCTTATACATACACTCAGACCGCCATGCTAGAAGATCCTAATACATGCACATACAGCATAAAGCAAGTACACATTCTCACAGGGACAGTGGCGTCATGGAGAAACCATTCATCTTGCCATATTCATTGACACAATGATAAATTATTAGCGTAATAAAATCCCAGCAATATCACAGAAACTAAAATTTAAAAACATGAACACAATGATACATTATTAGTATAATAAAATCTCAGCAATATTACAGAAACCAACATTTAAAAACATGAAATGTAATGCTATTCCTCATGGCTCCGAACAATAGGGGTTCTCGTTTAACAAAAAATAATAAGTTCGTCTAGTGAACTTAGATAATTTACAAAGTTAAAAACCTAGGGAAAACGGCAGACAGCCGTCTTTCAAGCTATCATTGGGAGCCTGTATTCTTTTTTCAGCGTTTTTAACAAACTGCATATGACCGTCCACACTGCCCATCACATATCCTGAACTGGTGTTGAGCAGCAACAAGATGCATTCCAGGTCTGTACAGACATTTAACATTTCATGTGCTCACACGTAAACCAAGGTGCCTAGACGTTCTTGTCATATAGGGCTCCATCCTATTCCGAGACACTTTTGTGCGGTTTTTGTGGGGATAAAATTTCACCTGGCTGTGTTACAAGAGCTGCGTAGGGTGTCTCAGTAGTGGGGCTGGGCTGCCACTTTTCTGCTTCTGAGCTGCCAGGATTTTTATTCAGCGTTTACTCCCCTAGGAAAGCCAGCCTCCCTCGCTCCTCTGTCAAGACCTCTCCGTCTTGGTTGGCCCTGCTGGTAGGCACGCTTTCTCCGGCACAGCTCTCGACTTCATCGAAGCACTCAAACCCTCCCGCTCGGCACTGAAGTTGCCTCCGATATCGCGGTGCCCCTGGGAGGGAACTCAGATGTATACGTACCGGAAATAAGAACGTCGAGAACTGCATTTAAAGTAAAATATACCTACTTTTAAGCCAAACTGTTGCTTGTTTGTATCAACAGATTACGTCTAGTCTGCTGTAGAGGTCTTCACTCCGCAGACTGGTTTGATGCAGCTCTGTCCTGTGCAACGCTCTTCATTTAAGACCAACAGCAGCAACCTACTCCTTTTTAATCTGCTATATTTATCCCTCGGTCTAACTCTACCCTTCACACTTCCTACCAGTGCTATGTTGATGATTTCTCGACGTCTCAGGATGTGTCCCACCAATTTATTCCTTCTCTAAGTCAACGTAGACAGAAACTCATTTTTCCCCAATTCTGTTGAGCACCTCATTAGTTACATCTACATCTACAACATCTACAACCATACTCCGCAAGCCACCCGACGGTGTGTGGCGGAGGGTACCTTGAGTACCACTATAGATTTTCCCTCCTATTCTAGTCACGTCTTGTTCGCGGAAAGAAGGATTGTCGGTATGCCTCTGTGTGGGCTCTAATCTCTCTGATTTTATCCTCACGATCTCTTCGCGAGATATACGTAGGAGGGAGCAATATATTGCTAGACTCCTCAGTAAAGGTAAGTTCTCGAAACTTCGTCAAAAGCCCGTACCTAGCGACAGAGTGTCTCTCCTGCAGAGTCTTCCACTGGAGTTTAGCGATCATCTCCGTAACGCTTTCACGATTACCAAATGATCCTGTAACGAAGCGCACTGCTCTCCGTTGGATCTTCTCTACTTCCTCTATCAATCCCACCTGGTACGGATCCCACACCGGTGAGCAGTATTCAAGCTGTGGGCGAACAAGTGTACTGTAACCTACTTCCTTTGTTTTCGGACTGCATTTCCTTAGAATTCTCCCAATGAATCTAAGTCTGACATCTGCTTTACCGACGATTGATTTTATATGGTCGCTCCATTTTAAATCCCTCCTAATGACTACTCCCAGATAATTTATGGAATTAACTGCTTCCAGTTGCTGACCTGCTATAGTGTAGCTAAATGATAAAGGATCTTTCTTTCTTTGTATTCGCAGCACATTACACTTGTCTACATTGAGCTTTAATTGCCATTCCCTGCACCATGCATCAATTCGATGCAGATCCTCCTGCACCTCAATACAATTTTCCATTGTTACAACCTCTCTATATACTACCGCATCATCCGCAAAAAGCCTCAGTGAACTTCCGATGTTATCCGCAAGGTCATTTATATATATCGTGAACAGCAACGGACCCACGACACTCCCCTGTGGCACACCTGACATAACTCCTACTTCGGAAGACTTTTCTCCATTGAGAATGACCTGCTGCTTTCTGTTATCTAGGAATTCCTCAATCCAATCACACAATTGGTCTGATAGACCATATGCTCTTACTTTGTTCATTAAACGTTTGTGGGGAACTGTATCAAACGCCTTGCGGAAGTCGATAAACACAGCATCTACCTGAGAACCTGTGTCTATGGCCCTCTGAGTCTCGTGGACGAATAGCGCGAGCTGGGTTTCACACGAACGCCTTTTTCGAAACCCATGCCGATTCCTACAGAGCAGATTCCTAGTCTCGAGAAATGTCATTATATTCTAACATAATACATGTTCCAAAATTCTACAACTGACCGACGTTAGAGATATAGACCTATAGTTCTGCACATCTGTTCGAGGCCTCTTCTTGAAAACGGGGATGACCTGACCCATTTTCCAAGCTTTCGGAACGCTATGCTCTTCTAGAGACCTACGATACACCTCTTCGAGAAGGGGATCAGTTCCTTCGCGTACTCTGTGTAAAAACGAACTGGTATCCCATCAGGTCCTGCGGCCTTTCCTCTTTTGAGCGATTTTAATTGTTTTTCTATCGTAGTTACGTGATCTACCCATCTAATCTTCATCATTCGTCTCGTCTGTAGCACCACATTTCGAAAGCTTCTCTTATCTTCTTGTCGTCCACTATTTACTCCCATACAATTCTAGCTCCAGACAAATGCTTTCAGAAACGAATTCCTAACGTTTGAATTGATATTGGATTTCAACAAATTTCGATTATTCAGAAACGCTTTTCTTCCCATACTCATTCGACATTTTATATCTGCCCTCAGAAGTCATTTTGCTACCCGAATAACAAAACTCATTACCTAATCTAATTCTTTCAGCATCGCCTGATTTTCTGACGCTGCATTCCATTACCCTTGTTTTACTCTTGTTTATGTTCATCTTATACCCTTCTTTCAAGACGCTATCCATTCCGTTAAATTGCTCTTCCAGGTGTTTCTGACAGCATTACTATGTCATCGACAAATCGTAAATTATATTTATCCCTTCGCGCTGAAGTTTAATTCCCTCTCCAAATTCTTTCACAGCGTGCACAATGTTAGATTGAACAACATTGGTGAAAGGCTACAACCCTGTCTTACACACTTCCCAACCACTGCGTCCCTTTCATGTCCTTCTACTCTAATGACTGTGTGGTTTTTGTACAAGTTAGATATAAATCTTCGCTCCCTTGCTACTTGCAGAACTTGAAAAAGTATATTCCAGTGAATATTGTCACAAGCTTTCTCCTGATCTACAAATACTAAAAACGTAACTTTGCCTTAACCTATCTTCTAAGAAAAGTCGTGAGTATTGCTTCCCGTGTTCCTACAGTTCTCTTAAATACAAACTGATCTTCCCCAAGGTCGGATTCTAAAAGATTTCTCCATTCGTCAATCAATAATTCGTGATAGTATTTTGCAACCATTAATTATTAAACTGACTGTTCTGTAATTTTCACATTTGTCTGCACTGGCTATTCTTGAGATCTCACACATATTGCATATCAGGTGGAACAATTTCTTAATAATTGGCTGTCCCAACGATATCAGCAATTCAGATGACATATCATCTGCCTCAGATCTTTCAGTGCTCTGTCGAATTCTTCTCCCCAACATCGTATCTGATATTTCAGTTTCCTCTACTTCATCTTCCATTTGTAGAATAATGTTAGTATGTTGACTGTGGGTATTCTGTGGAATGAAATCTGAGTTTTCGACCTTGACTTCCTGTGCTAATTTTTCTGGGCTCAAAAAAATCATGAAATATTCTACCAGTTTCCACTTCTAAACCATGCGTTATTGACGAAATATAGCCCAGAACAAAGTTGAAGAGCACTAAATTTATGCATATTTCACTGGTAAAATGTGTGTTTTGACCCAGAAGTCACCGAGATACATTGTTTCAAAAATTGAACAATTCTTAAAATTTCTAAAATAGCCGTAATACCCAGGTTTTTGCTTAGTAACTTTCATTTTTTGTGTAAACTGTGTTACGTGCCTATACGGGTAGACGCAGAGAGACAATCCAGCGAGATGGCACACTGACTCCACGACTACGAGTGGTTCCGCTGTAACACTTCGTGCCTCATGTGAGAACATGCCCAACAGCCATCCCTGAACGAAATCCTGCTCAGCATGTCTTTCAAATTTCAAACGCCCAGCTTCGAAAAATTTATACAAAATAGTTGAAAAATACGAGTCGTGAATAGTTATGTGTACAAAAGTATAATGAAAGGTGTACAAAATTGAAGGCAACTACTTGACGAGCCTTCCAAAATAACTCCTGGTCAAAAGAGACAGCACATCATCTTGGTAATTCGCGTATATTCTGCACCTACAATGAAGTTCGACGTATAGAATGTACACACTTGCAGGTGCCCCCACAGGGGGCTCAGTATTAACTTAATGGGTACGGGCTTGGCAATCTCGGGGTCCCTGAGTTGGGGACTGGTAAGCACCGCCAGTCCTCTGACACCTCAACCTCTGGGCACGCTTCAGCGATCACCGTGTGGCTCGGCGGTGGAACGTTGGTTGTGTCAGGGATCGGAGATCTTGGCTTGATATCCCGGGTCGCGAGAAAGGAAAATACCATCCCGGCAGCACACTTTGGGATGGGATGCATGTGATACTGCCGAAACTCACTTGTATTAGGATCTTTCTATGCGGGCATTTATTTCCCTAGCTGCTCATGGGTTCGAGATGAATCCTTCGCAGTTGTCCATTAAACCTCCTAGCGAGATGAGTGTATCACTGGGGGTACCAACACCCAATCCAAAAACAGGCTAGGGTAGTCATTCATCTAGATAAAGCAGATCCTAACAAGATCAATGTAATGAATGTCAGAGTACATGCTACTAATCATTATTTCCGACCATTAAGTGACAAGAAGGTTCGTTCGAAAAGGTGTCATCTTTCTATATACAAAAGGAGGTTGAGGGTATAGCAGGTTAGTGGTGGACTGGCGGAGAGTTCCAAGGTGCTTTGCTGCGCAGCACGCCGCTGCTCGCCGTGGGAGTTTCGATTCCTCCCTCGAGCATTGGTGTATTTGTTGTCCTTATCATAAGTTAGTTTAAGTACTTTGTAAGCTTAGTGACTGATGACTGGAGTAGTTAAGTCCCTTAGATTTACAAACATTTGATCATCTGGTATAGCAGGTAATCTGAAATCGGTGAAACGGTTGAGTTCCATAATATCTTAAATTACAGTTAAGATGCGGTTAGATGTCGCGATCCTATTGAAATTCCCAAAGAGAAATTGTAGGAATAAATTAAAAAAACACAATTTTGTGTGTGTCCTACAAGTTTATTTTTGTTTACTTAACCGGTTTTCGGCTTATTAGGCCATCATCAGAGTATTTACTGCTGTGTCAAAGAGGTTACAATATTTAGGTACAGTATGGGAAGAGATTACAAATGACTCCACTTAGATCGACATACATAGTATAACACTTCTTTGACATTGTGTTAGTACAGTTATCAACTTAAAAACTAAACAGTAATACAAGAATATACAATGTGTGGAGGATAAAACAAGGAATAAATTTGAATATAACCTGGGAACTGAAACTACCCACTATTGCAACAAACTGAAAATGCTGATTTTATTTTATTTTTAATTTAAATTGTAGGAAGTATGTCCTTCCGAAGATATTGTGGATGTTCAAAACATTATGAAGAGGATAGATGGCGATTTGGTGAAATCTGAGACTTTATCTTGACCTTAAACACTCCAATGGTACCAGAACATGCTAAGGGGCAAATGACAATTATTGCATGATGCAGATATCTTATCCAAATTGTTTTGCAGTTGCTTTTGATCTTCTGGTGACTTAGCTAACCGAACCGTTTAAGAGAGGTGCTCAAATTGTCTCCTAAATCGTTTACAAGATAAGAAACTGTAGGGACCCTACAATACTAAAACCAGATATCACTTCTGTTTTACTCAATGAGTTTCCATCACTTACAACGTACTGTGTGAAATCACGAATCCAGTCACTCAACTGTGTCAATTTGATTTGAAGTCGCTTGTGAGGTACAGTATCAAACTAAGCCTTCCGGAAATCTAGAAATACAGAATCTACTTGATATAGCTTGTTGATACCACTCATCACATCATGTGAGTAAAGAGCTAGCAGTATTTTACAAGAACGATACTTTCTAAATCCGTATTGACTATGGGGCAATAGGTCGTTCTGTTCCAGGTAGTTCATAACATTTAAGGAAAGTACATGTTATAAAATCCTGCTGCAAACCGACGTCAATTATATGGACCAGTGTTTTTCAACCTATTCGAATATGCGACCCCTTCCAAATAAAAAGGTTCTGGTGACCCCTCCCCCTCCATCCTCGAGAACCGTAACAGAACTATGTTATCAAAGGAAACAAATTTGATCTTTATTTTGCTACAACTTTCTTTTAAATTGTTGAACATAGTTTTTTTTAGTACTTAACATTTTCGACAGGATAAATAGATTATTGTTAACGAGTGTTCCGCGTTTCAGGCAAGACTCAGAAGCGAATCATGCTCGGCGTGGTGGAATGGCCGAGTGGTCTAAGGAGCCTTGAGCGGTTGCTCCCTGTCGGAGGTTCGAGGCTCCGTCTGCCACGGGTGTTGTCGTTAGATTAGCGTAAGTCAGCTTAAGTAGTTTGTAAGCCTAGGGACTAGGCAGTAGTTAAGGCCCACAGATTTACAAATACTAGAACATTTTTTCGAATTATGCTCATAAGAAAGGTCCACTGTATAGACAATTTGTAAGGAAGTAGATGTTTATTTTTGATATTTTTCAGAATTACTTATTACTATCGATAGGTTCTTGAAAACTGCTTTCACGCCTTGCGCTTATTCATCATTAACACACTATGTTATAAAACAATCTATGATCAATTCAATGTTATTCAAGGATCTCCGTAATTTTAACATTAAATAAGTTTCACTTAGGCATACGTTTTTGTATTGAGAACCTCTATTTATGTTATGGTGCAAGTACTTCCCCCTGTGACGGCGACCCCCCGAGCATGACATTGCGACCCTCAATGGGTCACGACCTACAGGTTGAAAAACACAGATTTTTGCGGATCACCCCTATTGCCTTTTTGGAATACTGGAGTGACCTGTTCAACTTTCCATTTTTGGGTATTGATGTTTCACTGACCGAGGGGCTGTTTATGACCAGGCCTGCCCAGGTGGCGGCTAGACGGGCACGAGCGCTCGCGCTTGCTCGCTGCCTGGGCCGTGAGCGCTCGCGGCTGAATGGAGCAGACCGCCCAGGCGTCGTGACGGACTGCAGCGCAGGGGAGTAGACGTGAAAACAGGGGCTGTCTTCACACGACTGAGAGCAAAGTCGTCCCGGCTAAGCTTCAGATGCGAGCGCCTGTGCCAACCACGCAGTACATAGTGTACAGAGCACCTCTCTTCACGTCGAAGAAATTTACTGAGATGGTTTCAAAGCGGTGCGCCTCGGTTGCACAGTGGTTGAGAGCCAAACTACAAATACAAAGGTCGCGGGTCCGATCTCCGCCAGGTCCTAGGATTTTTATCTGTCACTTTCCACTTCTTTCACCTCTGGCAGTATTGCTCATGTTAAAAATACCGAGTAGCACTTTGGTTCGGAACCCACGTTAAACTGTAGATCCCCCTATAACTGGCTGGGTAAGTCAGTTCGAAGGTCGGAGGAAGGCAACGGGATACCACCTCCAAACAGGACCATGCCTAGTAAAGCACAGTGGTTTTCAAACCAATATTCGGATTGTTGACTGCTTTACATTTTTTTTAGCTTCAAAGTGAAAAGCAGACACATCAACGTCAATGTGCAACACCTCAGAACAAGAAGCGTATTTTTCTTATATGCGAGTGTCTGAAAATGCTTAGCATGCTTCAAAATCCTTAACGAAAAAATTTAATTTACAACGGTATTACAATACCCTCCATGCGAAAGACTTTGGGCACTTACAAGACGAAGAGCGGAAAGCGGAGGTTCAAAGAATAAAGAACATACCACTAACAAGGAGAGGGTTTGACATTTAGGTCAACGACTTCGATCGAACTTTGCATAGGCGTATCATATTGCATATAAAAGGACAGGTGTTTCGGCTTTTTGTTACACAGTAGTTTTTGAAAAATCAAAGTCCAATTTGATGATGGAAAATCGCGTTTTGAATTGTATACATTGAACGATCGTCTAAACATGAGCATTTTTTACTAATATGTATGGGGCCAAAAGTTAATGACGTTCTGGCAATTAACGTTTTTTTCTGTTTTCATGTTGCAGCTATTAACGTTCAATTGAGTGTATTATCTGTTTACAACTGTTTCATTTGTGATACACATTAAAAAGCGATAAAAATGGGAAACACACAGAATGATACTTCCATCCATCAGAAATCTCTTTCATTCATAAGAAATAAATTGTATTTCTCTTTCATACATCATTTTCATACAATCAGTTTGCCACAGAATAGATTATTCAACCAGCGACAACCGTTACATCTTCGTATAACATATCAGTGGCCGTAGGATTGGACTGACCGACAATTCTCCGTTGCGAAGTTACTCTATTGGGGTTCTTGCCTCCCCCACTGCCCCTCACAACTCTTTTCCGTTACCGTCAGCCACCACGAGCCGGCCGACAGCCCACTGCAGTGGCGCGAACGCGAGCCAGCTAGGTACGAGGCTGCTGGATCATCGTACTCCGAAAGGAAGCTAAGTAGTATACAGTTGTGACATCGAGACTGGCTTTTGTTAAGTTATGTAAGTTGTTACTATACTCCAGAGATATCTACATAGACCGAGATACTGAAAATGACCAGTAGCAAATGTATTGCATACAGTTACAGCCTCAATGGGAACATGTCTTCACACAACACAACAAAACAAATAATCAGCGAAGTTCCATGAAAACAACCTAGACGCACGAGTGAACAGTGAAGGGCGTGCTGGAAAGTTTATTCTTGTGGGAGAGTGCTTGTAGACAAGAGAGACGTTCGCCGCTGTTAACAGTAAACCAGGTGGCAGTCCGGCAGTAGATGGGGGATTCCAGCCACTTGCTGTTGTCAGCCTGGCAGTTTCCGTGTCACGCTGCACACTGGGGTACCCCCACACGGCTGTCACGCGAAGAAATCGGGCAGACAAAGCAATTTTATTCCGGGCGCTTTGCCTTTGCGGTGAGTAATTGTAGCAGCGATAGTCGTCGATGTTCCTGCCGACAGTGAACATGACATGCAGCGGCTAATAAGCGTGGCGAAACACAATGGCGCAGCGGCCGTTTAAAGCCGCAGCTAACCGCCGGGCCATTATCCAGCAGCTGGCACCTGTAACGGTTCTCCGGAACACTCAGTAAGACATTTCCTCCAAACGACACCACAGATACGCGTTCCCACGGTCAGCTATGTAGGCGATAACTAGCAGCCGTCTCTACGACCGCAGTAATATTCCCCGCGGTGACAAAAACAGTGAGGCAGCTGCAGTGGAATGTAAACCCACTTACATTCCCTACTGCAATAACGCGTGCTGACAAAGTACAAAGGATGAAATTATCTCATATTTCAAAAGACATAAACGGTGATTAGACCAACGTAGGTAACGAGTAATTTCATATCGGAATAATACAAGAAGCGTTTGAAAAGTTCGGTGAATGGTCCCATATTTTATAAACCGTGCTGGCGACGATGTGCCCGCACGTACACATAGAGGGACATGTCAACAAGCGTCTCCTGTCGTGCAATGCACTGCAGTGAAGCGGTGGGACACATTGGGAACCACCTAACAAGGTTAGTGTGAGAACTCTTGTCACTGCAACAAATTTAAATGTTCAAATGCTCACTGCAGTCGTCATGGGTTCATAAACTTACTACTTATCTTAACTTATCCTAACAACTACAACACAGATACACACACACACACACAAACACCAATGTCCGAAGGAGGACTCGAACCTCCGACGTGGAACAGCTACCCGCACCGTACCAAGGCGCCTTAGTGCGTACGGCTATTTCGTCGCGGCTCATTGCAACTTGTAGCGCAAAATGGAACCACGCAAAAATGTTCAAATGTTTGCATAGTTTATGGGACGTAACTACGGGGTCATCAGTCCCTAAACTTACAAACTACTTATGAACTAGCTACTACTAGCTTATGGGACCCAACTACGGGGTTATCAATCCCTAAACTTACAAACTACTTATGAACTACTTACGAACTAGGACGGCACAAATATCCATGCCCGAGGGGGGATTCGAACCCCCGACCGTAGTGGCCGTGCAGACCGTGACTGGAGCGCCTCAGTCCCCTCGGCCACCGCGGCCGGCTGGAACCACGCGTTAACATCAAGTTTTGTTTCATGGTGGATAAAACGGCTACGGAGACCCATTGGATGTTAGTGTTGACGCTATGAGTAAAATGTGTGTGAGTGGTTTAAACGCTTTAGAGACTAAGCTGTCGAGGATGAGCCACGTTTGGATCGAGCAGCAACAATGGCAGTCCCAGACCACATGGAACGAGTGCGACGGATACTTGCGGATGATCGGCGGCTGTATTTCAGATTTGAAGATCAGCAACGGTTGCGCATATCCAACAACGCGGACCTCAGTGTTTGGAGCGATTCCACGAGAAGCGTTTGCTGACAGTTTCTAACAGCTGTATAACTGGTGTAAGAAGTGTACCCTAGCCAATGACGATTACTTTGAAGGGCAGTAAAGGTATTTTGTTTGTTACTCTTGGATCCTATATTTCCTGAAACCATTTACCGAACTTATCAGAGGCATCTTCTAGATGCGGTTTATCATTTGCAATCTGGTTTACAGAATTACTAAGTGAATAGCTTTATGCCTAAGTGTCTTCTAGACATACTGTATCAGGAGAAGCAATCAACCAAAATGTACAGATCGCGACATTCACTGGCGAAAATTTAAAATTGGTACAACCTCTTCGAATTTCCCAGTTCACTCAACATTTATTGATGAAACAGTGCTTATGGGGTACATGACATGATTACATGTACGTATCAATAGCTCAAGCGGTACTGAGGTATCAGTTGTCTATCCATACTCAAACACTCATAACAGGAGGTGGTTTAGCCACAGACTAACACACCGGTCACGACATACGAGCGAATTTTTTGTAACCCACCGCGATGCAGCGCGCCAAGTGGCTAGCAGGTTGGTGGATTCTCGTGCATTATAAACCTTGTTATTCACAACTTATATTCGTTACTTGATGGTTTTTGGTACCTAAAACGCTTGTAGCGCAAAGAAATGCTGCAACGACCAGAAAAAGATACGTCACTTGTAATTTTACAGATTTTTTTTTTAGAATACTGATAGGTATTCATATCGCTGAAATGTTTTCGCTACGACACACCTGAAAATTACATAAATTTAAATATAATAATGATTGTTTGATCTTTTTAGGAGTAGAAAATGGCTGTTATAGATTGTATAGACAATTATACACCGCAGCTCGGGTATCCAAAGGAACAGAAGGAATTACGAATTATAAGCTATACTGTGATATCGTTAAGGGTGTACTGCAAACTTCTAAAACGTTGTATTCGAAGGAAAAAATAGAAAGTTCGTAAAAGAAGATGAAAACCTTCTAGAACATTGTGAGGAGAGAGGTAGGCAAACTCTTAAAATGCGCAGAAAATTTTAACACCGAAATCAAACCTGGGCTTCAACGATAATAATTCTCCGTTGTTTCTCAGAAATATGCACGTTAACGAAACGTCGACAGTTGATAAACTTTCAATTACAGTGCCGCTCTTCAGCCCCATGTAAATTTGAGTTCGACAGTTTGAATTAATAGCTAAAAACAGTTGGTAATTAATGCAGAATTGTATTATAAACAGGTATTAAAAGCTGTGGATAAAATACAATGAAATGGTGACTTTCAAAACATACATATTCAAAGTTAAAACTGCCATGGTGGATAAAAGCACGCCGCAGCGGAGCGGCCGATCGCATTGAGGCGCTATGGTCCGATGCACGTGGCCGTTCCCCGTCGGGGGTTCGAATCCGCCCTCGGGCATGGATGTTTGTGCCGTCCTAGTTCGTAAGTAGTTCATAAGTAGTTTGTAAGTTTAGGGACTGATGACCCCGTAGTTAAGTCCCATAGACTATACAAACATTTGAACATTTGAACATCGTCTTTAGTATAAGGTAGTTCATAAGTAGTTTGTAAGTTTGGGGACTGATGACCTCGCAGTGAAGTCCCTTAAGCTTAACGAACATTTGAACATTTGCTAAAAGTACGTTGAAGTTCGACAGATAACAGAGATGAGCACAGAGATATTGATAAAAGGCCACAGCAACACACCGTTCTGCCTGGTCGGCAGAATCTTAAAACCACACGAAGGTAGCTAAATGCTGATGAAACACTGCACGAAGCACTGTTTAAATGTGGCACTGAAGCCCCACAGGGGATAGGGGAGGGAGGGGCTTTTCCAGTTGGGGAAAGCTGCAAATACATTCAGATCGGTGAGTAGTTCTGTGTGAGTAGGTTCTGGCTTTCGTCATTTAATTCTCCTGTTTTACCTCCACTGTTCATTTTAGCATCATACTTTACATTTGGTATTAGACTAACGCTTTCGAGTCTAATATAAAACAATGAAATTACCTAGAAAGGGGTTAAAAAATAAAGTGTACATGTCGGTAAAAGGCGCTTCCCTTGCTCAGCGCTTGGAGCGCTACTGTCTCGCCAGCTGTCAGAGGGTAACAGATTTTACTCCAGGGAGTGTCGCGACTGGTTTGCTAGACTGTAGTGTAGTCTAGGGGGGGGGGGGCAGTACAGGCGCTCATTCTGCAATCCATTATATCGTACAGGTGACGGGAACCGTCTTGGGACACATATTCCACGCCTGCTCGGCCTATTCGCGCAGTTCTACAAGAGTTGTGGGTTGACAAGTGGCGTTAAGGCCCGTAAGCTTAACAAACATTTGAACATTTGGCAAGTGGCGCATGTCAGATGTTGTCCCATCGTATTCCACACGCTCTCCATTGGAGACAAGGGGACGGTGTTGGCCAGGGAAGTTGCCGCACGTCTTGCAGTGTGTCGGTGGGCATTGTCCTCTTGGAAGAAACCATCACGCTCCTGTTTCAAGAACGGCAAAAGAACAGGCCTTTACTGCACTCTGCACGCACTAAGCGCCGGCCAGCGGTCCCTGCAGACACACCAAAGGCGAACGAGAGCTGCAGCTGGTCGCACCTCGAGGTCTGGAACGGGGCTGGCGTGTCTTCGACGAATGCACTCTACCAGCCAAGTACACTTCGTACGTACAAACGACAATCACTTCATAATAATAATAAGAAATTCCTATACACCTGACATAATAAGAAATCAAAACAAGTGGTGTTAAGGAAAAGAAAATGAAATCGTGATGTACGAGTACATTCCGTCAATGACTTCAATATATCCCTCGAAATTCTGTCAGTCTACCCGGGGATGGATTTTTCGTACATCAGCAAGATGATCCTATCTTTCTGTTAGTTGGTTTGGGTAGAGATTAGACTAGCAATGAAAATTCGGCTATTATTCGGTACTCGGTCTAATAGGCTACTTTTTTTCTATTCGGTCGAATACCTAATATCTCGGTGCTGCTTGGATGAATACCGAATACATAAATAAGGTTTCTTTTGTAGTCTGATAATTGATAAAATGAAAATCTTGTTTTATTTTGTAATATTAATGATTTCTTCCTGTAATCATTAAATCAGTCATAGGTACATAATCAAATTCTGAATTGTAATTAACAAAGAACTAGGTATCAAATGAAACACTAAAAGTCTGTCGTCATTAAAACTTAGAAGTGGAAGATTGTGGTGCAAAAACACTAGTTTTTATGCATTTTTAGGAAGTGGTTTGCTCATTTTCTTCTCCTGGACATTCCCAGCGTCAGAGAAAAGACAATCTGAATACATACTACTTCCTGGTGAAGACAAATATTTGCCAAACACGGAAATTTATCTCTTCTTGCTTGCCACCGTCTGTATGGATTGTCTTGATATGATATGTTTTTAATACTTGATTTGATTTGATTTGATTTTTTTCAGGGAAGCCAAAACAGTCTTGGCCCAACCCGCCACTGTCTTCTTATCTAGAAACGTAACTTAATAACTTAATTGTGAAATTTTACCATGAGTGAAAAATGTGGGCTCTGTCGTAGGGTCGTGCGTAGTGGGCTGCAGTGTGGGATTTGCAGTAAGTATTTTCATGGGGGGGGGGGGGGGGGGAGTGCAGTGGGGAAGCCAGTGGGCATTGTGGTGAGGTTCTCTCCTGAAACTGTAGGATTTGCAGCAGGAATAAGTTGATAGAGGAGCAGGAACGTTTGATCTGCGCCCTTCAGGTGCAGTTGAAAAACGCTGAAGAGGAACTAGGTAGGCTGAGGAGGGGAAGGGGGCTGGGGAATGGGAACTGGCAGTTGGCAAGAAGGTAGCTAGGAGAAGGTATTCAGATAGCTTTACATTGCAAGTTGCAAATAGGTTTGACCAACTGTCAGAGTTGAGTGGAGATGAACCTCCTGTAGCTGTAGGTGTAGGAAGTACGCAGCAGACCTCAGCTTTTGGTAAGCCGAAATCTGTAGAGAGGTCTCTTAGGAAGAAGAAGGTTCTGCTGCTAGGTAGTTCTCATGGCAGAGGTGTTGGCCAACAGTTGCAGGAAGTACTTGGGAGTGAGTACCAGGTCACCAGCATAGTGAAGCCTAGTGCAGGGTTAGCTCAGGTCACTTGCAACATAGGGGACTTATGTAGGAATTTTTCAAAAGAGGATCAGGTAGTTATAGTGGGTGGGGCCGGGAATAGTCTTGATAGGGACGGGGAATATGATATAGGTGGTGATCTGGAAAGGATAGCAACTGAAACTGGTGGCACGAATGTGCATTTCGTGCAGCTGTTTCAGCGTCATGATAGGCCTTGTCTTAATACGGCTGTCAGCCGTGTTAACATGGGGCTTGAGAAGGCGCTGATGACGGAGGGCATGGATCACATTGCAGTGGTGCCAGTTGAAACTATCCAAAGGTCGGATTTTACTAGGCACGGTCTGCACCTCAATAGGTATGGGAAGGGGAGGTTGGCAAAGCTCATAGGTGACAGTGTAGTAGGGGGTGGGGGTTTCACTCATGGAAAAATTCCTGTAGTAGTTGGTGCTAGGGCTGCACCTTTTTTAGACTGAAGACAGCTGATAGATATTCCTGCTTAAAGGAAGTCCCTCTAAGAATTGAACCACCTTTGACAAAGTCTAAGAATATAAGTAATAAGGGAATTACTGTTTTTCATCAAAATATACAGGGTATCAGAGATAAAGTTAATGAAATGCTTATTGATACTGATTCTGACATTATTGGAATTTCAGAGCACTTTTTAAGTGGTGTGACAATTCAGAGACTTCCTTTGCCAGGATACAGGTTAGCTGCCTTCTACTCTAGGAGTTCCTTGCAGTGTGTGGGAGTGGCCATGTATGTAAAAAACGATTTTTCATCGGAGCCAATCGATTTTTCTAAACACTGCACAGAACAGATATTTGAATGTTGTGCAGGAGTTGTTAATGTTAATGGAACTAAACTAGTAACAGTTGTTATTTATAGATCCCCTGACTCAGATTTTAAAATGTTTCTGCCCAAGCTGGAATTGGTTCTGGGTTCACTGTATAGGAAGTATAAGAATTTAATTGTGTGTGGAGATTTCAACATTAATTGTGTAGGTGATAGCTCAAGGAAAAGTCAGCTGTTAGATCTATTTAATTCCTATAACATGATGCAAACAGTATTTTTTCCAACGAGAGTGCAAAGAAATAGCAGTTCTACCATTGACAATATTTTTGTTCATTCTTCATTATTAGAGGGGCACTCTGTCAGCAGAATAGTAAATGGCCTATCAGACCACGATTCCCAACTTTTAATTCTAAAAAGTATTTGTTCTCAAACAAATGTTAAACATAAATATCAACTACACAGAAAAGTTAATCCAGTTGCAATTGAGACCTTTTTAAGCCTAATTAAGGAACAAGAATGGCAGGATGTTTATAGTGCTGATAATGCAGATGATAAATATAATGCTTTTCTGAACACATTTATTATGCTGTTTGAAAGTTGCTTTCCGCTAGAACGCTCAAAACAGGGTATTTTCAGTAACAGACAGCCAGGGTGGATGACAAAGGGGATAAGAGTATCATGTAGAACTAAGCGGGAGTTGTATCAAAATGTTAGAAGTAGTCAGAATGAAGATGCAGTAGCTCATTACAAACAGTACTGTAAGGTTCTGAAAAACGTCATTAAGAATGCAAAAAGTATGTGGTACGCAAAAAGAATAGCAAACTCTCGGGATAAAATTAAAACTATCTGATCAGTCGTGAAGGAAGTGTCTGGTCAGGAGCAGCAGGTAGAAGATATAAGGTCAGTGCGTAGTAGGAATGTTTCTGTTACTGACAAATTAAATATATGTGCAATATTCAATAATCACTTTCTGAATATAGTAGAGGAACTAAACAAAACTCTAGTTTCTACAGGTAATCATATAACGTTTTTAGAAAAAGCGTTTCCGAGGCTGTTACCTGAAATGATCCTTCATGATACTTCCATAGGTGAGATTGAGTCAATAATTAAATCACTAAAGACTAAGGACTCTTGTGGATATGATGGGGTATCTAGCAGAATTCTAAAGTACTGTTCTCCATATGTTAGCCCAGTACTAAGCCATATTTGTAATTTTTCCTTTCAGAATGGTCAGTTTCCTAACAGATTAAAGTACTCAGTAGTGAAACCGCTTTATAAAAAAGGAGAAAGGGATAATGTAGACAACTATAGACCTATTTCTATGCCATCGGTTTTTTCCAAAGTTATTGAAAAGGCTGTATATTCAAGATTAATTGATCATTTCAGTTCACATAATTTCCTGTCAAACGTACAGTTTGGTTTTAGAAGTGGTTTAACGACCGAAAACGCTATATTTTCGTTTCTCTGTGAGGCACTTGATGGGTTAAATAAGAGGCTACGGACATTAGGCGTCTTCTTTGATTTAACAAAAGCGTTTGATTGTGTTGATCACAAAATATTGTTGCAGAAGTTGGAACATTATGGAATACGGGGAGTAGCCCACAATTGGTTCACCTCTTACTTTAATAATAGACAACAGAAGGTAATTCTCCGCAGTGTAGAAAATGGCTATGACGTGCAATCCCAATGGGGCACAATTAAGTATGGGGTGCCCCAGGGGTCTGTTTTGGGACCATTGCTGTTTCTTATTTATATAAATGATATGCCTTCGAGTATAACAGGTGATTGTAAAATATTTTTGTTTGCTGATGATACCAGCTTGGTAGTGAAGGATGTTGCTCGTAATATTGACACAGTATCAAATAATGCAGTTCAAGAGATAAGTTCATGGCTAATAGAAAACAAGTTGATGTTAAATCACAGTAAAACTCAGTTTTTACAATTTCTAAAACATAATTTGACGAAATCTGACATTATGATTACACATAATGGGCATGTGATAAGTGAGACTGAACAGTTCAAATTTCTAGGTGTTCATATAGACAGTAAGCTGTCCCATGTTCAGGATCTTGTTCCAAAACTAAATTCTGCTATATTTACCATTAGAACAATATCTGAGATAAGTGATTTTTCAACACGAAAAGTAGTCTATTTCGCTTACTTTCACTCACTTATGACGTACGGCATTGTTTTTTGGGGTAACTCGCCTGATGCAAAAAGGATATTTCTGGCTCAAAAACGGGCGGTTCGAGCAATATCTGGTGTAAGTTCGCGAACGTCATGTCGACCCCTTTTCAGTAGCCTGGGAATTTTGACTCTGGCGTCACAATACGTTTTTTCTTTAATGTCGTTTGTTGTTAATAATATCAGCTTATTCCCACGAGTTAGTAGCTTTCACTCGGTGAATACTAGACAGATGTCTAATCTACATTTGCACCACACCACCTTAACACTTGTGCAGAAAGGGGTGCAGTATTCTGCGGCATCCATTTTCAATAAGCTGCCACAAGAACTTAAGAATCTTAGCACTAATCCACATGCTTTCAAATCTAAATTGAAGAGTTACCTCGTGGCTCACTCCTTTTATTCTGTCGAGGAACTCCTAGAAAAGTTAAACAATTAAGCTAATTCATTTTTTCTTTATTGATTCTTTTCACTTTGTCTTAAGATTGTCGTGTGCAAAGGACTACTTAAAATTTTTCTATTACCATTCTTGTGTAACAATGTATTGACTTGTTCCATGACCATGGAGTCTTACTCCTGAAGGGGGTCCTATGGAACAGAAAAAACAAATAAATAAAAATAAATAAACTGCCCGCACCGAAACTAATTTTATTGTGCGGTATCGCTCCCTGTATATCTAGTAAAGCCAACCAATGCCCTTGAACAGTGCAAGGAGTCCCTTTACCAGATCTTTATTAGACACAATTTCTTCGGATCTGGTTGTCCCAAATGTTCTGTGCCTTTTACTCTCCAATGCAATGCATTCGAAGATTAGATGTGATGCAGTTTCATCACCGTCATCACATAACCTACATTTAGGGTCCTCGTCTGTTATTCCCATTGTATGTAGGTGTTTTTTGAAATTCCCATGGCCTGTCAGCAATCCAACCATGAATCTAATCTCTCTCCTGTTATGGCCCAGGATTGCAGAGCTTCTTTTAAAACATGGCTTTGGCATCATTACCTTGCCATGTTATTGTTGATAGACTTTGGTCCAATATTCTACGTGCTGTCTTCTGAACCAGTTACGTAGCTCCAATTTGATTATTCCCTTGGTGATTGTCAGGACAGGTTCCGGTCCAATAAATGGAGTCTCTGCCACTATCCTGGCTAATCTGTCGGCATGTTCGTTGCCACTGATCCCCGAGTGGCCAGGGACCCTCAATAGGTTTATTTCTTTCCCCTAGCTCCACCAGAACCCTGTGACATTCTGCAACAATTTTAGACCTTGTTGCAGGAGCTGCCAGTGATCTCAGAGCTGCCTAGCTGTCTGAATAGATATAGATGCTACGATATTTGTAGCACCTACGCAAATTCTCCTCCACACACGCCCTGATGGCAATGATTTCGGCCTGGAATACTGAGGCCAGTTTCCCTAGAAAGATGACGCCCTCCAGTCTTGGCTGCACCCCATGTACCCCGGCCCCAACGTCTTGGTCTGATTTTGACCCGTCAGTGAACTAGACAATATCCCCCGTACGGTGTCGAACTATTTTCTCACACTGCTCCCTACTTCCAATTGTTATATTGAAAGGCTTGTTGAAGCAGTATGGGGTTATAATATAGTCGGCTGGAATTTCCTCAATCTTTCCTATACTTACCTCACTCACTATTTTAGTCTGTGATTCTGGATATCCCAAAGAGTTCCAGTTATTGCCAGTTTTGAGTCTGTATGCACCAGCCGCTGCCTCCATCTTGACCCGAAGGTGTAATGGGGGCATATCCAGCATGGTTTCCATCCCAGCAGTTGGTGTGATGCTAATTCCGCCTGTTATGGCTAAGCATGCTAATCTCTGCACCTTACCAAGCTCCTTAGCAGCAACCTGCTGTTCTACCTTCTTCCACCGCCCCATAGGTGATCCTGGGTCTAATCACCGTGGTGTATATATCCAGTGCATACCCTTGGAGCTCAGGCCCCAATTTTTGCCACAAGCTCTCCTGGTACTTACAAGAGTACCTTTTGCCTTGGAGCAAATATTCCTAATGTGAGGGGTCCATGTCAGTTTCTCATCTAGGGTAACCCCAAGATATTTCACTGTCCCCTTCACAGGTAGCGCTTCATTGAAAAGCTTTAGATTCCAACTTGAATATTGGATATGCTTCTTTGTGAATGGTACAACAACAGTCTTGTTAGGACTAACCCCCAGATCCTATTTTCCGCACCAGTCTTGCACAATGTCCAATGCACCTTGTGCCATATTCTTCACTGTGTCAGGAAATTTGCCAAGTATTACTATGACAAGATCATCTGCATATCCTTGGCAAAAGTACTGCCTAGAGTTTAATTCTCCAATGAGATCATTCACTTCTAGATTCCACAATAAAGGGGAAAGAACTCCTCCTTGCGGGCAACCCCTAGTGGTGTTGATTACTATTTTTTCATTCATCATGGTAGCCTCTACCTTTCTTCCACTGAGCATGACCCTAGTCCACCTACATAAAGTGGTCCCTAGGTCATGCACCTCTGCTGCCCTAACCATGGAATCGAAGGTCATGTTGCTAAAAGCCCCCTCGATGTCCAGGAAGATACAGAGGGCTATTTCCTGAAAGTGTAGTGCTTTTTCCATCTTCCCAACGAGTTGGTGGAGAGCTGTCTCACATGATTTACCTGGCTGATATGCATGTTGGTTTGAATGTAGAGGAGCCCCACTTAACCTCCTTTCTCCAACTTAAGGAAGGTATGCTGAGGCCAAAACAATTTCCCTCGTGATACCTTCCTCACCAGGTCCTTGGAATAAAAATTCATCATTCGTGTGAAAGGTATTCCACTTCTAACATAAATACATTTTTGGAGTTTTTTAGACTTCAATCATAAATCAGCTTACCTCCAGTACCACCGAGGCCCGATACACCCCCTTTTTATAAATAGGGTTCTTGTATCAGGGCCACGTCCACCTCCTGTTTCAAAATGTTTGTATAGCTTATGGGACCTAACTACGGGGTTATCAATCCCTAAACTTACAAACTACTTATGAACTACTTATGAATTAGGACGGCACAAATATCCATGCCTGAGGGGGGATTCGAACCCCCGACCGTAGTGGCCGTGCAGACCGTGACTGGAGCGCCTCAGTCCCCTCGGCCACCGCTCCACCTCCTGTCTCCCCAGGCGATGGCTCAGGGCAGCAGTGGCTCCTTTACTGTGCTGCAGGTTTATCTGCAGCACTTCCAGTCCCCATCTTGTTGCCATTGTTGCCTTTAAGGTCTTTGATTACCCTGACGGCGACCTGCGAGAACCCTAAAAACAGTTTCAGGCCTTGCTCTCGCATTGCCTTCTCTCCAACCTCCACCACCAGGGTTTGTCCTTCCGGAACGACCTTTTGGTTAATTACCCTCCAATCCCCTGTCTAGACTTTTGGGTTCTGGACCCTTATTTTCTCGAACAAAGTCTTTGGAAGGACATCCTTAAGGAACTTTGGTACCCATATTGATACCTTGCAGTCTTCAGAAGTTCGGTTGCTGTCTTGTCCAGCAGCTTCGCATCCTCCCACGAGGATATCATGGGCACCTTGATAGACCCTCCTGAATTTGGGTCCTTGACCAGCGTCCCCCCCCCCCCAATATCTTCAAAGAGGGCCATGTGCACGAGTTCCCCCTGCTGCGAGGTGATGTTCACCAGTGGGTATCCTTCTTGGACAACCGCCATTCTAAAGACCGAGACTGCAGTACTATAGGTCTGTTTCCTTATTTCCTGCCTCAGCCTTTTAGGATCACGCTTGTCCAAAGAGGAGGTAGTCTTAGATTCCTGCATAACCCTCTTGCCACCTGTCTTTGATGTCGAGGGGGTCTGTGTATCCCCTTCGACCTGAGGCAGTTTCTTTTTGGGGGTCTTGGGCTCAAGCCCTTTTGATTCCCTCCACTTATGCTTAGGAAGCCATTCTTTTCCTTCCTTTTGCTTCTGCTCCTTGAGAAGTTTCCTCCTCCGAGCCCAAGACAAGGCCTTAATCCTAATATGGTCCAACTTCTCTGTTACAGTTCCCACTTCTTGCTCAGGTCTAGACCGTGATTCAGAAGTAGGAGTGCACTCCATCGGTACTGATTCTTGTGTCTGAGTATCTGAGGTCTCAGATTCTTTTAAAATACTTTCTTTCTCTGTGTTCATCTTAGTCCCACGAGATTTGATGGTCCACACCACGATAACCCCGCGCAGTGCAAGGCTACTTACTCAGGGAGGTCGCCCGGTATCCCTGAGGCTCTGTTCGAGACACATCCACCCATGTGCGACGCACCCCTCGGCACGGATCGCATCACACCTTGGGTTGGGAAAGGACTGGGAGAGGATAAGGAAGACGGGACGTTGTGGGACACTCTTGGTCAGATCCATCAGCTGAGGTCTTTCCGGCAGTAGGTTCTCTACCTTGGGTATAGCCCTCAGCTTCACACGGATACGCAAGCCTCTCCATCCACACGGACAGTGCTTCGTCAAGGTGGTGTCCCCCGGAGAGGTTTTTAATACTTAAATAAAGGTCTATTTCAGCTGCAACTGTATTTTTTTCTTTCTATGTCCCGGTATGATCTATATTTTCCTCTGCAACCACCTCTTCGAAGGAATCCATAAAAGATGAGTGAACAGCCTGGTTTATACTCTCACCTTCGGCTCTTATCCTCCTTGCCTGTGTAGGGGACGTATTCGCTCTATGTCCACTGTGTGTTTCACTGCTCTTTAAGCCATTGATCAAAATATATTGTCTTACTTCTTCTCTTTGTAGTTGACTGGTGAAAAGCGTGTTCTGTATATATGTCATTTTAACCTCTTGCTAACAGTAAATAAATAATGTTACCATTGACTTAACAAAACGTGTTAACATACCATCAATATTGGAAAGAAAGAACGTGTCAACTACAGCTAGGAAGAATGTGTCGCGGTTTTCTTCGAAAATAATTCCTTTACTCTAAGGTACACACATTTGAATACACGAGCAAGAAACAAACACTTCGATACACGTTTTCCCGCCACAAGCCAGCCGAATAATTTTCCTTAATATTCAGTTAGAAAGTCCACAGAATAGTCGGTATTCGGCGTGTGGCAGAATATATTATTCGTTGCAAGTCTACTACAGATTATACCTGAAACCGGAATAAATTAATAATTAGTTCTTTTTACCGACCCCCTAACACAGACGTATCGATTGCAGAATGTTCTAAGAGAAATTGAATCAAATTTCAAAAACGTGCCCCGAGTATACAACTGAGGTGACTAACTTACGCTCGCTTCACCGGCAAAAAAATACATTTTCAATACAGGAGGCAAACATGAAACATCGTCGGAGATTGTCTGAACGTGATCTCTGAAACCGATTTTGATACATTAGTTCATAAACCCACGAGAACAGTAAATGGTTGTGTAAACACACTTGACCTCCTAAGTGCAAATAATGCGGAACCAATAAAGAGTATCGTAACGGGAACAGGGATTACTGAACACAAGAGTTGTCTTAGCGATACTTAATATCGAAATTCCCAAATCCATCCAAATTAAACGAAGAAGTATCTATCTAAACAAGCATAATAAAATACGCTGAACGCTTTCCTGAGTGTGAGTCCCCATTGTTTTGAAACTAACAGTGCTGCTGTAGATGAGATGTGACTTAATTCAAAGAAATAATATCGACAGCAGTTTTAAATTTATAGCAAATAAATTAACAACAGCGGAGACTGACCCCCACATGGTACAGGAAACTGGTTAGATCAGTATTGACGAAACAAACAAGAAAAAGCATGCCAAATTTAAAACGACATAAAAGATCAGACTGTCAATCTTTTACAGAAACCCGACAATTTAGCACGGAATTCAATGTGAGAAGTTTCCACATAGGAACACAGCCTCGTCGATTGCATGGTCAATAGAAACATCGGAAATCTGAATCTGATCATTATAAAATCAAGTTGATACCTTCCGGTATCTTCTATTCTTTTTCACGGATATAACCGATTCCTAAACAAAGTGTTTGTGATGATTAAATTAGGTTCATTCGTTTTTCCCTGACCGTATTCATATACTGTCCTTTCTTCTTTTCCTTTTCTTACCATCATTTACTGCATTTAAATATTTTCTTCTTACATCAATTTAGTTGAAAATGTTCTAAATCTATGGAACTCAACTGCTGGGTTATTAGTCCGTAGCTTACTAACTACTTAAACTAAGGTAAACTAACCTAAGGACAACACCAACACCCATGCTCGAAGGGGGACTCGAACCCCAGACTGCGAACAGTCGCGCGCACGGCAACACGGCGCTCCAGTACGCACTGCTAATCCGCCGCGGCCAATTCAGTAGCTCTAGTGATATCCAAGGGTTTTTTTCTTAGTCTTGTCTTCTACCAATTTGGTACTAACAGGTTTATGAGGAAAAAAAAAAAAAAAAAAAAAAAATTCGTCACATTCTGGAAATGCCAGTTTAAGACTACTGACTGTGTAATTGTCTACGGTGCTCAGTGTGAAGGTTTCGTGTTCACACCTCCAGCCAATCGTATATATATTTAATTTTATTTTAATATGGAAAATACCGCAACATTCTGAATCAAGTGATTTTTTGCCAAAACTAGAAATGATATGAGCTGGATTTTTTAAAAATATGTTACAATAAGCTTACCGATAACATACATTTCGTAAAAAATGAAAAAGTCTACTTATTTACCAACTGGTTTAATTGAAGTCTTTTAAACACAGTTTATATTAATTTTCTTTGAAATATACTCAAAAGTAAGTCAATATTTATTAGTCTTAGCAGTATACTGCGTAGGAAACTTTTGTCAGTTTTCCTTAAATTATTTCTCATTTCGGCATTAAAGGTACTGCGGATATTCAACACAAGCGGAAACATACAATCAAAGTAGTCTTTCCTGACACTTGAAACACCGTACATCGTAGCTGAGTGTTGTTATGCAGGCTCTAATCCTGGCATCCGTTCGACCATGCAAATGGCGAATACTGTCTTGGAATACATCACTCCACGTCTGCTACACCAGTTTACGTAGTTCTGCCTAGAGTTGTGACTCGACGAGCCTTCGTATCAAACATCATCACATTTATTGCCAAGGAAGTTGTTGCAAGTCTTACAGAGCAGGTCGAGTTCCATGCGCAGTGTGTGGGCGAGCAGTATCCTTTTGGAACAACACATCAACTTCGTGTTGCAGGAATGGCAAAAGAACAGCTCTTTACTGCATTCTGCACGAACCGAGTGCTGGCCAGCATTCCTTCTACAAATACCAACGGTGGACGAGAGGTACCGCTGGCAGCACGAGGTGTAGGTGGGGCCACGAATGCACTCTCCTGGACAGCGCTCGCAAGCTGCACGTAGTATTTTTAGCCCAATATGTCTTCTTGTTTGGATTTGGAAGTTATTAGCTCTCGAAGAAATACCATATAGTTCTCCTTGTACCTGAAGTTACGAATACTATTTCTTGACTAAGCATTTTAAACAGTTGCTGATTTTTTCTAAATTTGAGAGCCTTCCGATATCCTACTGGTTAAATAGGCCTTTTCACCAAAAAAAAAAAAAAAAAAAAAAAAAAAAAATATATATATATATATATATATATATATATATATATATAATTAAAAGAATAAAATAAATAATAATAACAGTGATAAAATAATAAAATGTACCAGGGGTTGGTTCTTCTTATGACCTACTTCATGTGGCCTAAAACCATATCATCTGGGTAAATACTAGTTGTTTGTAAGAAGGGAGATTCACGACTTGTCGATTCATCTGGGTGGAGTCTATCATAGATATAAAATTTGTGAAGCCCGATTTGATTTTTTAAATATCCGCAAACGGTTACTATTGTTGGCAACATGGCATTATTATTGGCGACAAGTCGTCACTGCAGTGTGTGTAGTGGGAGGGGGGGTGGAGGGTGAGACGTCATTTTGTTTTGCCATGCCGGGCCTCCTCCACTGTTGTCCTAAACACTGAAACAGACTGCATCTTAAGACTGACCATTAATTACTTTCAGGGTGTTGAGACACAGTGGTTGTCCAACGCTACAGCAGCTGACAGGCGCGTGTGTTAATTTTGTCGGCGGTCTCGTGCGCGCTCTGCACAGGCGAGGCTAATGGGAACCCCCGGTCCTTCGTGAGCCGGTCTTTCGGCGATATACGCCAGCCGAGTCCATTAATGAAGCCATTTGGAAGCCCAAAGTGTCCCGTTGTGCCTCATTTACATGAGAAATAACACTACTGTGGAGGCCATCTTGAGGTTGGAAGAGTTTAATGTGTTCTACAAATGCTCGGTTATGTTAAACGTACGGAATGCGCAATGGACATGCATGGGTGGTGGTGATCAGCCAGGATGCCTGCGCGTATGTCATCTGTCACTGTCAGAGTCGTATCAAGACGTATCAGGGGCCCAACAGCACACAACTCACCCCATTACAGAGCTTCCCCTCGATACGGTTGGAAACGAGACTAGTCAGACCCGGCAACGTTTCCAGTCATCAACAGTCTAAAGCCGTCGGCGGAGCGTGTATCTGAAGGAGAGTGCTCAACCTGCCCAGTTTCTGGTGTCACAATGTACGAGCGGTGTATCTTATATATGTGGGGGAAAGTGTGTTTAATGTAGCAGAACAAACTTCAATTTTTTTTTTCTTTTTTTTTAAAGGGACCAAATTGATAAAATCATCGATCCCTAACTTACAAACCCCTTAATGCAAACTACTTAACCCCTTAATGCTCGAATTAATTTTTACGTGACACAGAAAATCAAAAAATCATATTTTGTTACCAGTGAACATATGCTAGAAATTATATAATGTCAAATATGTGATGTTGTTTACTGAACTGGTGTAATTAGGTTTGTCGCGTATTCGCGACAACGGTCATTTGAGAAAGTAAACACTTACAAGACTTCATACATTTCATTTAGCATTTTAATGGTACAGTGTGTGACATTAGCTTAGTACAAATTAACTTCTATAACTAAAAATCGAAATTACATTGCTGTTTTCAATTTGACTACACATATTGCATGTAACCCTATTCATGACATTCGCGGAAATAGTTTTTTTTCTCTTGTTAAAACAGAGACTTACGTTACATTTTCTACAAATGAACGTTGCCTGCCTTCTACAATTTTTTTTTCATCTTTGCCTTGTTCCTGTATCTTGAGGCCAATGACCTACTGCATCAGTGCAGGTAGTCCTAACTGGAAAAGATGTTGCTGGACCCCGAGGCTTCTTACGCTGCAGTTCAGTCTGTATACTGGTTGAAGGCCTACCTCTCTTTTTCTTTCTTATATCTTTTCTCTGTTTCCAGAGTGCCTCTGCTATTCTAGAATTGAATTCATAAGGACATTTTGTTCATTATGGGGAATTTTGAGGGTCTCCCGCCGTATAACAACCAGTAATTGACAATTAAAAGATCCATAATTTGCAACTGAAGAAGTTTGGTAGTGTACATCGAAAGAACTACCCATTTACACTTTGTTACACGGGCACACAAAAGTACGCAAATGCCCAATGATGCATATTTTACACAAACCGTATTTTGAAAGTTACTTGTACTTTCGACACCATCATTACATGAAAATGTGATTTACGTAACGCCACAGATACTAAGGAATACATTAATAATTTTCAGAACCAAAATTAGCTCTTTATTCTACCGTAATTCTCCAAAACAAGACGATTACTTCATATGTCTGTCTCATGAACAAATGCGCAACATCAAACTGCTATCAAACTGCTACACTATCCAGAGAGGTGGCAACACGTGTTAGAAACAATATTAGTTTTGTGTAGATTCGGCATCTATCAGAACTGACACTGAAAACCACTTATCCTTCCATTTATAAACATCACAACGGTATGATGCGAATTAGCGACATTGGGCATTAAGGGGTTAAAATAACTTACGCAAAAGATGACACACATATCCATGATCGAGGGAGGACTCGCAAATATGGCGTCAGCGGCCGCGTAATCCGCAACAGTTGCCCCAGACCGCACGGCTGGAAGGGAAGAATTGACCGTAGTCATTTGTCTTTTATGTGGAGCAGTGGACGAGCCGGTGGTGTCACCGCGGCGTTTTCCGTCCGCTTTTTGTTTAAAGTCCCCTGAGTGCTCTTCTGCTCTGCTACCTGTTGGCGGAACAATGTTGCCGGCTGTCCTCTAAGAACACTCTAGAGCCGAGGTCGCAGCGTTAGGACAAAAAAAAAAGTTGTCCGAAAATGACGCGCTAGAAAACTCCTAGAAATGCTGGTAAGCTGTGTGGCTTTGCTCGCTTACAAGAAAGAGCTCTGTAATTATTCATCTGAGTAGGCTGCAGAGCGAAGGCCGCGTAGAAGGCTCGGCGAGATCGAAGGAGGGGACTGGGAGCTGGGAGCTCATTCTGAACGAGGGCAGGCCTCACCAGCCAGACCTTCCGGGAAGACAGGACGAGCGCTCACAGCGATGTTGATCTCACCGCAGGGGAACAATATACAGCATTCAGAGCACCCGAGCAAATCAATACCGCAGTCGCCAGCCTTGCTGTGTACGTTGTTTGTCTTCCGTAACAAAAGAGTAATACGACAACAGTAAAAGTCTTTGAACAGTGTCTAATAATGTGATGTTCAAAAGTCTGATTCATTACTCCGCAAGGGTAAGCAACGAATTCCTGTCTGACCATACTTAAACGTTTCTGCATATTTTTAAATACACGTAGAAAATTCTGAGGCAAATACTTCGATAATGCTACAATAATATAGACAGAGAACTCCCTTGTCTATTAGATGTTTGTAAGTTGCACGGGAACTTCATTTATTGTGCATGATAGCCACAGAACCACAGAAATTGCCGAGGTGGGGTTGGTTGCGTGCCTCAGCGATACTGATAGCCAGATCGTAGGTGTAACATCGACCGAGGGGTACCTGTGGAGACGCCAGACATACGTGTGGTTCCTGAAGAGGGGCAACAGCCTTGTCAGTAGTTACAGGGGCAGCAGAATGGATGATAGAGCTGGCCTTGTAACATCAGCTGATGCGGCTTGGCCATATAGTTAATGCGAACGGTTGAAAACAATGGGAAACTATAGTCGGACATAAAGCTCTACTGTAACAACATATGATGATGACATACTTTTGGGTAAAATACTCCGGAGGCAAAATAGTACCCATTCGGATCTGCGGGCTGGGAGTACTCAGAAAAATGTCGTCAGGAAAGACAACACTGGCATTCTACGGAGTATATTGTTTAATGCGGGATCCCTTCATCGGGTAGAGAGGTTCGAAAATTTGAAAAGAGAATGCATGGGTTAGATATTGTCAGGATTGCTGAAGTTCGGTGGAAAGATGAACACAGCTCACGTGTGCCGCGGTGAAGTAGCCGAGCGGTCTAAAAAGGCGCCTCGCTGCGGAGCGCGCGGTTGCTCGCCGTCGGAGGTTCGAGTCCTTCATAGGGCATAGGTGTGTGTGTTGTCCCTAGGTTAGTTTACCTTAGTTTCAGTAGTTTGTAAGCTACGGACGAAGTTTGGTCCGATAGATTTATAAACATTTGAAAAGTTAGCACAGGTCACTTGAATACTGGGATATAAATACAAAATCAGTTGGAGATATTAGGGGAGTAGGTCTAATAATGTATATGAAAATAGGAATGCGAGTAAACTACTATGAAGAACACAGTGATTGCATTGTCGTAGTCAAGATATATAAAAACACCGACCTCAGTAGTAGGCCTATATGCCAACTAGCTCTGACGATATTTAGTTGATCGAAAATATGTAGGAGGTAAAGGAAATTATTCGGATATTTAAGGGAGAGGAAAACTAGTAGGCGAAAAACAGTAAGTGAATATGGACTGTGGAAAAGGAATAAAGAGGAAGCTGCCTGGTAGAATTTTGCACATTTAATCATAACAGACACTTGGTATAAGAATCAAGAAAGACGAATGTATGCGTGGAAGAGAGCAGGAGACACTGGAAGATACGAGATAGGTTTTATAACGGTAAGGCATAGATTTCCAAAACAAGTTTTAAGCTGCAAGACACATCCAGGGCAGATATAGATTCTGACCATATTTTATTGGTTATGAACTGTAGTCTGAAATTGAAGAAACTACAAAATGATGAGAAAGTTAGGAGATGGGGCCTGGATAAATTTGAGCAAACTGAGGTTCTTGAGAGTTTCATAGGAATCGTTAGTCAATAATTGACAGAAACGGGGTTAAGTAACTATAGAAAGGATATCACAGAAAACATAAAAATGCAGTAAATGAAAGTAAAAGAGACATTTGGAGACAAGAAAAGCAGCTGTTTTAATGTCAAGAACTCAGACGGAAATCCAGTTCTGAGCAAAGAAAAGAAAGCTGAAAGACGGAAAGAATATATACAGGGGCTCTACAAAGGAAGTGAACTTCGAGACAATATTGTAGGAAGGGAAGAGCAAGTAGATGAAATAGGAGATACTAAACGGAGAGACGAATTTGACAGAACACTGGAAGACAAGGTCCCTGGAATATAGACTTTCTTCAGAGTTACTGAATCCTTTAGGAGAGCCAGCCAAGATAAAACTATTCCACCTGGCATCCAAGATATATGAGATACGCGAAATACCCTCAGATCAAAAAATTAGTTAATAATCGCAGTTCTAAAGAAAACAGGCGCAGACAGGCGTGAAAATTACAGAAATGTCAGTTCAATAAGTCATGGTTGCAAATTCTTACAAGAATTAAAGAATGGAAAATCTGTAGAAGTTGACATCGGGAAAGATCAGATTATATGTAGGAACACGTGAGGCAATACTCACGACTTAGCTTAGAAGAAAGGTTAAGGAAAGTCAGCCGCAGCGGAATAGCCGTACACACAGAGGTGCCTCGCTACTGTGCGTGCGACCATTCCACGTCAGAAGTTCAAGTCTTTCCTCGGGTATAGGTGTTTGTGTCGTTCTTAGGATAGGTTAGTTTAAGTAGTTTGTAAGTTTAGGGACCGATAACCACTGCAGTTATGTTCCATAAATTTAGAAGCATTTGAACATTTTTTTTAAGGAAAGTTAAACCTACATTTAGCTTTCGTAGATTTGTAGAAAGCTTTTGACACTGTTGACTGGATACACTCCTTCAAATTCACAAGTCAAGAGGGGTAATAATATAGCGAACGAAGGTTATTTACAAATTCTACAGAAACTAGATAGCAGTTATAAAAGTCGAAGGGCATGAAAGGGAAGCATTTTCCCAATTTTGTTCATTGAGAAAGCTGTGAAGGAGTGCAATGAGAAATCTGGAGAAGAAATTCAGCAAGAAGAAATAAAAACTTTGCGGTTTGCCGATGACATTGTAATTTTGTCAGAGACAGCAGAAGACTTGGAAGAGCAGTTGAAGGGAACGGACAGTGTATTGAAAGGAGGTTGTACGATTAACATTAACAAGTGCAAAACGAGGGCAATGAAATGTAGTCTAAGACAATAAGCGATACTGAAGAAATTAGATTAGGTAACCCAACAATAAAGATAGTAGATGAGTTTCGTTATTTGAGCGGTAAAAGAACGTACGATGGTCGCAGAACAGATGATATAAATAGCCGAATGGCAATGAGAAGAAAAGCGTTTATAAAAAAGAGAAATTTTCTAATATTAATTTAAGTGGTAGTGTTTCAGAAGGCATTTGTGTGGAGTGTTACCTTGTACTGTGGTGAAACTTGGACAATAAATAGTTCACACAAGAAGAGAATAGAATATGTTGAAATGGGGTACTACAGACGAATGATGAACATTAAGTGGGTAGATCGCGTAACTACTGAGAAGGTACTGAACGGAATTGGGAAGAAAAGGAATTTCTGGCATTCCTTGACTAAAAGAAAGGACTGACTGGTACGAAACGTTCTTAGATGTCTAGGAATCGTGAATTTATTGTTGGAGAGAATTGTGTGGGGTAATCGCAGTGGGAGACAAGAGACAAATACAGGCTCCAGGTGCAAAAGAAAGTGTGTTGCCGATGTTATGAGGAGATGGAGAGGCTTGTCAGGATAGAGTAGGGTGGAGAGCTACATCAAACCAGTCTTAAGACTACACAACCGCACTGCATTACGTCTGATCTTCAGCCATGATTCTATAGCAGGCAGTTATGTCATTTTGCTCAGTGAGGATGTGTATATGATTAACGCATGGCACAGTAGTACTGTTACATCTTTCGCATAAATCGATATAAATATTTTGTGCATCTTGTGCCCTGTCTTATACAGAACATGGAAGGATGTCATTGCAATTGAGTTTCCGGGAAAGTTGCATGAAAAGGTTACTCATTCACTGTCGGGCCAGGTGCACGTCGTCAGCGGTAAACTTAGAACTCCTTCCAAGAACTACCTAGCTAATGCTGTACTCTGAAGGGACTATCATACTTCACTATGTGTCAAATAAGATTTTCGTATGAACAGTGCCACATAATTGGAATATATGAGTAACAATATATTCTTTGACGCCAGCAGCTGGAATAATGGAATAAGAGCTCAAGTTTTCTGTGTCTCATGCTCAAAGCATGCACCCTTCAATAATAGTGATCGAACTAAAGCTAAGAAACAATAAATAAATAAAAATAAGTAAACCGTTTTTGTTCCGATCAATTCGGAAACTCTCCTAGCATGGTATAGTAGGTGATCTGTCGCAGATTTCGGGTAAATTTCCCTCTTGGTTAGTATTTGAGGCCCAAGATCTTTTTATTTTATTTTTTATTTTATTTTATTTATTTATTTTTTATTTGACAAGTTACGAGGAATGCTGATCATCGTATCCTATTTTTAAATGAGTTATTGTTTTGTCACATTATCAACTGAATATCATAATTATACACTTTGAGAGGTGTAGGCTTTTCCTTAAACTATCTTTAAGATTCTGCTATAAAGGGTAGTTAGTCCTTGACGTGAAACTTTATATGATTCTGTGCGACCTTAAAGAATGAGGACTAGTACACTGATCCGCTCAGAGTGCCTTTCAGTCCATTAGACGTGTAACCAGCAAACTAAATGATTCGATCAAAAACATGTACAAAGATGCATGTTCGCTACGCAATCTTTACACCACAGAAAGATGTGAGATCTCATGTTAAACAAGGTCGGTTATTTTCGTTAGTACCTATGAAAGGATTTATTTAACAGATTTGTCATGAATTGTTATCCAATTAGTTAAGTAACATATATAGTGACTGTAATAAAGTTAGACATGTTTATTTCTATAATAAATGTAAAGAATTGGCGATGACATGGCAACAGCAGCGTTCCACTGCCTACTGTCTTTTTTACAAGATATTATTTTGCCAACCGAAAATAAAACGGTTCTGTACTTAATAAAACAGCACTGAAATTTTGGAATGTTTGACTTTTTCCTTACATTACAGGCTAAACACTAATTAAATACAAAATTTGAATTTTCTACGTCTGCTAGGAGTAGTTTTGATGTTCGGTGGATGAGTGAGTGATAAAATTAACGACTTCCAACTGGCAATATTTCTTAAATTATAAAAGGGAAAAATATGTAATTTGGGAAAAATAGCTAGTTATGGTATGTCCTTTGGGCCATTGAAAATTCTCTCTTGTAACGTTATCCACAACAAAGTTGCACGGGGATCGAATGAGCTGTGAATGGCTTCGAGAAAATGCCGGCATTGCGGTGCTCTCAGATGCAGGACATAAAAAACGCCCTTCACATTACACATCGGCGATCGAAGGGAGTGTCATACTGCTCAGAACTGCAACACTCTTAAATTCATGGAAACAAACTACTTTGTGCCACAGCAACGGGTAACTGCTTCAAAACAGCGTGGTAGCACATCCTATGCACTTAGGTAAATTGAATCTATTAAGGAGTGGTTGCACAAAATACGTTTATCCAGTTGTTCTACCACTTTTGACATCGGTCCAGCAACGAAGATGCAAAAGAAGATATGTTGACAAGATTAAGAACAGAACGAACTGTTCTGACTCGTGGCCATCTGTTTCGGCTGCAGGTCCTAATGGTCAGTGGCTGTTACGAAGCCCACTATGAGCAGACAGATGGAATTGCGCTGGGAAGTCCCTTGTCGCCTATTACTGCTAATTCTTTCATGGAGGACTTTAAGGAACGTGCGTTGGAGTCGGAACCGTTGAAACATTCTTGTTTTTACATATATGTAGACGACACGTTTGTTATTTGGTCTAATGGTACTTAGAACTTGAATAATTTTTTGGAGTATCTAAATCTACCCTAACATCCGTTTCACCATGGAGGTGGAAAAGAGTGGTTGCCTAACCTTAGTTGTGTTCGTTAGGATGAAGATAGATGGTACGTTGGGACATGCTGTTTCTAGGAAACCAACTCACACAGACGTGTATCTGCAGGCTGATAGTTGTCACCACCCAACTCAGCGTGAAGAGGTTCCACGTACCTTAGTGCACAGGGCGCACGTCATTTCAGACCCGGAAAGTTTGTCTACCGAGTTGTTCCATCTGCAGGTCACTTTTCGCTATAACGGTTATAGTAAAGAGCAGATTTAAACAGCGTTGTGCTATCAACCAAATGCGATGAAAGCACAGAGGTGGCACCCAAGGCAATGGCCTTTTTGGCATACGTTGGGAGCATTTCTAATAAGTCTGGCCGTATTTTACGTATATATGACCTGAAATACGTGCTTCGACCATCTTCTAAAATTAAGTCTACCGTCTCTCATATAGCTGTGGCATGTCATATACTGGTCAAACAATTAGGACCGTCGAGGACCGAAGTATTAAGCATAAACGTGACACACGTTTGCCACTACCTAACAAGTATGTTACTGCCGAACACTGCTTGGGCACATGTCACCCGATGGAATACAACAAAACGGAAATTTAGATATGCCCTTCCAGCTACTGGGATTGTGTTAACAAGAAATCGGTTGAAATAAAACTAGCAAATCACCACCTGAATAGGGATGGAGGTTTTTGTTTGAATTCTGTATGGAACCCCGCTCTCTCACTTGTCCAAAAACAGAGGGACAAAATTAATACCACCTCACCCGATGAAAACTGATGTTTAGTATCGATAGTGCTGTTGGTGTTCATCTTCGGTCGTCTGATGGCGCTGTGTGCTTGCTTGCTCGGTGTGTGTTGCCTTTCAGTTGTCATTGCGAACCGAAGTTTTAAACGTCGTTGCACACCGCTCCTCACTCACTGCAGTATTACTTTGAGAATTGCAGGATGTTCTGCCGAAAATTGATACCATTGGTGCCTTTGGGAACAAAATTTTTTCGATTTAAATTTATTAATAGTGAAACGTCTAGATTTTGAGATCAAATACAATTCATAGAAGAATAAATGTTATTATAAAAAGATATACTGACTGTTCCTGTACCAAACGACTAATGCCATTGCCTAAACACCTTATTTTAAGAAATTAGAAAGCTTATAGATTTTTTTCTTGTTTAATTTAAAACAAAACTAACTTTGTTGCAGAATGTATTCTGTGATGTTCGCGGCCTGTGTAAGAATAATTGTGTCACTAACACTTTTCTCTTAACTCAGATATTTGACTTTCTTTTCTCGAAAAGACGTTTGGGTATAATGATACGCTTTAGAAACGAACGAATGAGTTTTCCATTGGACGAAGAGTGATTGCTGTAACTGCTACAAACTGGGAAGCAAATAAGGAAAAACCATCAACTCAGAAATCATACCCATCATACGTGGGCAACATCGCCGGAGACATGTGCAACTACCAAATATTTTGTTGAACAGCAGCAGAAAACACTTGTAGATGATACCGTGTGTGGTTCCTGTATTATACGAGGGTGGGCTGAAAATTATTTCATTCTGTTCTCAATGTCGGTTGATGTATCGCTTATGTCCAAAACTCTGCTGATCTCTTGTTTGCGGCGTCGAAGTGATAATCCCAGTATTCATCACCTGCAACAGTATTGTTAAGGAATGTTTGTAAAGCTTATGGGATTTAACTACGGGGTCATCAGTTACTAAACTTACAAACTACTTATGAATTAACTTACACTAAAGACAGCACAGACATCCATGCCCGAGGGAGATTCGAACCTTAGACACGGGAGGCCGCGCTATCCGCAACGTAGCGCTCCAGACCTGCTCGGCTACTCGCGCGCGGCAACCAAATTGTATAACGACAGAAAATTTTCACTGCAATAAAAATGACTTTTACAACAGATGAACAAATGAAAAATGAAACTTCAATATTTTGCCTCGAGTAACAAGCATTTACAGAACAAGTGCTGCTGTAGTGACAGGTACGAAAACACTGTACATTCAATGAGCTATCGTTCAAGACAAGAAACATGGGTTTTACTTGCCGTGAAGTACAGTTTTCTTCCACGTGATAATATAAAATATACCTCATTACAAATGCAAAATATACATTAAAAACTTTGACTATTTTAATCAGTCACAAACCGAAAGTGATGCGATAGGAGCGAGTGGTTTGAGACGTGAATGATAATTTAATTCATGTCATTCGTCCACACAAAAATATATTTGCACCTTTTACTCTTATAAGAAATCCCAACCCGAAAAGATTATAGCAAATAAAACTATTTGTGGTTCTGATAAGCTTTGTATTTTTTTTTCTTTTGCTTAGGGGACTTAACTGCGGGGTCATCGGTCCCTAAACTACTTATACTAAGGACAGCACAAACATCCATGCCCGAAGGAGGATTCGAACCCCTGACGGGGAACGCCCCTGCGCATCGGAGCATAGCGCCTCAATGCGCTCGGCCACTCCGTTGCGGCTTCAACAGATTTAAACCTTACTTCAGAAGTAATCGTGGCTAAAAATCTCTTCAAATTGGTATAATTTCTATTGGTTTTGATCATTTTATTTGACATCGCCTTGATTATTGCGATGTTTACTTTAATACTAGCTGAAAAGCCGGCATTTTCTGAATATTTATTTATTCCACACCCTCGCAGTTCGTCTCCTTCCCCATACCCCCAGTCCTGTTTCTGTCCACGTATTACTCTACCATCTCTCGACCATCTCCCTCTTTTTACGACCTCAGCGCATTTCTTCCACAACTCTCCATATCCTCGGCCTCTCTTTGATCAAATGCTCAACAATTGGTAAACCTATTGGACTTACAAACTAATTAAAAGTTACCTAAGGAGAACACACACAAGCCCCAGGGAGGACTCCGAACCTCCGACGGTGAAAACCGCGCGGTCGACAGCAAGGCGCCTTAGAGCGCTCGGCCAGTCCATGGGGGCTATTTTTTGTTCATTGCGCCTCTTCAATTCATATCCTCCTCCCCCTCTCCCTCCCCAATCTATGAAAACTCACTCCCCCCTCCTCACTGGGGGACTGACCACCTTAGCAGTTTGGTCCCCCTGTCCCAAACAACCAACCAACCATTCCACGAAAATATTGATAACTGAGCGGACTTTCTAATAATTAATAAAACGGTGTCAAAGGAACCCCCTTTCCTTGTTAGTCAAGTGTGCACAATTTCAACAAAATAGGAATAAAACTGTAAGTAAGTGTCGAAGTTTATAAGTACCCTTCGCCATCCACAATACGAAATTTAATGTAGAGAGTGAACTTGCTCTTTGTTTCGTGGTCAAATATGCGAAATTACTTTTGAGATCGGAATATAGTTGTAGGGATGTGTGTCGAAGTATGTCAGTAAAGTACCCTGCACCATCCGCCATACGAAATACAATGTAGGCAGTGACACTCTTGTTTTGAAGGTCAAGTGTGCAAAATTTGATCAAGATCGAAATAAAACTGTAGATTTGTATGAATTGCAAACAAACAGTCAAAGGGACACTTTTCTTTATATATAAGAAAGATAAGATTAAAATTGGTACTTCACTTTACTTGTTCACGCATTACTGATGACCACTGCACTTTGGTCCCATAGCTTTACATACATTTGAACGTTTTTGAGTAGCAGTGCGCTCCTTTTCTTGCTACGGCTGCAGGTCCCAGACAGTTGTGCATGGCAGGTTGCGTTTTTGCGAGACAGACTAACGCACAGTTTTCAACCGTTGAAACCATGGTTAACGTTATTAAAGCACAAATCGTGCAGTTGGCTGGCTGATTTTATTAATTTGCTATCCATACAACTGTTGCCGAGTCCTTATAAAAGTCCCTTGTTCCCTCGGCTGCAATACTTAGCACGTCGTGTTGGGCTGTTTCAAAATATTTCGTAGCAGCACTGGCGTACTTCAAGAGAAAACACACACACACACACACACACACACACACACACACACACACATCTTTTGTTACAAAGAACGTCATTCATTTTTTCAAAGCACCAGCTCTTTAACTTCAAACTAGTACAAAGTTCTTTTTATTGACTGCTTCTCAGTCTTAAGCTCGTTGATTGATCTGTCTGACAGATTTCTCTGCCACTCTCCTATCTGCTTCTGGAAAATTAAATGAACTTCGGACTAATTTGCTTCAAACTGTCTTGCAAAGCGCTTTGTGCACTCTCTTTTTATAATTTCTTAACAATTCGTATATTGTTATAAAGGACCAAAATATCTAATTACAATCACTTTCTGCTTATTTAAATTGAATAATGATTACAAAACAGTCGGGAATATTTACAACAAACAAATGAAATACCATTCTCATGCAATATTATTGTAAATTTTGGAGAAATCTTTGAAATGTCTTACTAACAATATATACACTTATTTAACTAATTACAGGAAAATTAATGATATTCTGCTGCGATTATCATTTACAAAGGTTTTTAATGTCATTAATCATTTCCTATGTTGTATCCACTTCGTGTATTGTTTAGTTACATAAAATTTCTATTATGTTATTAATCAAGTTATTTGACATTCTTTTGTGAAAAGGTACGGCTCTTGTCGCGCTCCCATAGGTCTAAAAATTTGCTGTGTATATAATATTTGCTAAAAGGTGCAAGAACGTAACAGATACGAATAAATGTAAGTATTATACACTGGCAGATTTTGATGGCAATATTATTTACACACACGGGTATGCAGTCCATAAATATTTGTAGTGGTATACCCAACCAGTTATATTTGCAGATGCTGGCAGGTTGTGCTGGAATCACGTCGTTCGGTAAATGATGATGGAGGGTATCGTGTGCTTCAGTAGCAGTTATTCTGGTATGATTCCATTATAACGTTTATGTTTTTGTTAATAAGGGCACGTAGGCTGGAGCCTCAATGCTGCTTTCTGCCAAATGCTTCAAAGCTGTACTGACAGCGAAAATTATTTCAAATGCGACTGCATACACGTACATAGATTCCACATATTCGGTTTGCGTAAATGATTAATTTTGGGTTAATGTGGGTCTCAATGAGAGTTCGAAAGTGCAAAGAAGATATGAACTGAATGAAACTTTCACTCTGCAGCGGTGTGTGCGCTGATATGAAACTTCCTGGCAGATTAAAATTGTGTGCCGGAATCGGGACTCGAACCTCGGACCTTTGCCTTTCGCCGGCAAGCGCTCAACCACTGAACTACCCTGACACGACTCACGATGCCGCCTCACAACTTTACTTCCGCCAGTACCTCCCCTCCTATTTTCCAAACTTCACAGAAGCTCTCCTGCATCACTTGCAAGACTAGCACTCCTGGAAGAAAGGATATGGCGGAGCCATGGCTTAGCCATAGCCTAAGGGATGTTTCCAGAATGAATCTTTCACTCTGCAGCGGAGTGTACGCTGATATGAAACTTCCTGGCAGATTAAAATTGTGTGGCGGAACCTGGACTCGAACCTGGGACCTTTGCCTTTCGCGGGCACGCGATCTACCACTGAGCTACCCCGACACGACTCACGATGGCGCCTCACAAGTTGGAAAGTAGGAGGCGAGGTACTGGCGGAAGTAAAGTTGTGAGGCGGCATTGTGAGTCGTGTCGGGGTAGCTCAGTGGTAGAGCGCTTGCCCGCGAAAGGCAAAGGTCTCAGGTTCGAGTCCCGGTTCCGGCACACAATTTTAATCTGCCAGGAAGTTTCAAGATATGAACTGTTCTTCGCGTCCGGCCGCGGTGGACGAGGGGAATGAGGCGCTCCAGTCACGGTCTGCACGGCCACTACGGTCGGGGGGTTCAAATCCCTCCACGGGCTTGGATATTTGTGCCGTCCGTAGTGTTAGCTAGTTCGTAAGTAGTTTGTAAGCTTAGGAACTGATGACCCCGTAGTTAAGTCCCATAAGCTACAAAAACATTTGAACATTTGTTGTTGGCGCGCCGTTTGTCGCCGTGTGATGTGACACTGGCTGGGAGAGGGCCGGCCGGTCGCTTAGCGACCTTCACTTGTGGTCTCCCTCTGCCAGTCTCCTTCTGGGTGACCCATGGAAAGAAGTCGGCGGTTTGTGGTCAGCGCCAGCTGGGGCTATTACCGCCCACGGTGCCCACTGGCTCGACTGACGTTAGCGCGGAGCGACCTTCAGATGCCCGAGATTTACCTTTTGCTTGTTTTATCATACATCACTTTACACCAGGTATCAGGGTGATTACCTTCAAGTCGGTCCTTCTGTTGTCTGTCTTGTTGGAATATTCTCTAAGAGAACTCATCATTCTATTACACAGTTACATTACTTACAATCTTTTAACAGTTTCATGACCTGTAATCTCTAGAACAGTGGTCACCAATCGTTTCTGTAATGGCAATTAAAAATTATGCTGGGAAAACTTTTCGCGACCTAGTATATAGGCTACGAAAACGAAACATTTTATAGGCCTAAAAGATCACTATTTCGTATAAATTCATGTAATTAAATAATAGGCTCAGTAACATTTGTGAGATTGTTAACTCTTAGTTTTAACGATAGTATTGTTTTTGTTTTTTTGTTTCTGGTGTAAATAGTTTCAACGCCGTTTGTTCTTAAATTTATTTTTCAAAAATTTATAATATTCACGATGGCATAAGTAAAGGTAAAGCAGTCAACAATCCGAAGATTGGTTTGAACACCACAGTGCTTTACAAGGCACGGGCCTGTTTGGAGGTGTTATGCCGTTGCCTTCCTCCGACCTTCGAACTGACTTACCCAGCCAGTAATAGGGGTACCTACAGTTTGACGTGGATTCCCAACCACGGTGCTACGCGGTATTTTTCACATGAGCAATACTGCCAAAGGGGAAAGAAGTGGAAAGTGACAGATATATATATATATATATATATATATATATATTAATAAAAATCCCACGAGCTTTGGATTCGTAGTCTGGCAATCTACCACTGTGCAACCGTGGCGCACTGGCATAAGTAAGTAATTGAGAATCCCATGAATTCGTTCAAAGCTATATTTGCATGCAGCGTCAGGGAGTCTTCCTGGAATGCTGATAGTTTATTACCCACAACAATTAATTATGAATTCTCGGAAGGTAACAACTAAAACAATAACCAACTTAAGTAATTCCTAGGAAAACAAACGATATTCAGTGGACGTTACTTGAAAACATTAATTGATAAAAAGTCAACACTTTACTCCATGACCATCATCATTTTAAATAAAGAAGTAGTAGAATGTAATTATACTTTTCTGTTGAAAATATCATCGAAGAATTGAGTCCTCTAAAACACGATTTAACTTTTTTGCAGTCCGTAAGACATTTTAGTTTGATATTTTGAAATCGCCTGGCAACCCATATGACTAGGTAACTTGGCCCACAATTTGGGCACCAAAATTCTAGAAGACTCTCTTTGCTGGAACTAGAGTCCATTTTATAGATGAGAGGGCCTGGCGTAATGTGTACTGGCTTCTGCAATATCCATTATAACAGCAAACTTGTCCTCAACTGGCACCAATTCAAAGCTTGTGGTTTTTTCTAGGAGACTACTTACTTATATGTTAATCATCTCTGATTTAATACAATACTCCTGAGAACTACAATGAAAGACCTCTGGTGAAATAGATATCACGTCTACAAGTTTCTTTGACTGTCACACCTTGGACCGCAAGCGTCACGCGTAGTGCAGATTATTGGATCCTGGAGCTGACAGAATTGCCCAGCGGCGCTTCAAACAGAGGCCATCCCAGGATGCCCTACACACAGGCAGGCAGGAACCTCTGCCGCTGTGCTGTGGCCGAGCGACCTAAGGCGCCTCGCCGCGGAGCGGTTGGTTGCTCTCCGTCGGAGGTTGGAGTCCTCCCTCGGGCATGAGTGTGTGTTGTCCTTAGGGTACTTTAAGTTAATTTAAAGCGTACGTCTAGGGACTGATGACCATGGCAGTTTGACATGAAGCGTGCCTGTGTAATTACTGGCCACTTCGCGTAATTTCAACTACAATAACTCATAACACGTCAATATTAATAACAGAAAAATTCCTGGGTTGTTTAAGTCTGAATCAAGTCATTAATTGACCGAAAACAGAATTTTTTATGAAAAATAAAGACTGTATTTCCATAGCTTGCGGCAGAATACATATTTTACTTCTATAGCTTAAGGCAGGACACATATCTTACTTTCATAGCTTAAGGTAGAACACAGACGGACGAAAACAGACAGATTGACTGTGGTACGATAACTGCTTGACTGTCGTCTGCTGTACTGGCATACGTATTTATAACGTTACAGGTCGATCATGTGACCTCTCATCTTGAAGTTTTAGAACAACTAACATGTTATGCAACTTTCATGTTAATTTTCTTTCAATATTCGATTATTAACAATAATAAAAAGTCTTTTTACTAAAAACAGTCAAATACGTAATGGAATTATAAGTTGACTATCGGTTGACATATGATCGCCAACTGTCATATTTTCCCAAGTTCATTGAGTTTCACGTATAAACATTAACAGCCTGGGCGGGTTCAGGCCCTAAATTCAAATCTTTAAACAAGATTTTATATAATAACTGGAATGAATCATACTTAATCAATAAGTACAAGTATATCTTACTTGTTTACCGAGTTAAATATTTAAGAAAATAATAAAAATGGTCGGAAACATAATTATAGATCGTCACAGACAATAAAATCGGCATTAAAATTTACACGTTCACTTACGCCTTGTCCACTACACAAAACATACACACAGTCACATTCGTCAACGTAATAACAACTACGAGTGCATACGCCTAATACAATAATATGTGCGACAGTCTCTATTAAAAGGTCGGGGGTTCGAATCCCCCCTCGGGCATGGATATTTGTGCCGTCCTTAGTTGTAGGTAGTTCATAAGTAGTTTGTAAGTTTAGGGACTGATGACCCCGTAGTTAAGTCCCTTAAGCTTAACAAACATTCTCTATTAAAAATTTCACCAAATTCCTGTCAATAATAATATCTAGAGCGTTAAGACTTTCAGCAGCAACAATATTAGCAAGACAGACAACACAAACTATAGCAACAGTCGGCCAATAACTACCACGCTGCGAACTATGGGGGAAAACTGAAAAAGTGCTGTTTCCTTCACGACGTAACGTGTGTATAGTTGATGCACACATACACACACACGTGCTTTTCACACGGAATTAAATAGTACTACACCTAACTATTAAAAACCCAGCTCAAATATTTCGATGTAACAAAGTTTTGAAGTATCATATAGTTGCAGGTGACAAAATGTCAGAGGGACTACACGAAAAATGTAGAATATTTGAACTAGTACAACAAATAAGAACGAGGTATATATTTGTATATAAATTTTCTGTGATCTTTTAAATTGGCAAATATGACAAATACGAACGTAACATAATCTATGCATGTAAAGACTAAAATATTTTCTGTTGTTTAATTTAGAGAGTAATAAAAAGACCTGATGAGTCGTGCTACAACTGTAGAGAAACATATTCAGATAAAAAGGAAATGCAGTGTTTTGCTCAAGGTAGACCATTATATATAGAGAGAAAAAAAAACCTAAATATCGGTTAAGCAAACACGGGTCACACGAGGTTCAGTTTCAAGATATTTATTTATTTATTTATATTACTTATTTTGTACATTACTACTTCCAATACATTGTATGTCTTTGAAAAATATTTGTCCGACAATTTAAGAAGTGCATGTATCACCCAGCTACTTTAAGAGCAAGAAAAGTGAGAGCCTCGAAAAACGCGGGAAAGGCAGCTGTTTGCACGGCTTAACGTGGAGGTGGTCCTCGGTGTTCCACCTGGCAGCCCCACTGTGGACACGGGTCTGCAGACTATGGCGCTGCTAGCGTGGAAAGGGGCCGATGCCGTTCCTTGCAGTTGTTTCCATCTACGCTCGTGAAAGGCAGTCCTTCTGCTGTGTTTTTCTCGGTAGAGTGTCTTTTTCTGCCTCGCCTTACTCAGCCTCCTGTAGTCTGCCGTTTTACGTAAGAACAGACGAAGCGCATCGGGTTTGTTGTTCACAGCTGGTATGGCCAACCTGTAACTGGGCACCTTTTCCGACAGCGGGTGTCTTCTGCAGGCGCTCAGCCTGAAAACGTACCCACGCGGGTTATTCTTCAGTCAAGCAACTCAAATGTATTCAGTTCATATGTTTGTAAACCTAAGCGACTAAACTGCAGAGTTCTTCGGTCCATAGATTTGCAAACTACTTGAACTGCTCAAACCCGCGACGGAAATGGCAGCAAAAACCGTGCCGTGTCATCTCACAAGGAGACCACTTGTGTATCGGATTTTAGATTTTTTAAAATATATTTATGGTACGTGAAGCTCAGTATTTCAATAACAAACAGTCGAAGCCATTCGACGCAACTCACAAAAATTCTTGAGAAAATCGACTTTGAAATTTTGCAAAGTGCACGTAAGTACCAGTAATTAAACGGGTTACAAAATCTGTCGGTTTAGCTAGGAAAAAAAAAAAAAAAAAAAAGGCGCAGGACGTAGCGTAGTGGCGTCGTAACCATGGAGTCGAAGGTTCGAATCCCACGGAGCCATATATTTTTTTCCTTCGTGGTCCCATTCAGTTATATAAAACATTTTCGATTCTCTAATTCCACTAGTTGCGTCAGTTTTTGTTTATGTCTATGTAAACGAGTTGAAATCCTTGTCACGTAAAACGATGGTTGAGTAGGTTAGCTTTTTGAAAAGCCGTTATTAGCTAGAGAGATGACTTTCCAATTACAGTGTCGGAGCTCTTCACAAACTGAACAATCAAAGACTAACGTTGACAACTAATAGTGAAGCCAATACTGTAAAAAATGTAACTTACGTTTTTTGTTTGAGTATCATTATTTCAACCTTCCATAAAATACAGAAAATTACTAATAAACAAAAACACGTGCACTTTTCGTAAAAATTATCATTAGATATTAAAATTGTGTAAGTGTTCGAACACACCGGAAAATATAAAAAGAAACTTGCGATGACAGGATTCGAACCAGTGACCCCATGGGTGTAAGGCCAGAGCCTGAGCTACACGAACAGATGCCGTTACTGTTTTCCTTGTTGGTAGTTAGTCCGTACGTGTACTTTGCGAAAGTTTAAAGTAGATTATCTCGAGTTGCGTCGAATGCCTTTGGCTGGTTGTAATTTAAGTTCTGAACTTCACGTACCATAAATATAAAGAAATTCTGTAATCCGATACCCATATAGTCTCCTTGTCAGACAAGGCGGCCATTCCCGCGCGGCTGTGTATTCACTATTAAGGCTTGTAATTTTCCAGAAATTTTCATGCCAATTAAATCCTAGGATGTTAGCGGAAAGATGAAAATTCCACATGCAACAATATAAATTTATTAATGAAGAACAGTCTAGAATGCAATAATTTAATTCATTCAACTAGTTTCAGTCTTATTTAGACCATCTTCAGGAATTTTGACTCCATCGATGTTGTGGAGCTGGCAGGTAGCTGGGAGCCTTCCACAACATCGATGGAGTCAAAATTCCTGAAGATGGCCTAAATAAGACTGAAACTAGTTGAATGAATTAAATTATTGCATTCTAGACTGTTCTTTATTAATAAATTTAAATAAGAGTGCTGTTGACCCAAAAATAGTGAAACGAAAATGTTTCCAAAAATATGAAACAATATAAATACTTTCAAAAACATTTTCTAAGGGTGAGTAAGGGGCAGGGTGGGGAGGGGGGAGAAGAGGAAGTTACAGTGACCCATCATAACTCTTGCTCCGTGCTTAGTGTAAATGCTCTATCCCTGACTTATTTGTCTGCATGACACTCTCTCGAGCTGTGATGTTAGATGTTAGACCGGCTGTATTTAAAATTCAGCGGAGTGGCCGAACGCATTGAGGCGCTATGCTCCGATGTTTGTAAAGCTATGGGACCTAACTGCAGTGGTGATCGGTCTCTAAACTTACATACTATTTAGGCTAAGAACAACACACATGCCCCCATGCCGAGGGAGAAGTCGAATCTCCGACGGGAACTGCCCCCACACAGTTTACAAGAATATAAATTCTTGACCGTGTTTCTCTGGTCAATTCATGCACATTATCAATACATTCTACTTGCTGTTTCAGTCTAAACACACACCCACTCTTTCTTACACACTTAAATATACAATAGCGTACGCATAGAAATTGTTTGTTATCAAATATCACTTCTTTTTAAGATAGATCATCCTTGTGCCCAGAGCTGTATAATATTTTTATTCGTTATTCTCGACCGGTTTTTACAGTTGCTGCATCAACAGGAGATTAACAAAATACTATGCATCAATAAGATTCAAATGTTCAAATGTTTGTAGAGCTTATGGGACTTAACTACGGGGTCATCAGTCCCTAACGTACAAACTACTTATGAACTAGCTAATATTAAGGACGGCACAAATATCCATGCCCGAGGGGGGAATTCGAACCCCCTACCGTAGTGGCCGTGCGGACCGTGTTGGCGCGTCGCAGTCCCCTCGGCCACCGCGGCCGACATCAATAAGAACAAGATAACATTTTTGCAGATTATGGCAACATCAAATTTACAATAAGCATTGCGTCTACTTCTTAAAAATTGTCCATTTTACATCTGTTTGAAACTACTGCTTCATTTTATCCTTAATTGTTACGAATAAAAGTATTATACTGCTCTGGACACAAGAATTATTTGTTTTCAAAATACATCGTGGTTGTAGACTGCCATCCAGAAACAACATTAATTTACCTTTTTGTTCCCTAGTGTCCCCTTATGTCGTGTATAGCGCAGGTTAACATAAATGCTGCTGTTGTTTGTGTTGCCACCGCTTGATGGTGCTGGACTACGGCAGCCCGGCTTGCTGTGCGGTTTAACGAGCAGCTTCCCAGGACTGGGAGGTGCGACGGCCTCGGCTCGAATGGTGTTTGAGCGGTTTTCCGTACCCTACTACGTCACTACCACAATGGTATCCAAGTACTGCCTTAGTTACACGATTACAAGTTTAGATAAATTTTCGTAAGTATAACACTATGCACAGTTGGAATATACGTAATTCCTGCCGGAGGGGGAAGGGGGGTAAATGGTATGGTGGCAGGAACATCTGCCACTCCTTAAAACTAACCACGCTGAACACGATTAACCACGACAACCCTACATTGCGGGCCAAAACAAACTACGCAAGGAATTAATACAGGCAGTTTTAAAAATTTTCATCCGATTTCACAACAATCTATCTTCTAAGTGAATAAACATAGGAGCTTACAGCATCGAATTCAAAAGTTTAGGTTGGCACCTGTTGTAAGCTACAGGTTCATTCTGTATGCGGTAAGGTCCCGCCGGTGCAGACAGCACGCTCTCTGTTCTCAAAATGCATTCCCATGTGAGACGGCTGAAGCGCAGCACCAACAGGCTTTTCATGTTTTCCATGCAACTCGGTTTCATTACTTGTGCTCATTAGCGAAGACAGGTTTTTCGTTTGGGATGGAGGCTGAGTGTTCTCAGGCCCCAAACTACGTATTACAAAAATAAATACATATAAAACGAGGAATGAGGGGAGATAGTTTCGTATAAACGCTAAATTAAGAAGATTTTTCTCTCTCTTATTTTTTTTCCTTTTTAAAGAAACGTTTAAAAGGTGTAATGTTGGCGGAAGGGGGAGGGTAATGCATCCCTAAAGGCCCCCCTCCCCTCTCGGCTCACTTCTGCAATTCTGTTTATATAAGTGATATGAAATCCCCTGGTCGTCCCCTAGCAGTCGTTCAACGTACAGAGCACTTTATGTCATGCACGTTGGTGTACAGAAACCTATTGTCCGTGTCAGGCGAGTGTGAGCCATTTCAAAGGTATGTTTATGGAGGCGTGTGTGCGCTGACGGAAAAAGATCGGTACACTTGGAAAGACGTCACCGATATTTATCTGATGAGCTACTGATAATACGTGGCTCCAACATCGCCTGACAACAGATAGCGCAGTGCCATAGCTTCCAGAGCGAAGTCTGTGTGTACCTTTTAATATGGAATGTTTACAGAAATAGTGTGATATCCACGTGTGAGGCAACAGGCGCAGTGCCACTCGTGCTACATACAGCAAACTCATCGAGTTTGAAAGTGGTGAAACTGTGGTCTCCCGAGTGGCGGAATGGTGCTTTCGGCGAATAGCCGACAAGTTGGTTGCAATGTTGGTTGGAACGGTTAACAGTTTCCATTACCTCTCTGTAAATTTATATCATCTCTCTAAACAGCCTTTCATGGTCTCCGCTTGTGGGTTCCAGTAATTGAGTTCTGCCCAGTGGCGCACCACGGGAGGGGGGGTCTAATGGGGCTGAAGCCCCCCTACAGTCACTTCCCAAAGAGTTTTTAATTTTATTGTTTTTAATTTTTTTAAACAGGTCGGCACCAGAAATTTGAAATAGTATACATGTAATAAATCACAACGTAACTATAATTTGCGAAGCACAAATCAACGTGACAATGGGTCGCCAGCGTGATGCCGCCATTGAAATCGTGTGCTGTTGTTTCAGTGATCGGTTTTAATGTCGCCGCGACCAGCTTTGATGCTGCCGCTATTGTTACTGCTATGCCGATAGTTCATATGAGACTTGCTGCTTAGCAGGTAAGCGGCGCCACCGAGTGGAATCTTATGAAGGCCGCCAAAACTACGAAAAAGAAAAGTGTTATTATAATTCACTTATTTCACATAGAATCTCATGTTAATCAAACTGCAAAGATATTTCTCTTTGGCTAGTAACATAGCAGCTGCTTAATTCTTTTACGAGCTGATTATATAAAGTCAATTTCTACCACGTTGCTATACTTCCACTTGCAAATTAATGTGAGCCTACTCACTTTAATTTTTTGTGCAATTGTTTTCGTATATAACTGGTTAAATTACAAAAAATGTAAAAAATAAGTCATAGATTAATAAATTCAATAAGCCTAGGCTTTGTATTTTAAAAATTAGCTTCCCCAGAACCATATCCTAAATTGAATGTCATGATCCACTTGTTGCAAAGCATGCTCCGCAACAGTTGATCAGTCAATATCTCCCCTTTCACATTTACTCTTGTATTCTTCTAGTCGTTTTATCACTGTTTTTTTCCTTTTCTTTTCTTTTTTATTTATTTCTTTTTGTGCTACCCACGTACGTGTCCCTACAACTATATGGAATTCTGGCAATTCCTGCTTTTTTCCAATGATTTGTAAGCATCTGTAGCCAGTTGTAGGTAATCCTCTATCTACTGGGTGGGTTTGTATTTTACGGCAATCGTCCATTTATATTTTCCCTATAGGGTCGGCAACAGTGACGGACTTAAGGTTCTCTTTATGTCAATGGACGAATACCCATTCTAGAGCAATGAATTAGTGATGTGATTTATTTCCGCGTCAAGAACTGTGTCGCAGATATTCCTTGCTCTAATCAGCAACAATTTTCTGATGCTTCGCTTATGTTGTGGGTGGTGTTTCGAAGCCTGATTTAAATAACGGTTTGTGTGTGTGGGTTTCTTATAAACTGTGTGTTCCAAGCTACCATCTTCGTTCTTGAACACTAGGGCATCAAAGAAATTCTTTCTATCTGGCTACTTCCACTTGGTGAACTGAATCTTCTGACAAGAAAACGATGTAGTTCCCTGTGCCACACCTTCACAAAATAAATACAGAATAAAATAATCGGTATTTTGTGCCGGCCGCGGTGGCCGAGGGGACTGAGGCGCTTCAGTCACGGTCTGCACGGCCGCTACGGTCGGGGGTTCGAATCCCCCCTCGGGCATGGATATTTGTGCCGTCCTTAGTCTTAGTTAGTTCATAAGTAGTTTGTAAGTTTAGGGACTGATGACCCCGTAGTTAAGTCCCATGGACTATACAAACATTTGAACATTTCGGTATATTTTGTTGGCAGTTTTCAATGCTTGTTCCTGGAATTTATCTATGAAAACATTTGCTATAACTGGACATAAGGGGCTTACTACAGCCATGATATCCGCCTGTCAGTAAAAAGCATCGTACTATGTCGAATGTGTCGTCATGAGGCGATATATAATCATTTCTGGAATATCGGTAGGAAAAATGAGATTCGGCTGCTGCAACAGCTCATTAAGTGGAACCGCAGATGGGGATGAAACGTTGGGTTTCAATAATAAATCCATCAGATTGCGGGCTAATAGCCAGGAATATTAACATGAAATATTGTTTTTCCAAGATACCAAACAGATTTTTAAAAAATTTTCTTAGACGACCGGTTTAGACACACAAAAGTACCATCTACGGGTAACTGATAATCTCTTACATTTATATTGTACTAACTGAAAACTCGAAGACGCCCATGTAATTATGTAATTATGTAATAATGTATTAAGTTACCCCATACCAACTTCCCTTTTCTCTATCTGTTTACCTTCTCTTTCTCTCTGTCCATCTCCTCTCCCATCTCTCTGTTCATATCCTTATCTGCCCTCTCTCTCTCTGTTTATGTCCTTCCACCGCTCTGCCCATCTCCACTTCCCCTGTATCTATTTGTCTCTCTCTCGAACTCCTTCTCCTCCTACTCAGTCCATCCGCTCCCCCATTTATGAAAAATTGTATTGAGTTAACTTTCATGGTGATCAGTGAAGTTCTAAGTTTACTGAAATGTAACTTCCACAATGTACCTATGAAATCTTAGATAGTCGGTGATGTTCTTCTTGATTAGAATATTAAGTGCCAAAATTTCATCAAAATCGGATGTCGTTAGTAAGAAAGTACTCTCTGCTATGCATTACACAAAAATTTACGTAGACAGTGATTTCCTCTTGTTTTGAAGATCAAGTGTGCAAACTTTCATTGCAGTCGGATGAACGGTGCGGCAGCGCATGAAATATGAACAAACATACAAACATTCATTTTTGTACATTACATATGTAACATCTTATCACTGACCTTATCGTACCTTTGCGGGCCGAAAACGGTAGTGTGTAAAAATAAAAATAATTTTGCGATCTTGGCAAAAACAATATTTCGTGTTAATCGAGACAAGGACGCTTTCCCCATCATGAGCACGTTAGGCCGGAATATTTTAGTTAAAGTTTACTTTTTAGTATTTCGTTTTACAGTCACTTCTAGGTGCAGGGTGTCAATCGCAGGGCAGTTTTACTTACTAGTAGGCGTGAAATGTTTCACAAACAACATTAGGGAACAACTCCTACACGTGCCATATATACACGCACCAGGGAAGATTACACAGAAAAACCATATTCGTATTTGAGATGATGCAACAGTTTCGAAAAATCTGAGAGTAACAGGAGATTTCACGGGAGATGTGTGTGATTCTGCGAAACACAGCGCCGCCGGACGTGGCCCTGTAGCTAGCGACTGGCGCGTGAGACGTGCCGCGAAGCCGCGGGGGAATGGCCGAGCGTACTACGGCGCCTTGCTGCGGAGCGCACTGTTGCTCCCCGTCGAAGGGTAGACCACCCTCGGGAAATACGTTAGTTTAGGTTAGCTTAAGTAGTGTGTCAGCCTAGGGACTGATAACCACAGCCGCGGCGGAGCGCTATGCTACGAGGTGTGAGGTCGTTCCCCGTCGGGAGTTCGAATCCCCCCTCGGCCATGGATGTTTACGCCGTCTTTAGTATAAGGTAAAGCAGTCAACAATCCGAAGATTGGTTTGAACACCACAGTGCTTCACTAGGCATGGTCCTGTTAGGAGGTGGTATGCCGTTGGCTTCCTCCGACCTTCGAACTGACTTACCCAGCCAGTTATAGGGGGACCTACAGTTTAACGTGGGTTCCGAACCACGGTGCTACTCGGTATTTTTCACATGAGCAATACTGCCAGAGGTGAAAGAAGTGGAAAGTGACAGATAAAAATCCTAGGACCTGGCGGGGATCGAACCCGCGACCTTTAGATTTGTAGTCTGGCCTCTACCACTGTGCAACCGAGGCGCACCTAGTAAAAGGTAGTTCATAAGTAGTTTGTAAGTTTAGGGACTGACGTTCCCGCAGTTAAGTCCCATAAGCCTTACAAACATTTGATAAGCACAGTCGCTACGTCTCATGGATTTACAAACATGTTTTCAAACTCGGAATCGGCGGCAGTCGGTGCTGCAAGGCCACGCGGATGCTGCCGCCACGCCCGCCGGCCTCTCTGACGTCACAGACCGCCTCGAGTTTACACATACAGTTAACGTCGTGACGCATGAATGTTTGACCAACGCAGTCTTCCAGCAGTAAGCACGCCAAAAATGGGGAGTAGACAAGATAGCAAAAGGAATGGGGAAAAAGCGCAGGTCATTCCAGTTTTCAAGAAGGATCGTCGATCAGATGCCCAAAACGATAAGCCTGTATCTCTGACGTCCAACAGTTGCAGCATTTTGGAATAGGGTTCACGTTCGTTATGACATTTCTGGAGATGGGAAATCTCCTCTGTAGAAACCAACATGGTTCGGAAAGCAACGATTATGTGAAACCCAACTCCCGCTATTCATCCACGAAAGCCAGGGGTCAGTAGGTACAGGCTGATAGGTAGATGCCGGGTTTCTTGACTTCCGCGAGGCGTTCGATACGATTCCGCATCGTCGCCTGATGAAAAAAGTGCGAGAATATGAAATATCAGAGCAACTGTGTGACTGGATTGAAGAGTTGCTAACAGAACGCAGCACCCATCTCAGTGAATAGAAATCTTCGAACCTGAAAGTAATTTCTGGTGTGCCCCACGCGAATGTTTAAGATAGTTGCTTTTCGAAAATATATATATATATATATATATATATATATATATGACAACGTAGATAACGCTGGTTTATCGAGAAGTTGCAACACTGGAAAAGTGTGGCATAATGCAAGAGCATCTTCTGCGCATCGACATATTGTGCAGGGAATAGCAATTGAACCTCAACAAAAAAACATATAAAGTGCTGCGTTTACGTAGAAAGATCTTTTATTCTACAACAAATAAATTTAGCAGGACAAGTAGTTACTTCCATAAAATATTGGCAGTAAACATAAGGAGCTATTTGAAATGGAACTACCACAAAATTATTCATGGGTAAGGCAGGGGCCAGATCGAATCCTCAGGAAATGTAGTCCGTCAACAAAGTAGTTTACAAAACACTCGTCCGGCCGGCCCTCAATATTGCTCATGAATGTGGGTCGCTTACTAGTTAGGGTTGATAGAAACATAGAGCAGCAAGCTTCTTTACAGGTTCATTCAGAAACTCGAAAGCGTCATAGAGAATATTAAGAAATTCCAGCGGAAGATGCTGCAAGAAAGGCGTTCTGTATCACAATACGGGATCCTGTCAAAGTTCAGAGAGCTTACAGAGGCGGACAGAAATATTGAGACACAAGTCACATGCGTGTCTCACGGTCAGTTGTAACTAAAGCATACACGGAATGTGTATCTGCGTATTTGCCATAATGCAGAGAATATTTTAGAAGACGTTTTGTGTTACCACCACAGGAGTGTGTTTCACGCGGGACAAAAGTAAACAGACAAGACAACTATAGTCGGAAGATACAACTCGGCGGTAGTAAGCAGCCAGTGTACGCAAGGTAACTGTCTCACACTAAAGAATACTACAGAAAAGCACAGATCTCATCGAAAAAGTCCAACGTATCGCCATGTTCCGTAAAGGCAGGGAAGCAAAAGAGCGAAGGCATATTGTGGGGCTGCATTACGAGGGAAAAATCATACGCAGAAATAGGCAAGGTCGTCAACCGAAGCCGAAGGACTATATTCAGCATCGTCCAGAAATGGAAAGATGAAAAAAATCTCGTCAATCGTCCACGACAGCGGCGTCCTCAGAAACTCACGAACAGAGACAAGAGAAAGATAGTTTGAATGGTGAAAGAAGATCCGCTGATCTGCTATAGCGGCAGAAGTGGCTGAAGGGGGTTATTACCGAAGTTAGTGTTAGAACAATGCGCAGATGCCTGAAGAGTGCTGGGTACAATGCCAGAGTGTCAAGACGCAAAGCGTTCGTCAGTAAGTGCAACACAAAAAAGCGAATGGTTTTTTTCAGAAGAATTCTGAATTTTGGGACAAGATTCTGTGAGTGTCGAATGCAAATTTACTTTGAGCTACGTGGATGGCCGTAGTTTAGTGTGGTGTCAAACAAACACAGAGTGAAAGCAACCATCAAACATGGAGGCGGAAGTGTGATGGTGTGGGGATGCATGTCTTCCAGAGGTGTTGGCGAGCTTGTATTTATTGAAGGCACCGTGGACAACTTTGTGTATCTCGATATACTCAAGCAAAATCTGAATAAAAGTGCTGGGAAGCTGGATCTTGGAGATGATTTTTATTTCAAACAAGACAGTGATCCCAAGCATACGGCGCAAACTGTCAAATTATGGACACTATACAACACGTCTCATCGCCTCATTAGCCCACCGCAGGCTCCGGACGTCAATCCAATCGAAAACATGTGGAATGAACTGAAAACGAGACTACTAAAAGGACATGCGAGCAGTTTGACACATTTGCGTACATATATAGAAGACGAATGAGTGAATATCGGTTCGGATAAAACAAAAAAAGTTTGTTTACTCCATGCCACAAAGGCTGAGGGCTGTGATACAGAGAAAGCGACGCATTACCAAATATTGACTGCTGAGTGCCTGAATACTTTTGCCCATTGTAAGTTTCGATTTTCTTGTTTCTTTCTTATGTAAGGCGTGTTTTTTTATTTGTTTTTCTGCTGAGTAGAGATTGACATGTGTATTACACATATGTACAGAATAAAATATATTTCTTTGAGTTAAAACATATTTAAGGTTTACTTCCTTGAATACTCCATAACCGTCATTTTGTGTGCATGTCTGCAATAGTTCAGTAAAATCTATAAGTGTTAACGACGCTCACTGTCATCGATGTGGACCGATCAGCTGCGACAGATGCACCTTATCTGTTAGGGTCTACATTGGTCTGGTATACCACTTGCAAATAATGCTGGATCAACACTTTTCTCAATATATATACACTGCTGAATATATATATATATATGAGCTCTCTCTTTTTTTCATTTCATTTGAGATTTATGCAGACCAATGTGAAAATTGTAGATCCATCAGTGTAATAAGTCATGGATGCGAAATACTAACACGAATTATTTATAGAAGAATGGAAAAGCTGGAGGAGTCCGACCTTGCGGAAGATCTGTTTGGATGTAGGAGAAATGTAGGAACACGCGGGTTAGTACTCACATTATGATTTATCTTAGAAGACACATTAAGGAAAGGCCAACCTAAGTTTTTAGCATTTGTAGATCTGAAGAAACCTTTTGACGATGTTAACTGGAATGCAATATTTCTAATTAGGAAGGTAGTAGGGGTAAAATATAGGGAGCGAAGAGCTGTATTCAACTTGTACAAAAGCCAGACTTCAGTTGTTAGATTGGAAGGCCATGAAAGGGACGCAGACACGGTTGTAGCCTTTCCCTAACGTTATTCAATCTGTACATTGAGCAAGCTGTGAAGGAATACAAGGAGAAGTTTGGAGAAAGAATTAAAGTTCAGGGAGAAGAAATAAAAACGTTGCTGTTTGCCGATGACACAGTAATTCTGTCAGAGACATCAAAGGACAGGGTGGACCAATTAACTGGAATGGGCAGTGTCGTGCGATGCTGAAGGAATTAGATTAGGTAATGAGACAATAAAAGCAGTAGATGGGTTTTGTTATTTGGGTAGCAAAATAACTTCTGACGGTCGAAGTAAAGAAGATATAAAATGCAGATTGACTATGGGAAGAAAAGTGTTTCTGAAGAAGCGAAATTTGTTGACCTCCGATATTCATTTAAATGTTAGGAAGTCCTTTCGGAAAGCATTTGTGTGGAGTGTAACGCTATATGGGAGTGAAACGTGGACGATAAGGAGTTCAGACAAAAATATGGTAGAAGCTTTTGAAATGTGGTGCTACATACGAATGATGAAGATTAGATGGGTAGATCACGTAGCCAATGTGATCTTTTTTTATTATTCTAAGAGAAGGTGGGACACATTCTGTGACACCAGAGAGTCGTCAACTTAACGTTAGAAGGAAGTGTTTGGGGTAAAAATCGTACAGGGAGACCGAGGGACCAATACAGTAAGCAGATACAACAGGGTGTAGGTTACTGTTCTTACTGTTCTGTTGTCAAACGAAGAGGATTGCACTGGACAGGGTAGCGTGGAAAGATGCACCAAATCAGTCTGCGGACTGAAGACCACAACAACGAGATTTATTGTTGAAACAGCCCATATGGGGTACATCAAAAGATTCCATTTATTCATCAGTAGCTCAAGAGGAACTGAGGTACCAAATGCAGAGCCATGCTGAATGAGCCATTTTAATGTGTGGCGTAGCCTCCACAGTTGACAACGCAGGCGCTGATTCTGGCATACCTACGATCATAGAGACAGCGAATCCTGTCTTGGAAAACATTATTGCATTCCTGCTCGATGAGTTGCCGTCATCTGCAAAGAATTGTGAGTTGTCGAGTCGCACTTGTCAGTTGTCGTCCCATCATATTCCTCACATACTTCCTAGGAGACAAGTCCGAAGGTCGTGTTGGACAGCGAAGTTGCTGCACGTCTTGCAGAGCACGTTTATTTTCACGCACAGTATGTGGGAGATCATTATCCTGTTGGAAGACTACATCACCTTCCTGTTGCAAGACTGACAAAAGAACGGCGCTTACAACATTCCTACAGGCACGGAGCGCTCGTCAGAGTTCTCTCCACAAGCACCAATGGTGAACGTGAGTGGTAGCTTATCGCACCACAAGATCTGTGTTGGGGCCAGTGTCACAGTGTGTCTTGGAAGACTGCGCTCGCTGCGTACGTTGTATATCTACGCCGTACCAGCAAACGACCACGCGCTTCGTGCATGTAGAAACAATTGGACGATCGTGGCGGACGTCTGTGCTACTTGGATGTCCATAAACTCGTGAACGGGTACGAGAATGTTCACGTGACCATTGCAACCAGAGTTTTTGGTTTCCACAATGTGGAAATGTCGGGATAAAAGGATTTCCACAAATGTAACAAAACGTTGTGATGATACTTACGTCTGATTCTTTCCCTCGAATCGTCACCGACGCTGTCTTCCACCAAGCCTTTGACCAATGCTGATCACACCATCCCTTCGTACTGATCACTCAGGAGTCCGTTTCCCTTCTTGAACAACAAGCAACAAGTGAGACCATGGCTACGAAACGAGAGAAATAGAAGGATGTAGAAGAGATGAAGAAGACGTCTATGGAGACGAAAGAAACTGCAGTAGAAGCGAAAAAAGACTCACACGTTGCCAAGCACGAAGGTATTTGCGCAAGAAAAGGTGAATTGATAGTACAGCATGACGCAAAGAAGACGCGAACAGAAAGAGAGCAGTGGAGACGTTACGAAAACAGTGAAAACGTATGGTATAAGAGACTCACGAGAAAATGTTCAAATGTTTGTTAAGCTTATGGGACTTAACTACGGGGTCATCAGTCACTAAACTTACAAACTACTTATGAACTACTTACGAACTAGGACGGCACAAATATCCATGCCCGAGGGGGGATTCGAACCCCCGACCGTAGTGGCCGTGCAGACCGTGACTGGAGCGCCGCAGTCTCCTCGGCCACCGCCGCCGGCAGACTAACGAGAAACGGACAGAAAAGTCGAAGGAAATCGAGATCAGACTGAAAGAAACTGAAGTAAATTATGTAAATTACATCCTGTATATCGAGTAAGTAAATTACCATTGATTAGAATGAGGTTGGTATGACCAATCATAAATACCTATGGAATCCGTTGATAATGAGTATGATTACCAAGTAAAGCGAGACTTTTTGTACTTTGATAGACAGTATATAACATTTTTTAAAGTTTTATAAATGTGAAAATTTATATTGTATTCTGTTTGACGAAGATCTTGGATGATTTTATAATAGTTTAGTGATGAACTATTTGAATTTATGTTTGGTAAAGCAATAGAGCTATATGGAACCTGGGTATAGAATAATAGTTCTATAACATAATATCTATATGATTTTGAGTTATACGGTTTTATGTAGCAATTGCTATGTGGTTTCAATATGAGGAAGAATAAACTTATGTAGGACCTAGACATAAGGAATTAGAAACATGTACATTTCCTATTAAGCAACCATTAAATATTGTTAGTAGGTCTCACCTGCGAAAATTGTAATTTAACCTTCTCAACAAACAGTAACAAAAAAGTTATACAATAAATAGAAAATAAAGTAGATATATGAAAATTTAGAATGTTTTGTAGCTTGCTATTTGACGAACAATTGGAAGTTATCTATTGTAACCTAGTAAATTTATATGGGGCCTAGACATTGGGCGACATTTCTGTGACAATATTTTTTATAATATTAAAACAATTTATGGTCAACAACATACTGTACTGTATTATATTCATGTATTAAATGAAGAAAAAGAAATGTGGTGGTGAAAAGGAACTTAGACATTCAGTCACTTCCCACTTGAAATAGTAACTTAGACATTCCTTCAATGTATAACTTAAATTGTGATATTTTCTGATATTGTATTTATGATAAGATATGTTACGTTCTGTTGTATTATATTGTAACATACTGTACTCATTTAATTAGGATCTTAAGGGTTCGTGTTATAGATTGACATTCGAGTAACTCAGTGGAAAGGGAAAAGTATACTATACAGTATGACAATGACAGTCTGGATCTTTTTAAACCCAAATTATGTACAAATATGTAAAATGACAAATAGTTTAGGATTTTGAAATATTGTGGCAAGTACAGGTGTTGCACATCATTGGATGTAATACATATCGAATCATGCCCCCATCCTGTTAGTAATGGGTGGCAGATAGACCACTCATAAGTATTTATGGCTATTGCATCAGTCCATCTCCAGTTTTTGCTGTGATGACACACTACCTGGAAATGTGGGACAGGAAAGCACAGGATCATGAACAATATGACCTAAAGGCATATTTGACTGGTGATGTGCATATAATTTATAGCTTGCCACTATGATGTTAGCTCATCTGAAACATATGTCTTACCATGCTGGACAGGATATGAAATGGACTCTTTAAATAAGCTATCTTCAACCTGACTGTTTTTTATAGATTGGGTAGCTGACATAGATAATATCTAGATTAAATAATATATCACATTTATTGTACAGTTTTGTATTTTAATTGTTACAGAGTTGATAGTGACTCTTTGACGATTCGAAACTAGTCACCAATGTAAAATCAACGTATTTAAGCGATCTATGGCAAATAAGGATCTCCTCTTAACCATTAAAAGAAGAAGAGACGCGCACCATGCATCATCAGGAGGAGCTGGCATATGAGGTGCGTACCACGCAGCAGGTACTGCAAAATGAGTGATCGTTCATCGGGAACCGCTTGTTCCCCGACAATTCACAATTTTGTGGAAGATAATTCACACAGTAGTAAAAAATAGTAATATCAGGAAAAGAAGTACCGTGACTAACGAAGCATGGCGCACACCGCCTAGACAGGAATGTATTCCTGCCAGGGAACCAGTACTGACACATCAAACTGCGGAATATGAAACAGGACACAGTTGCTGCCGACTTAGGAATATATAAAACTGTCTACAAGCAGCACATATGACGAGGAATAGCACACACAGCGCCGCAGAATCAACGGGACTGTGTAACGATTCTGTTTCCCCTCCAAAATAATGACAAAGGAACGTTCTTAAATGAAAGACGATCTGCTCAAAATCATTTTATTATAATTAAACATTCAGATGACATTTCCTATCATGTAAAACAGATAATGGTATTCACACAATCTTTTACAAATGTTAAAACATTGAGACACAAAAATGACTGGCTGAGTCAAAGGTCGGAGGTTTTGCAAAAGAGAATGCTATTAGATTGGTTATACAGGGGCTTGAAATTATCGTTATCCCTAAGCTCCCCAGAGTAAATAGGCAGATCTCAAAAGAATAAAATAAGGGACAGAATCCAACAAGTCTGATTCATATAACCCTCCAGCAAGTGCGTCACCTTACCCACACAGATGATCATTGACGGCAGCGTCTCAGGCTCGCAGGCAGCAGGCGGTGGGAGCGGATGAGCTGAAATTTTTATCCGACCGTAGTTGCTGCGACCTGATAAGCAGATTCGACATGTAACTTAACACAGCGTCACTGGCGTCGGCGTCGGTAGGCAGTTGCTGTGCGATTCTATCACGCTGGTAGACTAATCAATATTTTGCATAGGTGACACAAAGGCCAATTGGCACAAATCGATCAGTCACTTGCGTAATAAGATCTGTAAAAACAATGCCCGATTCGCAAAGGCGCGAATGCTCAAAGCTGGCCGCGGTGGCCGAGGGGACTAAGGCGCTCCAGTCACGGTCTGCACGGCCACTACGGTCAGGGGTGCGAATCCCCTCTCGGGCATGGATATTTGTGCCGTCCTAGTTCGTAAGTAGTTCATAAGTAGTTTGTAAGTTTAGGGACTGATGACCCCGTAGTTAAGTCCCATAGACTATACAAACATTTGAACATTTTTGAATGCTCAAATAGAGACTTCTAGCAAAACGAAAACTAAACTGTGGCCGTTCACAGCGTAACCACAGGACAATGTAACGTCCGCGAAGTAATCACAAGTTCTACAAGGTCCGAATCTTCGGAATCACACACAAATCTAACAAGAGGACCGTTTAAGACGATGTCCTCCCCGTGAATCTAAACGGAGTATTCCGTGTATCCCGAGGTCCGTACACTTCGGACGCTCAGACACGAGAGACTGTCCCGAGGTCCTTACCCCTCGGACGCTCACACAGGAGTCTCGAGAGGTCCGTACACTTCGGACACTCAGACACGAGTCCACGTACGTCCTCGCGCTCTGCCGCAGCTCACGGCAAGTGACGGAGGCCACACCCACGCGCGAAAAGACGCACCAATATCTACTAACGGCTAATAGTCAAACCAATCGGATGGCGTAGCGCCGTTGACAAATTGTTTAGCTGTCATACTAAAATACTCTGCCGAATCAGGACGTGTTCTCTGCGGCTGCCAAGAGGCTCCGCCCACGCCACCAACGCTTCCCGCGCATTTCACCGTTCCCAGGGTGAATGCTCTGCAAGGAATTTCACCTTGCTCCTGGCTACGGTCACACGACCTAAAAATGTTAACGTTGTGCTATATATAGAGCCGCTGGAGCCAAACCCCTGGGGCGCCAGACCGGCAGAAAGCTTTCCTCTCTTGCGAAACGGCCGAATGACTAAAAAGGCAGTTCCTGCTATCGCCCACCGTAAACCGCGGGCCAGCATTGTAAAGCATTCCACATACTCCGCCGCCTGTAGAGTCGGCGTCAAACAGGTCAAGCTAGCCCCTCTCGTCCTTCTCCGAAGGCGAGCGAAAGTTGGTGGGTGGTGGAAACCCCAACAGCGTCTTTGCTCTGCGCGGCCTGGCCGTGCCCAACATGTAAAACCACTTTTTAGCAGCCAAGCTGCGCCAATAAACATTAAAATCCCGAAATTTTCATATGAACATAGAATGTACTACAATCCCAGGAGCCCATCACCCCTGATGTGTCCCCAAAGGCACAGAAATGAAAATAAATAAAGATCTACAAAGAAAAATGTTACATATTTCAATAAGTAGCGTAAAGAGAAAGATACAGTAACACAAGGTTAGTATAAAAATAGACTAATTACAGCCCCCGTCTCACAACTGCATGTAGAAGAAGCAGAAACGACCAGAGCAAGAGGCAACAGGAAGTTATTCCAGTTTGATCTAAAACACTTTCTGTCAGCACAGAACTTTCAAGTATACAAGGTAACGAATAACACTCCGCTCATTGCTCAATTTGATAATGTGTTGCCAGCAGAATGGCCACTTCGACATGAACTGGATTTCACCTGTGGGCACATGCAAGGTAGCAGTGAGGAATATATTAGATTCGTATCGGAAACCTGCCAGTCTTACGGACAATCTTGTAAGACGTTCCTGGCTATCTGTTGGTAGGAGGAAGCGCAAGACCGTATAGAAGAAGAGATCATGATGGGGAAAGATCTGGAAGCTTCAGCATTTAAAAGTTCGGTGATATTTCTTGGGTCCCTCATACGGAAAAACGGATTCTTAGCCGGTCAACTTCTAGTTGCGTACCATTGTTCCCTTTTCTGGATATGTAACGGGACGCTAGAAGAATTCACGGCCGCACTTTAGGATACAGAATTCGTTATCCAAAGACAGCGATGTCATAGGAAAGAAAATCAAAACAGCGACCACCCTACGCGAGCCGTTAATTTGTATGGAAGGCGTGACGGAGAAGCTAATCGGTCACAGCACAACTACATCCAACAACCTAGACAGAACTAAGCGCCCCAATCTAACTGGTGTAACAAGAAAAACGAAGGACTTCGATGGTCTAAGAACCAGGGAGACAAGAAACCATGTTGCTTTAACAAAGGGGATTTCTGATCTCCAGAAATGGCATAATCTTTGAACTTAAAAAGTGTTCCAAACTTCTGCACCTCACCAATCGAGAGATATGGGCCTCTAGTTTTGCGCATTTAACGACCCTTCTTGTAGAAGGGAGTGTCTTGTGCTTTTTTCCAATCTTTAGGAACGCTTCGCTCCTCTACAGGCCTCTGCATTCTGCTGCTAGAAGGGGGCCAATTCCTTCACCCTCTGTGAAACAGCTTTGGAAAAAAGACATTATTTCAGGCTTTTGTATGTCATCTCCTGTTTCAACACCATTATGTTCACAGGGTGTCTGGCCGGCCGCGGTGGCCGAGGGGACTAAGGCGCTTCAGTCACGGTCTGCACGGTCACTACGGTCGGGGGTTCGAATCCCCCCTCGGGCATGGATATTTGTGCCGTCCTAGTTCGTAAGTAGTTCATAAGTAGTTTGTAAGTTTAGGGACTGATGATCCCGTAGTTAAGTCCCATAGACTATACAAACATTTGAACATTTGAATAGGGTGTCTGGACAGGTAGCTATTTGTGATCCGTTTACCAATTTGATGTAGGAGCAAAATGTCTTAAGAATTTCCGCCACGTCGGTACACAAAACATTGCCCTCAAAGTCATTGAACGCCTCTCGCATGACAGCCCTTACGCAGATTTTGGCATAATTTAATTTTTGCTTGTCGGCAAGACTTTGGCGCGTTTATATTTGGAGTGATGTTTCTTTGATTTTGTGACAGTTTCCTAACTTAGTTGTTGAACTACGGTGTATCTTTTCCATCTATCGTAATTTACTCGGCACATACTTATCTAACGCGTATTGTACTGTGCAACTGAATTTCGTTCACAGTTGCTCAACACTGTTAATGTTAGAGACGAAACTATCGTGTTGAACAGCCAAGTACTCAGAAATCTGATCCCTTTCGGGTTTGCTAAATAAGAAGATCTGCCTACCGTTTTTGATATTTCTGTTTACAGCTATATTCATTGGTTCTGTGATGGTTTTATGAGTGCACATTTACCTGATCCACGCTAGCTGAATTGGAATGTTCCGGTCTATTTGTCCTCAGCAAGTCTAACACGTAATCTCCACTAGTCGGCTCTCTACTTTACTTCTCGAGGTAATTTTCGGATATAGCACTTAGCTCAATAGTCTATTCTCCGCTACCTGAAACTATATCGGGACTAGGAATTCTACGGGAAAACAGGACAAAAAGGAATTAACAATGTTTATACGGGAAACATATTCCAAGTTTTCCTTTAGTTGTTTCGTCACTAATGCTGCTCAGGTAGAAAAACATCCAGCGACCATGTTTCAGTCACTTTTCATGCTGACTTTCGTCCAAATTATTCCACATTATAAATCTCTACAAATTTCACTCGATACAATCGTATTCTTTATCGCTATGAACATGCCGTCTCCTACAGTTGAAAGTAGCCTGTTAAATTATTTAAGTAAGATCTCGGGCAGGTGAAGTCTGCAAATGAAAGTTAAAACGCTCACTGCTTCTCTAAATTACCTTACGAGTGGCCATTGTACTTCCGCAACGGAAATTTATGTAACTGCCCACTTCTTAAGGGAACAACCATTGTTTTAAAAAACACAAACTTAATGTTAAAAATAAATGAATAGATAATTAAACATGGGACGGGGACCATGAAATTATAAAGCAGAGCTTTGATACCTTAAATCATCATCTATTCAATAAAATGAACAAGCAAATAAATCTGGGAAGTCCAAATTAAGCACACACCTTGTACAACAGTGAATTAAATAATAAAGTTACTGCCCATAATAAAATTGTTTCTCCCTTTTATGAATAGGGAGGTAGCCTGGGCCGGCCGCGGTGGCCGAGGGGACTGAGGCGCTTCAGTCACGGTCTGCACGACCAGTACGGTCGGGGGTTCGAATCCCCCCTCGGACATGGATATTTGTGCCGTCCTAGTTCGTAAGTAGTTCATAAGTAGTTTGTAAGTTTAGGGACTGATGACCCCGTAGTTAAGTCCCATAAGCTTTATAAACATTTTTTTTGAGGTAGCCTGGGAGGAAAATAGCAAACACACAATGGATAGATGAAAGCACATCCATTCATTCAAAGCCAGACACGTGCATAATGCTTGCGGTACATTATCCATGCTGGGACAGTTCACAGCAGCAACAAACGAAGTGGCGGCGGCGTTATTAATAAGATGACGTGTGTCTTGAAGCACACATTTAAAATCACTAGGAAATAAACCAACTCACGTTCGGGGAGGCAGTGGCATACTATTCTTAAGTACACAAAGAATTACACAGAATTTACAAAATAAATTAATTTAGAATAAGCAAGTAAAGCACACATGAGAATTCATATAGAAGAAAGCTAGTATTAATAAAAGCATGGCTGAAGGCCGAAGTAATGACCTTTAAGAAAGTACGTGGTGCAATCGGTCATACAAAACAGGAAAGACAGAATCAAATTGGAAAATCTGAGAAATATTTAGCTTACTTGCGGATACAGATGTGACGCGAAAACGTTGGTAAAAAACAACAAGAAAATTTAAACATACTAAGTTTACACAAAGACTGAAGGCCACACACAAGTATTCTAATTAAAAAAAAAAACTGGGCACAAAATCATTCACCTCGCATACCAAAAAGAATTGCTCAAGAAAACTATTACAGATAAACGAAGACTGCCTGATAACAAAGAAAGTAAAGTACTAATAGCCTGCCATCCCCTCAGCATGATTCGACGAAGTACTTACTTCCTCGGTCGCAGCCAGAGTGAAGCCCTAAGGCCACGCCAAAACCTTCCCCACCACACCAGATGTAGAGCTCGCTAAAAACCGATACAGAGTGCATTCAGAGCATAGCGTCTACCAACCCTCCCTACCTGAAGAAGATAATACCTTCTTCTAGAGCTCCAGATAGGGCTCTTTTGTCACCTCCTTCGTCCAAGATCAAGTTGGCACACAGCCACCTCGCCATCTTGCCAAGTAAGCTTGTCTCTGGCCACCCAACAGACGTCAGCGCAGACGACAAACGAAGCCATGCGTTCTTAATTAAAGTAAACGAGGCCTAAAGCCCGATGTAGCGACTGTAAGCCATTGAGCGGCAGTCAGTCATTATTAAAAGCAACCTTCCACATTCGCATGAACACACGGGTGGAAACATACATAAACATGGGGCATTGCTCATCAATAAACAGAATAAAAATAATTAACAGACGTATAGACAATATTAATGTTGCAGAAACACTTTAGGTTAATGAATAACTCAAAACTGGAACACGACCAGACATTTAGTGGACGTGTTTCACAGTGTTCAACCTATCTCTGCTGTATATTTAGCAGTTTGAATTTAGAAATTCATTACTATTGATTTCTGATTTGAGCCAGCTTTTATCGCGTCTTACTATGTGTGCATTTTGACTGTCTTAAAGTAAGAGCAGTTCTGGGATCTTACGCTCTTGCCGTTATCTGTTATTATATTTACCATTTGTTTCTCCGTTCTATTGTGCCGAGTGCTTTCCTGGCTGAAATCAGAAAGGGTCTTAACAGCCTTTGGAGGGATTTCTCTGTCCTAAAAATCCCACGTGTGCAACTCAACATGTATTCCGCTACCCTGGTAGCCGCTTTTTGCGTGTAGTGCACGCCTGGCCTATTCCGAGTAGGATCAATACATTTCTCCACCCGATAGCAGAGGCGAGAAATTTGCACCCAAGATCTCCTCATAATTGTCGTAGCATCTTGGTTAAGGCAGTTAAGCGTTCATGCAATGTAGTTTACTGTTGTGGATGAAACTTTACATCTACATCACATTGAAGTGCATGGCAGAGGGTCCATAGAAGCAATTTTATGATATCTCTCTATAGTTACACTCTCTAATAGCTCGTGGGAAAAAGGAACACCCAAATATTTCTGTTTTTGTTCTGATTTCTGTTATTTTATTATGATGGTTGTGTCTCCCTATGTAGGTGGGTGCTAACAATACATGTTCGCATTCTGAGGAGAAAGTTGGTGAAAGGAATTTTGTAAATAAATCTCGCCGCAACAAATAACACCTTTCTTTTAATGATTTTCACCCCAAATCGTGCCTCCCCTACATCGCAATAATACAAAACGAGCTGCTCTTCTCTGAATTTTCTCTAAATAGTCCGTCATTCTCGCCTGGTTGGATCCCACAATGCTCAGCAATATTCCAAAATAGGACGCACAAGTGTAGTTAGTGTAGGCAGTTTCTGTAGTAGAACAGTTGCATCTTCTAAGTGTCCTGACAATGAAACGTAGTCTTTGGTTCATCTTCCCTATAACATTTTCTTTGTGTTCTTGCCAATTTAAGTTGTTCGTAATTGTTACTCCTACGTAGTTAGTTGAATTTGCGGCCTCAAGGTTTGACTGTTTTATTGTGTAACTGAAGTTTAACGGATTTATTTTAGTGGTCAGATGGATGACCTCACACTTATCATTAATAAAGGGTCATTTTCCAGTTTTTATACCATGCAGATAACCTATCTAAATTTTTACAGTGACTTTACTAACCGATAAATGACAGCATCATACGCGAACAACCTAATAGAGCTACTCAGATTGTCTCCTAAATAGTTTATAAAAACAACGAACAATAGGGGCTGTTAACAGTTCCGTGGGGAACGCCAGATATCACTTGTGTTCTACTCGATGACTTACCGTCAATTACAGCGTACTGCATCCTTTCTGACAGGAAATCACGAATCCAATCGCACAACTGTGGCGATATTCCATAAGTACGCAATTTGAAATCTAGAAATACGGAAGAAGGAAGAAGTAGGCTGGAACTCTGTATTCGCACTTATTGTAACCTTATAGAACAACTTCAGAGCAGTTACCAAGCTGAATGCACTCATCTCATGATCATTAGCGGCCTTTACACGGACAGTTATGCCGGCCGCGCCACGCCGGGCTGAGCCGGTCCCGGGGGGATTCGGCCACTCCGTCCCTCGCGCAGAACCGGCACGTGGAACGCCCTCGCGTTTACACGGCCGCGCTTGCGGTACAGATTTAGACGGCTTGCAGTCCAGAACCATGGCAGACTCACGCTGTTGGACGAAGGAATTCCTGTGTGAATTTATTGAATTATACCGGCAAAAGCCTTGTTTGTGGCGAATTCACAGTTCAAATTCAAATGTTTGTTAGGCTTATGGGACTTAACTACGGGGTCATCAGTCCCTAAACTTACAAACTACTTATGAACTACTTACGAACTAGGACGGCACAAATATCCATGCCCAAGGGGGGATTCGAACCCCCGACCGTAGTGGCCGTGCTGACCCTGACTGGAGCGCCTCAGTCACCTCGGCCACCGCGGCCGGCTGAATTCACTGTAAAAGGAGTACACAAATTAAAAAAATAATAATAATAAAAACAAAAGGCATACGATATAGTGGTAACTTTTGTGCAAACCAATTTTTCATAATGCTGATAGGGAATTTGTTGAAAAGAAATTCAAGGTTTACATGGTTCGTTCCGGAAAGAAATGAAAAAAGGTTTCGGACAGCAATCGATCTGGTAGGTCGAGTGATGAAGTTTATGTGCCCAATCTATGGTATTATGAACTAACATTCATGACGAATCAGGAGCTTACGTCGTCAAGCATATCAAATATGGATGGAGAATATGAAAGATATGTGGGTGACGCCAATAAGTGTGCTGTAAATGAAGAGCATCTCGATGACAGTATCGCCCCAGAAGAGGTTTTTGTAATTGAGGAGCAGCAACGTACCGAAGGAAATGAACAGGTTAGAGTTAAATTGTTTAATTTTTAAAGACGTAATCAGAGATGTAACAAAGGAAGGCAAAAATATATGTTGTGAGATTACAGTAGTTAATTAATAAACATCTAAATAAAAATTCTTAGGCTCTTCCTAATTTCAACATTTAGACTTGCCAAGAGACACTCCTTTCTGAAACAAAATACTTCTTGTATAACTCTCTTTATCATTTTTCTTTGGATTTCTATATAACATATTTTGCAAACTTTGTAGTTCCGTTGTTTGTTGCCAATGTGCTTTGCGCAGTAAGAAGGTGTCTGTATCCACAGCTGATAATGATAGATAGCCACGACTGTTTCTGCGCATAAAATTATGCAAAACACAGATGGCCAAAACAACGTAACATATTTTTTCTGGTTTCATATCAATGGTTGTCTTTAACTCTCGAAACCGTGAAGAAATAATGGCGAAAGCATTTTCTACGACATTCCGAGCACGAGATAAACTGAGTGTCGCTGTTAGGCGTTCTTCTTCCGGAATGCTTTTTTCATCACTGTGTCTCGGTAATTTTGTGCTTAATTAAATCCAGCAAAATGTTAAACGAGGCAGAATCCATCCGTAAATAGTTTTTAAAATCATCGGGGAAATTATCGCGCAGTTTAGTAATTAAAGGCAAATGACTATAGCGGTGGCTGTATTCTTTCACCCAAACACGGCACTTTGATCTCTTGCGGTTGATTACAAGTGCCACGCACATCCCAGCCGCAGAGATCGCACGGACACGGTCTCCCTGCAGCTGCGACCCGCTGCCCGTCCGCGCCTGCCGGGCGCCGCTCCACGCGGCGCGCCACGGTTCCACCGGCGTTCCTGCCGGCCGGCAGGCGCGCCAGTGTAAAGGCCGCTATTTGGTAGTACAAGGAGTACGTACTTACACTTCGCAAGGTCACTGAAAATACAGAAAGGTATTGTAGTGGGCAGGGGTCGGCCCAAAAAATTTGGCGCACTAGGCAAATTTTTGTAATGGCGCCCCATGTACTAAAATCGCAATAAAACATTAATGTAAAATTCACATAGCGCCTTTTTTTTATTCAAATACATAATCACAGCATATACATTAGATAAACATATTTCCCCATTCAATTGGGACCCACAATACCCTGTTATACAACAATGCAACTTTTTCATAGTTTTTACATTTTCTCTTTTAAAATGGATTTGGTTGATAGTTTACAATAAATAAGTTTTTGCAAAATCTGAGACGATCTCCTTTAAATCAATTGTGTCTGCTGTTTCTCGTTCAATTGACAAAGTCGCTAACCCCACAAGTCTTTCTTGAGTCATTGCGGATCACAGGTATGTTGTTACGAGTTTTAATTTCGAGAAGCTCCGCTCACCACTGGCTACAGACACAGAAAGAGTAAAAAAAAAAGTTCTAATGTTTGTAAATCTGTCGGACCAAACTGCGTGGTCATCAGTCCGTAGTTTACAAACTACTTAAACCTAGGTAAACTAACCTAAGGACAAACACACACACCCATGCCTTAGGGAGGACTCGCACCTTCACGGCGAGCAACCGCGCGCTCCGCAGCGAGACGCTTTAGACCGCTTTTTTTTTTTCAATGCCTTTTACAACAAATTGTTTTCCCTTATCTATTTACGCCATATATGTAAATGAAAGTGGTATCTTCTATCCTGGTGCCATAAAATATACGAGTGTTTCCAGTTGTGCCGAACGATGTCCGCAGTACGGTGTCTTCGAAACGACGTTAGGGCTCAGAGTTCGACTTCTCGAAGTTCTAGGTTTCCGTGTCGTATCGGTCAACAAACCGCTCGGCTACTCCACCGCGGCCAGAAAGAGTAAGCAACACTCTTAGTGCAGTAACTAAATTAAATACAACGTCTACAAGTCTTTTCTTTACGAATAAAATTGGTGGCTAATACAAACTTTCAAATGTTCAAATGTTTGTATAGTTTATGGGACTTAACTACGGGGTCATCAGTCCCTAAGCTTACAAACTACTTATGAACTAGCTATGACTAAGGACGGCACAAATATCAATGCCCGAGGGGGGACTCGAACACCCGACCGTAGTGGCCGTGCTGACCGTGACTGGAGCGCCTCAGTCACCTCGGCCACCGCGGCCGGTGACAAACTTTCAGCTTTCTAATTTATTGGATATACACAAACATTATTCTTTAAACTACTATTTAACAATCTTTGATTTAAATGCAACGACATTCAAATAATTAAAGTCCATGTACATGTATCAATGAAGTTAGTTTTGAAATTGTTTGAACAAATAAACGCAGCTCGGTATAACTTACATGTGTTTAAGATTGAGCATCCAGGTCCACCCAGCGTCCTTTTTCTTTCTCTCGTCAGGATGATACCTATCGAGATAAATCTGGCTTTAAGCCATTAGCTAAATGTGTGTGTTTGTGTGTGTATGTGCGTATAAATTCCTAAGGGACCAAACTGTTTGGGCCATCGGTCCGTAGACGTACACATTAATTGAGCTAATTTATTCATAGGACAATACACACACCCATGCCCGAGGGAAGACTCGAAACTCCAGCAGGAGAGCCCTTGCAATCCATGACATGGCGCCCCAGACCGCGCGGAGCTAGCTAGATATAAAGTTTCATTGAAATACTAGAAGCTATTAGTGAGACACCAATGGCCAACATTCGTTCGCTTAATACTATTATTATTAGATTCAAAATACTGTTAAGAATTATTGATTTGTGCGATTTCATGATCACAGAGAAGCGAAAAAGCTGCAGTTACATACCCAATTGTTTACTGTAGGTGCCGTGGTATGTGTTCAAATAGTGCACTGTTAATCTGCAAGATGATGAAGATGATACAACTGTTGATATTTGAAATGTAGTCATTGTGGAAAAGACGTCAGTTTTGTCGTAAATGGCGGAGGTTGTGCCACACCCGTTTAAGCCATGGAGGAGGAGGAGGTGGCTTTAGCAAAAGACAATGCAACGTGTCGAGTAGTACTTAATTTATGTTGCTGCTGACAATGCCTGCGAATACGGCGTTGGCGCAACGAGAAAACGGCGTCCGCGCGGCGAGAAAACGCACGGCAGCAACACGGCGCGGCGAGAAACACGGCGGCAGTGTGTTTCAGGCCTGCACTGATGTTTCTATTAGCGGCGGTATATAGCTGCAGCGTGGAGTGGCGGCAGCATAAACATTGCAGCCCTGCTTGAGTCGCGGGCACGAGGCGTGTAGAATTGCCGTTTTCATAAAACGCGTGGCAACACGAATTTTGCGTATTCTTGTGGCCTACACCGACTATTCACACTGTTAGAATTATCACTCCTTATACCTCTGAGCCCCCACGCTGATTTCACAGCCCTGTAAATATTTTACGATATCTAATGCTGCAAAGCATATAATAGAAAGACAGCCGAGTTCAATCCCGGACGAGCCCCCAATTTCACCGTGTCGAGTTGTTGCTTCTGCTTATTTTGCATATGCTACTCACTCACCTTAGGGCATGTGAACTATCTAATAAAGAAAACTCAACTGATGGCTCGACTATTCAAACGTTGCTTCTGTGCCCATTGTTTAATTGGCCTAAGAGAATCAGTGAAATAAAATAATAAAATACGAAACAACACAAATACTGTTACACAATGTTCACTTTTATTCCCTTCTGAGTTCTGCACTACACAGTTTTAGATAATCAAACAACGTTTATAAGTTCGGTCCCGTGATTAATAGAACCATTCTCACTAATTGCACTTATTTCGCTCTTGAAATTACACGATTCCGAGCGTAAATAGAACAGTTCCTAGAGGCATCTTGCCGCCGAAAATCGAGCACCTTACCTTGGCGACTTCCGCCAGCAAAAAGAACACGAGTTCCGTGCAAAAGTCCCCAGCTCCACGAATTACGTGATCAACTGAAAAAATTCAAAAATCGATCCATTCCACAGATCTTAAAATGCAAACATAATTATTGCAATTTTTGTTCATTAATTATTCAAACACGAATCAAAATATCGATCCATTTGTCAAATATTTTTTGAAATGCAAACATAATTACTGAAATTTCTTCATTAATTATTCCAGCATAAAGCAAAATATTGATCCGTTCAACATATGTTTAAGATGAACATTATTACAATTTATTCATTAGTATGTTACATAATTACGTTCACTTTTCATTGAGGCTCAATTTATTGTAAATACCCAAAGTTTTGTAAAACAAATCTTATTATTTTCAACTTGCTGATATTCTACTTGTCATCTTATAACAGTCGCTCGAATTTGTTTGTTGCAAACAATTTTGATTCAACCTTGACCCTGGCAGGTTTAATGATATATATGTTAGTGCATGTCAATAAATAAAACAACTAAGTCGACATATTTACTTATTGTAGTGGCAGTGGAGTGCTAGGCAACTTCCTCTAACACATATCTCACTATTGTGAAAAAGTAATTATTTCATGAGTTTTATTATTCATGAACTTATCTAAACCATTAAATGGTATTACAAGTAAATAGCGCGCTGGCAGAAGATACGAGTACCTTAAAAGTCTCTGGGCAACGCTGAGCTTATTCCACTATTTAAAACAAAGCACATTGAAGTTGTTTCGTCCACTCACGGAAGAGAACTGGACAAAAAATGCTGGGAAGGGTATAGTCGATCAGTCTGTGTGTAAACTAAAGAGCGATCGGTTCTAGTGAGGGGGGGGGGGGGGAGGAAGGGCTTTCCCTGAAAAAGAGGGCCACAACAGTAGTGTAACAGACTGTAACTCTACTTACTGTTGCAAGGTCCCGCGGGCAAGGTGCGCTCAAATGACGGCGGTGGGGGTAGCTGACATCTCACACGTTACTACAACTACACTGAAATGCTTCGTCCGTTCCTGTAGTCTGTGGACGTATGGTGGACAGAGAAAAAAGATATATAGTTGGGAAAGCCCTCTCCTGATTCACGTGATGAGACATAGCCTATCTCTTCAATGAGAGAGGCACAAACTCGCAAGGTTTTGGGCATCATTAAACCATACTTGCACCTAAGAATGATTACTTATAGCGTCATTATGACCCAATAGAAGGTGATCTTTCTTACCAAGAAATTGATAACCTGATTGCAGCAGCAGTACACAGGAGTGCTTAAGTAAAATATTATGTATTGCATTTTGCCCTTTGTTTATGTTCAAATGTAAGGCACGCCCTGTGTTATTTGGCGCCCTGAGCCTGCTACTCTTTTGATGATGCGTGTCGTCTTACGGCGCCCGCTGTACTCTGCAGAGCGGCGCCTCACCTGATGTGCCTGACGCGACAGCTTTGATCACGGGCTGATGAGTGGCAGACTGCTACTCGTCTATTCATTAAACCAGGGGTTCCCAACCTATGGGCCGCGGGCAGCCTTGCACTGGGCAGCGAACGCTCGTGAGTCGAAGATGATATAAAAATTATCGGTAAGTTCAAGAGTTTCACTCGTCAGTTGCTAAGGTCACTGAGTAAAACAATGAAATAAGACTTCTATAGATCGTGTATCACTCGTAAGTCGCCAAAGAACAGTAGCTCTCTTGTTTCAGCGGATACATTGCAGCATACGTACAGAGGCTCTTGCAGTAGAAGTAAAACACCTCTTGCCGATGCAGAAAAAATCGTCAATTTTATTAACCAAGGACAATACATTCCAGACTTTCGTGTTTGGTGTGATGAAATGAACAAAACAGCTTCTACCTCGCTCCGAAGTTCGGTGGCTATCGAGAGGTAAAGTATTGTCAAGACTCTTTGAACTCCGTGACGGACTAACGATTTTTCTTATGGATGAAGGTTTTGCTGGAAAACGTGCAAGTTCCTACATAGACTGTGTGACCAATGAAACCTTGTTGACGCGATTTGCTTATTTCACTTACTTTCCCACTCCTGAACTAATCATCACTCAACCTCCCTTTGTAACCTCAGGGTTTGTCAAAAAGTGAACAAGCTCGAGTGGTACGTCAAAAATTTCAAAAATAAATAAATATACAAAATAAAAATTTAAAAAATTCCACCGCTACACAGTGACAAAAGGTTTGGTTAGCCCTGCTGACTAGACACTAAAGCAGTGTAAGCATTTTTATGTTTCTTTCAAGGACTACTTTCCTAAAATTGATGGTGAAATCCGGTGGATTACAAATCCCTTTGAAATGAATTATGAATTACTATAAAAAATAGAAAATTTCATCAGGTGAAGAAGACTTGTTGACTGAACTATCATAGGACCAGGCTTTAAAAACGTTTTTTAAAACAGCGCCATTGGTCTCATTCTACGTAAGTGTTCGGAAAGACAATCGAGCAATTGACAAAATTGCTGTGAAACAGTCGATGGACTTTTCGACAAACTATTTATGTGAACGAGCCTTTTATACTTTACTCTGTCTGTACATGAATGGAGTGAATGTAGAGAATGATTTGCGGCTAAATTTAATCAGTTTAATCCAAATATTGACTGCCTTGTGAATATAATAAAAATCTTTCCTCTATATTAATATATTTTACTAATAATGTGTGTGCATGCGCTACCTGCTTCTTTGTGTTGGTGATTTTTACTTTTTATTGGACCTCCCACATGTTTTTATGTAAAGCGTTGGGAACCGCTGCATTAAACGATGACTGACAAAATTGTGAGGAGTGAAAGAGAATGCATGTAATATTCACTTGCATCTCGCCTCTTGCCAGTTGCTCTGTCTCTGTGTAGTAACCGGGAATTCGTCACTCCTGGACTGCAGCGCAACAACAAAGAAAACCACAACGCTTAGAGAACTAGGGTTTTCCGCTCCCCAAATTCCAGCGCCCTAGGCAATTGCCTACTTTGTCTATATGAACGGGCCGACCCTGGTGGTGGGCAATTTGTTAGTCCCAGGCTGGGAAGTTAATTTATGTTCTAAATTTTGGGTGGACTGCGGAGTATGTATGCAGATGCCTTAAGTGCACTTTGGAAAACTATGTACAGGATGTGGGATGATTCAGAAAGGTTTATTTAAATTAGTTATAAGCAATATATTAAGGTAAATCATATTCGACTAGCAGCTGAAAGATAATGTAAAGCGTAACTGTTTTTGCTCCCACAAAGTGATTTGTATTGAACACTGAATAAATTGATGGCAGTTACCAAAGATAAATTCAGCCTAGTTAATAACTAATTCTGAAAAATTTGATTTAAAAAAAATATTACATCATATGCCAGGGTAAAATAAGAAAGCAATAATACACTCGATGTGTTAATATTTACTAGTTAATCCCTATCGCAATTCTTTGCATCCATCTGATATGAAACGAATGGGGAATCAAAGAATTCTTAAAAACGTAGACGCACCGAGGAAATACACCAATCCAATATGTACACTGCTATGTCTAGTAGAGGGAAAGTTGGAAAAAAGACGCTTCTTCGAAGAATCATTTATTGTAAAACAAGTGGACTTAATAAATTTTATTGTTCGTCCTTCTGCAGAAAGATCAGTTGAGAAAGTGATAAAAGTATTTGAGAAAAGCAACAGTTTTTTTTACGTTATGTCCATCTACTCCCCATTCTGTCCAGCTCCTTCCCCCCCCCCTCCTCCCCTTACCCAAACCCCATCTTTGTCCACCTTCTCCTTCCTTTCTGTTTCTTCCTCTCTAATCCTTCCTTTCTCTGCCCATATCTTCTTTCCCTCGTCATAGCTATTCTAGGTTAATTAAAAAAGTACCAAAATTTGCTGAGAAGTGTAAATGCTAAGATCGCTTGTTCAATGTTTTATTTCAGATAACCGGAAACTTACTTTTCATCTTCAGATGTCTACATTTTAAAAACATGGCACCTCACCATGCGTTATTTATGATTTCACAGTTCAGTCGTGTTGTGTCATTATTTATAAACATTTTGCGTCTGATCGTCATTTATGATATCTACAATGTCATAGATGTGTCGTAGTTTAATATCATATGCCATAGATATCATTTCTTAAAAAAAACAATCACACAGCTCATTTTTTCATCACTTGTTCATACTGTAGACAGTTGCTTCTACATAAACTGTGAACAAGTGAGGAAAAAATATGTTGTGAGATTGTTTTTAAAAGTGACGAGGTATGACATATGATTTTAAATTGGGACACATCTAGTTTATATGGCGTTTTAGATATCATAAATGGCGAGCAGAAGCAATATCTTTATAAATAATGACAAAAACGACTGAACTGCGCAGTCAAAAAGAATGTACGGAGAGATGCTATTTTTTTTAAGGCAGAGATCTGAAGATGACAACTAAGATTTTCGAAATTGCTTATTTGAAATAAAATATAAAACAAACGAACTTGGCATATATATTTCTCACAAATAACAATTTGGATCGCTCCCTTGCTTTAAAAATGTCAAGTATATACAAAGTACTGAAAGTTTGAGTTAGTGGTGCCAAGTGACCAGAAAGCTATTCGTAGAGAAAAGTAAGCGAAATAATGAAGCCAACAAACAACTTTTTTCACAGACTTCTCTACTATGTAGTGATTTCCGCTGCTTACAATATCATCGATCAAGCAGTACTGTAGTTGTCTGGATACATGTGTTACTTCAAATGAATCATCTTAACACGAACGTCCCGTTAATTCGATTTCACGTATTATTGTTCTCGTGTTTCATTTCTACTATAACACCAGTTTGGTACTAAGTTCGTAAGTTGGTCGCACTTCAGTTTTCGACGTTCAGGTATTATTATTTGATATTTTAATAAGCGATAGAAAAGGTCATGAATATGAAAGTATATACGTCCAATTACCACTCTTTATGCAACATACGTCAAATGATTTTTAATTTGTGTACATCTATGACAAAATACCTTTCGCTTTACAAATGTTTCATGCACTTCCTATAATAATTAATATAAAATCGATACTTCAATTGTCATGCTCACATGTTAATATTATGTCAGGATTGGTTGGTTTATGGACTTGGGGATGGAGAGAGGGTCCAAATAGCGAGATGGGTCCCATGGCCCATGATGACAACACCAACAGCACGGTTTTGTTGGTGGGAAAGAAACAGGGCAAACAGTTATGCCGAAGGAACGGCGGGTCGGCTGCAAGAGTGATTAAAGGCATCTCCTACAATTATGGAGGAGAAATACTGGATATGCTGTAAAACATAACAATTTTATATGAGGAACTGCAATAACACCCTGCCACGCTATGAGTAAGTCAATGACCCGAAGTCATAACGTTTCTCACTTGTCAAATACCAGTGTTTAGGACGCTGGTAGTTATGTGGAAAGAAACCACTGATGCAACTGTCATCGTCTCTTGCTGGCGTATTATACAAGCAATGATATGTGCATCCGGCTGTTCGCCTACAGGCCGCAGGAAACCAGTGTCTGCATCGCGACAATGCACCGTTTCATTGCTCTGGAACTGCGCCATAAATATTTTTATTGACACATAAATAAGGATACTACTATTGCCCCCGCGTAACCAGATATTTGTCATAACATCGAAAGAACTAGGTGTGCCTGGAATCGGCACACCTACGGTGTTTCGTAGCTGGTGGTTGAACGATCAGTGACAATGAAGATTCCCTTGTCACACAGAAACAGAATCCGTCACGCTACACAGTTAATGCATCTAATTTACTTGGTTCTGAGTGGGCTTCTCACACTTGGATACGTCATCTCATAAGTGCTAGTAAGTCGGTTTCAACGCATACAGAATGTTTCAAAATTCGACGACAACTTTAGGAGTGGTTGTGTCATGTAACAAGACAACAAAACGACTATGTTAACGTGGGTTTGAAAATGAGTTATTCTAGTGTTGCAGTTATGCAATAGACGCTGAAAAAGGCTGTCTGCCGGAGTAAAATGTACACAAATACAAAGAATTCCTGTATAGTCTTAGTACTCGAAAACATTAAATGGTTACTACTCTGTCTTTTGGAAATAGCTATTCGAAAATTATGGGGAGCTCTGGAGGTATTCAAACATTCCTCTTTGATGCGATTATTCGGAGTCGACACTCAACTAAGGCGGGAAATTTTAAATATCATAATCCTACCTACTTTAAATATCATAATCCTATCTATCATAATCCTATCTATCTCTTCGGAATGCAAACATGTAAGTTATAAAAGGAGCTCCTGAATGGATGGCTTTGAAAATGCCCATTTAAAAAGTTGAATGGGATTGCGTGAAAAACATAGAATTGCAGTTGAAGAGATTTATGCTATAAAAGTATTCCTAAAACGCAAAATCTCAAATGAAATAATAATAACAAAAAAGTTTGTGATGCCTATTACTTGCGACTCGACTTCACAAGATTATTAGTTAATAAATGATAAAATGAGGAATAAAAGGAGTCATCAATCACGTACGCACACATAGGTATTCAAGATTCCCGCAGAGTCGCAACATTATCACAAGAAGTTGCATGTCCAATTACTAGCAACTAGCTTCAGTGGTCAGCTGAACGATTGAAAATTATCTCAAGAAATACGGACAGGAAAAAGCGCAATCGCTACGAAATTGACTCTTATTGTGCCAAACGAACAAGAAATAATAATTACACTGGTGTGTGTGCACACGGTATAAACAAGACATGAAAACGCAATGGAAAATAGAGAATTCGTTTAAAAATATCAGTGCAAATGTAATCAAATTAATACAGAAGATTGGTAAAGTTATCAGAGCAGAGGGTTCAGTACAGCAAACGAGACCATTTGTGTGAGTTTACACACATTCAATAATGTTACGAAAATGCACTCGCGAGACTTAGATGAACACGGACAAGAATTTCAGCAGAGAAAAAAACATACTTACATATATGAGAATGGAGCAGCCGTTTAATCTTAAACATTGAGTGACTCCACTCACAAAGTTGGAGGTATTAATAAAATTGCAATGTTAACAAATTGGAACGTCTATTAACTGAAATAAGTTCATCCGCATGATTTCGATGCCTAAGCTGGACCAACACCCATTAACATCTCAACTGAACTAAATCTTAAACGTTCTAACTTACGTTACTCGAGACAATCAGCAAGACGTCTTCATCCATCAAGGTCCCAGAATCAAGTGAACTTTAGTTACCAAAACCTGAGCTTCCCGGCCTGCAAGTCGAGAAAATACCCTCCAGCTGTCTAGTACCATTAGCTATTGGCTAGGGATCATTAATGTCTGTTTGTCCCAACATACATCTCTGGATTGGAAGCAGGAAAAAGTACATCAAAATTGTGCTTAAGGTAAGCATGTAAATCATCATATTTAAGAAATGAAATGCCATGTGCCATTGCAGAGTTTCCTCACTGTTTTAATACCAGGTATAGACCGAGAATATAATGTTCCAAAGTTAAATTAAGCAGGAGTACATGAAAAGTTAATGAAAGACACGTTTCAACATAATCACTTGCGTCACGTCGACAACTGTATTCACACACGATAGCGCAGCGGTACATCTTAGTGTGTCTGGCCGGAGACATCTGAAAGCACATTTTCCTGAGCGCTTAGCACTTGCACCCGACTGTCTGGCCTCCTCGTTTACCTGACTGGACTATCGCCTGTGGTGACACATCAAGTCACTCCTGTATTCAGCTGCTATCGTGGACGAACTCACTCTCTATGCACGCACTGTGACAGCAGGTCGGGCACTTTTTTTTATGGCATGCGGAATTCAGTGAGGAACGAACGAAGGTCTGTATACAGGCTGTAGGTCTCTGAACATTTTCTCTAATACTTGCCCAGAGTGTACCAGCTCGAATTACAGACGTACGGTGCAGTTCGTAGGAACTGAAGGTCTAATAAATATGTAGTGATGCATTTCTGGATCCATATTGACTTAGCTTTTTCTCTTCTTATATGAGGCATCTAGTCCTGACGTTTTGGTGTATACAACAGATAGGAAACATTTTTGTGTTTGGAATAGCTTACGTTAGCACTATGCACCTAGAGGAACCGAGTGTGTACGTATGAGACTGTTGGAGCATGAGGTGTTTATGATTTGTGGGTAACACAATACAGAATGATTTTTTCCACCGTGTACAAACTAAGGATTGATCGAGACCGGCCACAGTGGCCGAGCGGTCTGCGGCGCGCCAATAACGTTCTGCATGGCCACTACGGTCGGGGGTTCGAATCCCCCCTCGAGCATGGATATTTGTGCTGTCCTTAGTCTTAGCTAGTTCATAAGCAGTTTGTAAGTTTAGAGACTGATGATCCCGTAGTTAAGTCCCATAAGCTGTACAAACATTTGAAATTTTTTGATTTGATTGATCGAGGAGAGGAAAAGAATCAAACAAGGTCTAATCAACTTATGTCTTTACTCGTAAAAGCCCCGATAGTCAACAGAATTGACTGCTGTTCAAGATATTATGAATTGTGATTAAGAATATCTGTGCAAAGGTGTCTGCTAATTCAAACTGACAGGCAGCGAGGACGCCCCTTTACTTACTGCCCCACGGGGTTTCCCCTTCTACTTCCTAAATTGCTCAAAATAGTGAAATGGAGGAAACCACTGTGGTACTTTTGTAAAGAACCACCGCTGGCTCACTAAATAAAGGTGATTTAAATAATGAAATGTTAATTTAGATGTCAAAGATTTCTTCGTACACAACAATTCTTGTGTAAATCTTTACATCTATATTAAGTTCTCCTTGCAGAGGACGATTAATAATTTTTAACTTTACGCACTTTCTTTCACGGACTCTTGAACAGGCAACATAAAGTTGACCATGTCCGAATGTAGGCTCAGGCAAAAACATTCATCGCAATTAGGTAGACACTGGTGTTCGGTGGGAAACATAGATGTGCTTACATCGCTGTTAAGTTCTCTAAAACAACACATTGGTGGTATGAATACAACATAGGACCATCGGTATCTCCATCCTGAAGGTTCAACTGGATTCTCCAATAAAATTTTGATATGGTCCAGGACAAGGGCGGATTTACAAGGGGTGGCACAGGGGCTCCTGCCCCCCCCCCCCCCTTCACCATTCCCAGACAGCCTGACAAAAAGAGAGATAAGGGGAGGGGAGAGAGGGGGTGGGGAAAGAGAGGGGGAGAGAGGGAGGGGGGAGGGAGAGAATCTCAGCATAAGAATAATTAACTTTTACTTACAGACAGCATGTAACTGAGTTTAGAAAGGCAAAATCCCTGTAATTAACATAACGTAAACTGACTTTTGCGTGTATGCTTCCTTTTAATTGTTTCTTGCTCCTTTTTTGTCAGTAATTTACGATAAAACTAAATAGAAGTCGTTTATTGTTTTGTAAGTGCTTGGGAGATAAATGAAATATTGTGTACGTTTTATTAATACATAAATAAAGTTAAAGGATTTAACTATATTAAAAAAATCTTGAATTTCTAGGGCTGCGTTCAGGCTGGCGCATTCAGGTGTTTTCAAAAATCAAATGTTTGTAGAGCTTATGGGGCTTAACTACGAGGTCATCAGTCCCTAAACTTACATACTATTTATGAACTAGCTAAGACTAAAGACGGCACAAATATCCATGCCCCAGGGGGGATTCGAAGCCCCGACCGTAGCGGCCGTGCAGACTGTGACTGACGTGCCGCAGACCGCTGGGCCACTGCGGCTGGCTGAGGTGTTTTCGGTAATCGTTTTATCACTCTGGATTCTTTTCGTAGGCAGTACGAAATAGTACTGCTATGCATTATAAACAGATTTCTTTGAACCTACACGTTTCGATGTTCCAGTTATTGGAACAAATTGGAAATTTCTATGGCATTTTTTCCGCACATCAGATACAAACGATTTTCGTGATAGTAGAAATTTTTCTAGAAACACAATCAAGTGTAATTTTGTTGATCGGGAAAGGTTTCTTGAAAACTCATCACGTTTTGCTTAGTAACTTAACAAAGCACGAAGAAGAAATTGATTCAGTACAGCGCGACGCAGGAAATCTGATTTTAGGTTTTAAGGGAAATCAAACTTTCCGCGACATATTTACTTGCTGTTTGATTGTTGTTTAGTGCAGTGTTTGATAATGAAACAGCTAGGCCGGATACAGTATTGTTTGTCCACTGCAAGTTAAAGATTCGTGCGCTGGCTGTTGGCAGCGGCAATAGGCGTATACCATGGCCGCCGGGAGGCGAGGAGCAGTGAGCGGAAGGCAGCATTCCATAAAGCACAGAAACTAATAGTTCATTATTAGTACTTATAGATGGAAGTATATTGAAAAGTTTCACGTAAGAAGCGACTGTGGCTTTGAAGCATATTTTGTGTGTGTGAGAGAGAGAGTTTATTTTAAAATTAGTCTCACAACGCTATTAAGGACCTGTTCACCCTCCTCAACCTTGTGCCCCCCCCCCCGAGAAAAAAAAGTCTGTATTCGCCACTGGTCCAGGATATCAAGCCACAAACGTAATATGTATATATTAATCTGTATTCTGTATTGTACTCTATGTCTTTGTCCAGTTGTAACATATTTCCGTCACTCATGATAATAGCACCAGTCTAAAAATATTTTTAAAAAATGATTCTAACACCAAAATCTATCTGACAATAATGAATATCGATTAACTCCAATATAAAGTATTACTCTCTCGCAGTTACATCATTGAGAAACGTTTATAATAGTTTTCGGTAACAAACTGACATACACACGAACGTACTGAAAAAATACTGCGTTTCCGAGTCGAGCTGATCTCTACGACTGTACGAGAGTAATTCGGGCGTCCGTTACTTGATTGACGTGTGTGCACTCGTTATCCACCCGTTAACCCATTTTTAGTCTGGGTCAACGTCCCAGGGATTAGTTAAATTGGTCACAATCTCTCGGTTCCGACCAAGGTTTTCGGGAGCTTTTCCTTGGTTGTAAGGTGATGCCGGAACTGGCAAGCCCCCCCCCCCCCCCCCCCCACTTATTCACAATTGGAATCCCCCCTTTGCCCCACTATCATCTTTTCTGATATTGACTGAATAGAACCGCGACTCTTTATGGGCCGGATCTCAAACAGCCCGCTCCAGTCCTCGAAGGGGCGAATGAAAATAATTATACTTTTTAACTGATACACGTAAGCTGCAAAACTGCGCATGCGCATAGATGCTTACGGAACATAGCCCTGCGCTTGGACAGTTTTGCAGCTTACGTGTATCAGTTAAAAGGTATAATTATTTTCATTCTCCCCTTCGAGGACTGGAGCGGGCTGTTTGAGATCCGGCCCATAAAGAGTCGCGGTTATGCGCATAGATGCTTACGGAACATAGCCCTGCGCATGGGCAGTTTTGCAGCTTACGTGTATCAGTTAAAAGGTATAATTATTTTCATTCTCCCCTTCGAGGACTGGAGCGGGCTGTTTGAGATCCGGCCCATAAAGAGTCGCGGTTCTATTCAGTCAATTATCAGACAAGCTGATAGTGGGGAAAATGGGCATTGCCGGCCGCGGTGGCCGAGGGGACTGAGGCGCTCCAGTCACGGTCTGCACGGCCACTATGGTCGGGTGTTCGAATCCCCCCTCGGGCATGGATATTTGTGCCGTCCTTAGTATAAGCTAGTTGATAAGTAGTTTGTCAGTTTAGGGACTGATGACCCCCTAGTTAAGTCCCATAAGCTTAACAAACATTTGAACATTTGAAAATGGGCATTCCAAATGGGAATAAGTGGAAGCGGCTTACCAGTTCCAGCATTCGCCTTAAAACCAAGGAAAACCTCCCGTAAACCTTAGCTCGAACCGGGGTTGGGACCATTTCATTTGACTGTGGGATGTTGCCCCAGACTGAACTTGGATTGTCGGGGGAGCACGAGTGCACGCACGACAATCAAGGATCGTAAACTCGTGAAGACTAGATCGACCAACAGCGGACTGGCCCGTCTCCCTGGAGGAGCCGCACCCAGAAGCGCGAAATCCTCAGCGTGATTCGTGTGTCAGTTTCTTTTCATCCTCCACTCCGAAGAGCGGTGCGTGCTGTTTGAGATCCGGCCCATAAAGGGTCGGTTCCATTCAGCCAATATCAGACAAGCTGATAGTGGGGCAAAGGGGGATCCCAATTGGGAATAAGCATGCGCATATATATATATATATATATATATATATATTCTTATGGGACTTAACTACGGGGTCATCAGTCCCTAAACTTACAAACTACTTATGAACTACTTACGAACTAGGACGGCACAAATATCCATGCCCGAGGGGGGATTCGAACCCCCGACCGTAGTGGCCGTGCTGACCGTGACTGGAGCGCCTCAGTCACCTCGGCCACCGCGGCCGGCGCATGCGCATAGCTGCTTACGGAACATAGCCCTGCGCATGCGCAGTTGTGCCGGCCGCGGTGGCCGAGGGGACTGCGGCGCGTCAGTCACGGTCTGCACGGTCACTACGGTCGGGGGTTCGAATCCCCCCTCGGGTATGAATATTTGTGCCGTCCTTAGTGTTAGCTAGTTAATAAGTAGTTTGTAAGTTTAGGGACTGATGACCCTGTAGGTAAGTCCAATAAGCTAAACAAACATTTGAACATATCTTGAGCAGCTCTATCGGCGACAAACTGACACACACCTAAGCAGCTTATGAATAGGAATTGCATGCTTTCTATGCGATAGACCATTTATTGAATCATTGTTACAGAGACTGCGGTCTAATACGCACTGTACCACAGTTACAGCATATATAGAAAAATGATGCCAAAGATCGCTTTTTTTTATTTTTTATTTTTTTATTTTTGCACAGCCAGTTTCAGCAGTCTAGCTGTCATCATCAGGTGCTCATTTACATCAAATAAAACAAGCCTGTTGATGTTTATGGAGAGTGCTTAGTTTAAAAAACTTGCTTGTTACAACTTATATTTAGTGGCGTGTATTTTAAAATATAAGATGTAACAAGCAAGTTTTTTAAACTAAGCACTCTCCATAAACGTCAACAGGCTTGTGTTATTTGAGGTAAATGAGCACCTGATGATGGGAGCTAGACTGCTGAAACTGGTTGTGTAAAAATAAAAAAATTGCAAAGAAGCGATATTTGGCATCATTTTTCTATTAAAGCAGATCGCGCCCTAAAGATGTGCAAAGTTACAGCATACATGATTTCCTCCTATAGGGTGTTGCTGTTCCTAGTTATGTGCCACCAATGGTTCGAAGAGTTATGTGGTTGTTACATGATGGTGCTCCAGCGCATTCTCCCTCAACGTCAGGACGTCTGTCAATCGTGTCTCCCCTGGTCAATGAGCCGGACGAGGAGGTCGAGTTGCATGGACTGCTTGTTCACCGGCTCTAAACTCGTGACATTTCTGGTTATGGGCCCATCTCAAAAGTGCCGCGTTTGCAAAGCCCATTCCAGACATTCATGAAGCGTTCTCACCATTGCTATTTTAGCGTTCTTGTGTCAAAGGCAGCATGAATACGCAAGCATGAGGCACATGGAAACCATTTTCAACACATGATGTCACTGTGGCTGCATGCTACAAGCGTAGGCACATTAGACCGTAGCCTCTGTAAGAAAGTATGACTGAATAAATGGTCTCTAGCATAATCCGCGAATTTTCGGACACAAGACCTTTGTGTAAACTCGGCCTCGATCAATCCCTAGAATACATACGTTGTTGATGTTGTTATGATCTTTAGTCCTCTGCAAGCTTCTTCACCTATGAATAATAAAGCAACCTACATCCTTCTAAACATGCTTAGTGTATTCGTTTCTCAGTCTTCCTCTGCGATTTCCATCCAATGATAAATTGACGATTCCTTTATGTCGTAGGATCTGTCATTGCGATGGAGTGGCCGAGCGCTCAAGCGCCTTGCGACGGAGCGCACGGTTGCACACCGTCGGAGGATCGAGTCATCCCTACGACATGTGTGTGTGTGTGTTTGTCCTTATATTTTTTAACTGACACACCTAAGCTGCAAAACTGCGCAATTAGTTTAGGTAACTTGTAAGCCTAGGGACTGATACCCGGAGTATTGAAGTCCCTTAGATTTACATATGTTTGAACATTTTTTTTTTTTTTTTTTTTTTTTTTTTTTTTTTTTTTTTTTTTTTTTTTTTTTTGTAGGATGTGTCCCACGAATCGATCCCTTCTCGATACGTGCCAGAAATATTTCTCTCTCCATTTCTGTTCATCGTGTTAATTAGTTAGGCGATCTTTCAGCATATTTTTGTAATACCACATTTCAATTGCTTCTTATAATCTTTATGACTGATTTCCTTATCGTTCACGTTTTACTCCGTTTCAATACTGCACTCCAGACAAATGCTTTCAGAAACGACTTCCTAACATTTAAATTAATATTGGGTGTCAATAAATTTCACGTTTTCAGAAACTCTTTTCTTTCTATAGCCATTCTGCATTTTATATCTCCTTTACGTAGGGCATCAGAAGTTATTTTGCTACCCAAATAACATAACAGTTCCACTACTTTTATTGTTTCATTACCGCATCTAATTCCTTCAGCATCGCCCTGTATAATGTAATAACAAGGTTGCCGTCATACAAGCATGGTACAGAAGGCAGTAGTTTTGCTAGAATTGAGCTAAAAACCAGGTACTTTGTCAAGTTATCAAGGTGAGCACTGAACAGCAGGCACTTTTATAAATGGGGAGGGCCTTTGGCTTCTTAGTTCCCCCTCTCTCTGGATGTGCTTCCGGCAGTGAGCATTGACATGTCCTAAACTATATACCGTCTTTAGGAGCTGAAATGACATGACTGACAAACTCATTTCCTGGCAAACGTTCTTAGCCCTTTGCTATCGACGAGAAGGAATATTATTTGTTTCCACATTTGCGCAATATTTGGCGGTGCTTCTCTCTAGTCGTTCTAGGAGGCTGAATTGCAAGGATATTTGTGTCACTAGCGTTCTAAACCTATCAGGTTTCTCGACATTAGAATTTTCCGTGACTTTAAGGAAATGGATTTGAATAGTTAACGAACCTGCAGTCATCTTCGAGGCGTGTGTTTGACGGATTTTGAGTCTCCAAGCAAGGCTGTTTATCATATTATTCATAGCTACTCTCTCGAGCATTAATCGAATTCGTCATAGATAAAAGTCAGAATGCCAGGTAGTGATGATTCGGAACAAAAGTACCCTTACGATCGAGGTTGTGAAGTTAGAGGTTACTATGGAATTTCGAAATGGAAGTGTGTGTTATTGTTGATACGCCAGGCGTAATTCAACTGACGTGAACCCACAAAACCCCAGTAGGTGGGAGTTGTGGTCAATATCCCAGCGTCGTTCGTATCGCATTAAATGTCTAGTGGAAATGTAATGTTTAGCCACCGCAAGTTTGTCATGCTGTAGAAAGCGTCTCTGCCTTTATGTTCGTGGTTTGTTCCACACAGCTCTTGCTTCACTGACACAGATTTCAATAGGTTTTCACATTACGTAAAAAAAGATTATCCAACATAGATCCCAAAAGAACTAGTGAATTGGACGGTGGCTGAAATACAACATTCACTTTGTATCTGATTCTGACCTTCAAGAAACTATTTTCATACACTGAAGAAAACACTACACACTTGAAATATCTTCTCTATATTTTTGTGGATCTTGCGTTTCGGCTTGCTGAAGTGTACATTTATCCTCACTAACCTCTAGGTGCTCCTTTTTAGGTGACCAGTTTCAAACGCGAACCATATGAACTAAGGATGTTCAGAGTTTGTGAAGGATAGTGGCAGCCCTATAACTGTAGAGTTACTAAAGTTTGTTCCTCTATAACTATAAAGTAAACAACATAACTATATAAAGTAAAACTATATAAAGACACTATATAAAGTTTCTTTATCACTAATTGACATTGGTGAGACTAACTACTGATTCGTTGGTAACTTGATATCTAGAAAATACGTTTCTCGTTTTCGGAAATCGGTGTTCGTATCACGATACGCTTGAAAAATCATTATTTTTGGCATCAGAAGTACCAATTGTGTGGATTGTCACATCTACACTTTCTATCATGGCAAATTGTCCCTGTTTTTACGATATGTTCTTTAGATTATTAACACAGGAAGACTTGAAAGTTTTTTCCACAATAGAGTACTATATGTTACCGAGGTCAGTAGGTTCCAAATTAACGAAATCAAAATGTTCAAATGTTTGTTAAGCTTATGGGACTTAACTACGAGGTCATCAGTCCCTAAACTTACAAACTACTTAGAAACTACTTACGAACTAGGACGGCACAAATATCAATGCCCGAGGGGGGATTCGAACCCCCGACCGTTGTGGCCGTGCTGACCGTGACTGGAGCGCCACAGTCACCTCGGCCACCGCGGCCGGCTCCAAATTAACGTACATATGCATGTAAAATAAGCACTATATATCCTGTCTGACGTATAATTGTTTTAACTAGCTTAGGAAATGAACAACAAGGGTTCTTGGTTCGGAGGTCACGAAACTATGTTTATAGCAATCATTTACTCAACAGCAGCTTTTATAAAAGTCACAGATCATCGTAAACTTGATCTGTGATAGAAAACGTATAGTCACAGATCACCGTACATTGTGCCTCTCACAAAGATTATTTATTTTTCACGGATATACCCATAAATCGAGTTTGTAACGAAAAATTGTGCAGTTAAGACCTCTTGCATATTGACATTCATCGAGGTTGTATTGAACAACTTTGCAGTTTAAATTATGGGTACACTTATAACTTATCACTATAAACTGGAAAAAAAAAAATCGATGGGTGATCCCTCCCCACTACAGATCTACATATCTTCCTGTTACATGTATGTACTCAGGATAATTTGTTTCTTCAGAAAAAAGGTGAACGTAGGTGCCTCCACTGTATTTCACAAGTATTCGAATAATCCGACCATGACTGAAAAAAGACCAGTCGCACATAATTTTAATGTCTCCATTAAAAAAGTTGAAAGTTGCTATCCCTCCCCAATATATTGTTATAAACTAACCATGTTTCAAGAAATGATTAAAAGGGGCACTACCTGTCGTAGAAATGAGAGATGCTATTACAGCCCTGAAAGATTCGCGAAACAGAAATAATGGTGCATTTTTAAGGTAATCGTTACCATCTTCATGTTTCTGGTGCATTCATTTCATTTTTAATTTCATTTACATTAATAGCTTAAAATGCGTCATCAGGAACGCCTGAGCCATTTGCAGGACAATGCACAGAAGCAGGTTCTCGAAATTATTTAAACAGTAGTATTTAATTAGAAGAAACAGACGTGCATCTAGAAACGCCATTTTATTCTTTTCGAAAATCTATATACTTTATCATATTACACCCGAAAACCGATGAAGCTTGCATACCAAAATCGTCAACTGTTGAAGAGACGACGTTGTGCCCCTTACGCGGATTTCAGAATATACTCTCTGAAAAGTCATGCGGTAATAGCCTTGCACTGTAAGGCGCTTTGCTGCAGAGTTCGCGGCTGTTACCTGTCGGATCCCTTCAGACGTATGCGCGCGCTCTTATGTGTGTGTGTGTGTGTGTGTGTGTTTTGTTCTCAGCATAATTTAAAGTACTTTGTAAGTTTAGGGACCGATGACCACTGCGTTAGTACCCATATCTTTACAAACATTTGAACATTTTTCTCCGAAATATTTTCGCTCCGGGAATGATGAATTATATTTTAGTTATTCGTCACAGTTACTTTGCAGCAATTAAGTAAAGTGTTGCAACATATTTTAAAGAGTTTGCAGAGGTAAAAACAACATGCGGAGACTTAATTTGAGTTTATGTCAGTTAATACACAGCAGCGTATCAAATTCAGAGGAGATATTGAAATTTTATGTAAAACTGAGAGCGCAGTAATATCTCATTGCATTTAGTAGATACTGGTTTCATATCTAAGGACGAACCATCGTGGCTTGACGACCTCTAATTCGAAATACTCATTATCCCATTTCAAGAACACTTTTCTGTGAGAAATGTTATTTAATCGTCGTACGGAATGATATCTTCTCTCGACAAGCTATTGCGTACCCTGTCAAATCAAATCAAATATTTGTAAATCTGACGGGCCAAACTACAGTGATCATCAGACTATACGCTTACAAACTGCTTAAACTAACCGACGGACAACACACACCCATGCCAAAAGGACGACTCGAGCCTCAGACGGGAGCAACCTCGCAGTCCCTGACAAGGCGCCTAGAACCACTCGCCTATTCCCGCGCGGCTCACACCCTGTATATACATGTATCGACGCACATAAATAAATTGCCCAATCTTTACTGAGACACAGAAATTGTTTTACATATCCGAAAGAACAGACACCACTTTTGATCCTACAGTTATTATCTATTCATATTCACTGAATGTCCAACATTAAATGCGTAGCGTAAAGTTGAAAATGCGACCCAGCCGGAATTCGAAGCAGAAGACCCGGTTTCGAATCCCGGTTGTTTGTACATTTTCAACATCGCAATTAATGTTATACATTCCGTGAATATGTTTTATACAGCAGACCCTGCCTGCTCAAGGAATGAAAGGGAAGCATCTGAAACTGCTGCTGTCGGAGCACATCTTTAGTCTTTCAAGGTGTTCTGTTCATTCGGAAGAGGAGTGTAGTTAGCTACGAATTTTTAAAAGTCATGTTTTACGAGTATTCTTATTACGTTCACTCTGCAGTTTTCTGCACGTATTTGAGGTCTGAAAGGGTACTGAGTGCGCACCAGTATTAGTCTTCTGAAAATACTAACAACGGCCGTTAAAATTACTACACCGCGAAGATGACGTGCTACAGACGCGAAATTTAACCGACAGGAAGAAGATGCTGTGTTATGCAAATGATTAGCTTTTCAGAGCATTTACACAAAGTTTGCGCCGGTGGTGACACCTACAACAAGCTGACACGAGGAAAGTTTCCAACCGATTTCTCATACACAAACAGCAGTTGACCGGCGTTGCCCGGTGAAACGTTGTTGTGTTGCCTCGCGTAAGGAGGAGAAATGCGTACCATCACGTTTCCGACTTTGGTAAAGGTCGGATTGTAGCCTATCGCGATTGCGGTTTATCGTATCGCGACATTGTTACTCGCGTTGGTCGCGATACAATGACTGTTAGCAGAATATGGAATCGGTGGGTTCAGGAGAGCAATACGGAACGCCTTGTTGGATCGTAACGGTCTCGTATCACTAGCAGTCGATATGACAGGCATCTTATCCGCTTGGCTGTAACGGATCGTGCTGCCACGTCTTGATCCTTCAGTCAACAGATGGGGACGTTTGAAAGACAACAACCATCTGCACGAACAGTTCGACGACGTTTGCAGCAGCATGGACTATCAGCTCGGAGACCATAGCTGCGGTTACCCTTGACGCTGCATCACAGACAGGAGAACCTGCGATGGTGTGCGCAACGACGAACCTGAGTGCACGAATGGCAAAACGTCATTTTTTGGGATGAATCCAGGTTCTCTTTATAGCATCAAGATGGTCGCATCCGTGTTTGTTACATCGCGGTGAACGCACATTGGAAACGTGTATTCCTCATCGCCATACTAGCGTATAACCCGGCGTGATGGTATGGGATGTCACTAGTTATACGTCTCGGTAACCTCTTGTTCGTATCGACGGCACTTTGAATGAGACCGTTACATTTCAGATGCGTTACGACCCGTGGCTCTACCCTTCATTCGATCCCTGCGAAACCCTACACTTGAGCAGGATAAAGCACGACCACATTGTAGGTCCTGTAGGGGCCTTTCTGGATAAGGAAAATGTTCGATTGCTGCCCTGGTCAGCATATTCTCCAGATCTCTCAGCAATTGAAAACGTCTGGTCAATGGTGGCCGAGAAACCAGCTCGTCACAATACGCCAGTTACTACTCTTGATGAACTGCGGTATCGTGTTGAAGCTGCATGGGCATCTGTACCTGTACACACCATCCAAGCTCTGTTTGAGTCAATGCTCAGGCGTATCAAGGCCGTTATTACGGCTACAGGTTGTTATTCTGGGTACTGACATCTCAGGATATATGCACCCAAATTGCATAAAAATGTAATGCCGGCCGCGGTGGCCGAGGGGACTGAGGCGCTCCAGTCACGGTCTGCACGGCCACTACGGTCGGGGGTTCGAATCCCCCCTCGGGCATGGATATTTGTGCCGTCCTAGTTCGTAAGTAGTTCATAAGTAGTTTGTAAGTTTAGGGACTGATGACCCCGTAGTTAAGTCGCATAGACTATATAAACATTTGAACATTTCTTGAATACCAGTTTATTATCCACTTTACCAGGAGTGTTTGAAAGCAATTACAGCAACGTCGTTGCACGGTGTTCTTCAAGCTCGAGGGCATACTTTTCAGCACTTTCTGTTAACTGTTATGAGATAGAGCTTCAACCCTGATGCTATAAACACATTCAAGACTTTGCCCTGCAGTCGCGCTACTGTGACGACCCGGATGGCATGTTGTGTGCCTATCGTCTTGGCGGCGCGCGATGCTAAGGGTCACGGACATGGGTTGTTATGTGAAATATGCTTGTTATGACCCACTCTACCAGTCTCTAGTTTTCTACATTCATTTCTAATACACTCTGTGACAACGGTATACGTGATGCTGTACGCAGATTGTGTGAAAGAATCCAGATCCAGTAGTGTTTTCTCGGTGCTGTCTACGAAACATATGTAATTCGTTGGCGTTGTTGTGCTTTATTGTTTATGGTGTGGTTATCACGTGTGACTAAATGCGAAATAAGAAAGACAGTACTATGAATCAGGATTACAATAAAACAAGAAAGGAAGACGGGCGAAGAGTTTGAAGTGAAATGACCACTTGTGGCAGTTTGGGTAAGGCAACGGTTCGTGCGCTCCGACTGGAGGAGCGCAGCTCCAACACACGAAGCGTCAAGTAGCGAGTAATTTTAATGGGACTGCAGCAGTGTAGTCACAGTCTAACATATACAGTCACGACACTCCCACAGATGCTTGTTATACGCTGCGATAGCAGCGCTCCAAGCGGCCGGCAAGCTACGTTCCTGAATACGGTAGTTGATGAGTGCGAATAGTATCGTTTAGATTGACTCAGCATACTTTTTACATTAGGGAGCGTATGTAGTGCCTTATAAATATGTAATAATTTAAAAATAGCTCCCCATGTGTCTTTCTTAAGTTTCATAAGATCCCTGATAAGGTACGAAACGTTACATTACAGGACAATTAATTTACTATTATCCTGTAACATACAGGCTTTAAATGAGTAATTTCATTTTCTATTAAAAATAAAAATGCCTAGGAAACACCAGGAGACATGCCCTTTGGCAGAGAGAACGCAGGAACGTTAAGTAGTCTTCATTAAAATTCCAGTAAAATCGGTGACGGTGAAACATACGAAACGCATATGTAACGCAATAAATAGGATATTTAACATACCAAAGCAACCATCACAGCTGTAGCTGAAGGAAAAACGTCACAGACATGGCAATATAACGATAAAAGCAACCACTGTTTTCCAACAAAAAAGAACCCAATTCCACAATTGTTGCTACATCAGAACCATCTGAAACGGCAAGAATCATCAAAACATTGGTTTTTTAAAGCTAAAGTAATTACACTTAAAAGAATATGAACGTGGAAGAAAGACGAGTGACGCGTAAAAATGTGAGAATTATTAGACTCCGTACCGAATTGATAGACGTCAAAAACTGGCTGTCATATTAAGAACAGACCATAATAGAAATTTATTATACCATTATGTTTATAAGCAACTTACTTTCAGCGAAATAAGCTGCAAATATACACATAATCGTAAGTATTTGTTCATGATGGCGTTGTTTTTTATACCTTTGAATCATTTAAATGAGGCTGTTTTTATGTTAATTTCCGTATTATGTCTGTCTCTCGATATTTTAATAATGCTTGTGACGCAAAAATTATAGTAAGTATTTCGTTAATTACGTACAAAAGCGATTATAAACAAACATCACAGCTTCGTCAGCTTGCCCACCGTTAGGAGCGCCAGTGTCGCAGCAACTGTCAGTTGGTAACAACTTTTACAGCAGCGAGTGTCGGGACTGTATATGTTAAAGACTGTGGTGTAGTATCGGCAGACGAAGTCAAGTGTCAGGTGTGTTTCCCTGGCAGGTGGCGGCGCGCTCTGGGGTGGCCTTGTCTGCGATGTGGGTCAAGGCGAGGGGCCGAGCTGGGAGCGGCGGTCGCCACAGGACACACACCTCGCGCGCTGGCCGGACACCGACACCTGCTCGCTCCTGGCGTGAGCGCCGTACCGCAGCTGAACGCAGCGAGTACCTCTGTATGCCGAGGTGACTAGAGGCCTGTCACACCTCCTAAACCAGCGTCGGACGTCGTTTCGTCCGGCGAGGTGCTGAAGTTTCACGATGCATCGACTCAACAAAAAAGTTCCCTGCAGGAATTAGAGCCAAGCTGCTTCTATTGCAGGGATGGGAAAAAACGACCAGTCAATACCGACACCGATATTTAAGTCCTGCAACCGCAGCAGAGCGGCCGAGCGCATTGAGGTGCTGTGCTCCGATGCGTGAGGCCGTTCCCCGTCAGGGGTTCGAATCCCCCTCCGGCATGGATGTTTGTGTCTTTAATATAAGGAAGTTCATAAGTAGTTTGTAAGTTTAGGGTCGGATGACCCCGCAGTTAAACCCGTTAAGCTCAACAAACATTTAAATTTAAGTCCTAAACAACCGATATTTTTGGTATTCGTTTGGTCTCGGATTTAACAGGTATTTTAATTATCTCTATACTTATAAATCGCATTTGTTGTCTGTCTGTCTGTCTGTTCTCTTATAACTCAAGATCCAGACAACCAAATTACGTGAAATTTGGTACACGTACACAAAATTACATGGGGAAGGTTCTTAAACAAGTTTCGTTCCATTTTTTGGAAAACCAACCGGGAAATTTGAGAAATAGTGAAAGTGCGTTTTCAATGTGTCCGTCTAAATCTATATCTTCGCACTGATCTTGATGAAATTTTGCGCAATTGACCTTCAAAACAAGAGGAAGGGCACAGTCTACATAAAATTTCCTTCAGTACATGGTGGAGAGTACTTATGGATTTCGCCAAAATCCACTGTTTAGCTCCGATCTTGATGAAATTTTGGTATTGCTGGTATAGACTTGCAGTCACCATGCATCTCTCATGGACAGTTATATTTATGTGGCCTGCTCCAGAGTGAGCCAATATGAAAATCTTTTTGTACATACTCCAAATGGAGCTGCCAAAAATGTTGTTTATCACACAGAAATGTACCCTTTTACTACATGCAAATAAGCGGTTTTGCACACTTCTAGAGAAAACCTTATTTTAAACCCGGACAAAGCCAGGTACTAGCAGCTAGTTTAATAATAACCGGCATATCAGTTTGCCATAGCAGCGGTGCCAACTTTTTTAATGAAAAGTAAAACAAGTAACGTTTATTTAAATACGAGTGCAGTGTCCGTGGCTATCGACAGAATAAGTAAATGCCCATATTTGATAGAACATTGTGCCCGTGGAAAATAGACAGCGATCAAAAAATTCCTGAATAATATAATAATAAGCAGTCTAGATTGCAATATGATTTTCATTTTATTATTATTATTATTATTATGACCTGTGCTGATATCCTTGGCGATGAGCTGAGCGAACCTCCCGAAACTCCGTAAATAAGGTGATAAATTCGTAACAATTACGGACAATCCGTAATAGTTGCCAGTTGTGCATTATGGCCACCCACGGGTCTACCTGACATCGGTATGTCGACGTTTGAAACGGCTGACAAGAGGTGACGCGCCTGTTATGGAAGGAGTGGGGCGTAGTGGGGTCGTTGCAGGGAGTTGTCACCACGTCTGCACACGGACACACAAAAGCTAGTTTCCGTTAATTTAGGGGAGGGCGGCGACGCGAGCTGACGACACGTTGAATTATATCCCAGACGTGTTGAATCGGGTTCAGATCCAGCAAGTTAGGAGGTGGAAGGCGGTCCTCGAACCACTTCCTCACAGTCATGGCCTTGTGGCATGGCGCAGTTGAAAAATGCTCCTGCCCTTGGGAAACAGAGTATATGTAGTCTGAAATTCTGCAATGAGTGTACGATACTTCTTGGGTGAGTTCCACCGGGCCCATGGACTCCCACGTAAATGTTTTGCAGAACATAAAATCAGCCTACTCCAACTTGTCACCGTCCCACAGTACAGGTGTAAAGAGCTGGAAGACGATGGTTCCATACACTCCCATAAATACTTTTTGATTCCATCAGACCATGCAACGATCTGTCACTTCGCCAACGTCCAATACCGACTGTCACGTGCCAATTTGAGTCGTAGTTACCGATAGTTTGATGTTAATATTGCCACATGCAGCGGTCGTCAGTTAGGGAAGCCCATAGTTCAGAGTACTCTGTGCACTGTGTTCAGACGTATATGCTCCACATTTAAGCATGATTTTAGTTCTGCCACACTTCGCCCCCTGTCGTGTTTCACCATTCTACCCAGCATACGGCGTCCGGCATCTGTAGTGAGGGGTGGTCACCGTACCACTCGATGTTTGGACGTGGTTTCATCTCCGGGCCGTCACAATCTGCCCTCGTGCAGACTCAGATGGATCACGCACCTTATCCATTCTACATACGAACAGGATGCTGATACCACATGCACTGTCCGTGCGTCTTACTGCCGGTCAGCTGAGGCTGCTATAGCCTGGATGATAAGTAGGTGGTCATAATGTTTTCGTTTACTAGTGTGGAAAATGTTATGCCCCTCGATGCAAGCATATTCATGAAATAATGAGTAGTAGCGAATAGTTTAAGTCCATTTTCTCGTCAGTGCAACAAGGAAGTACTCGACTTCTTGTGCGCAAGGGTATGTTGCGATCTAGAACTCTAGGTCTCTGACACATAAAGATAAAAGGCAGGCTAGCCGGGGGTCGCTGCTACCGGCCGCCTCCTGATGTGAGATCTGCGTCCCTTTTGTTGTGGTTTCAGAGAAAGTGCGATAGTCGGTGTCCCAGGGTTTATCGCTCTCCCACGCCACAATAGGACCGCTGTGCTCACACGTAGAGCCGTCAAGGATGGCCTCGCCTTGACTCCTTTCTTCTCGTCTCCGCAGACGACAAAACAAAGCTGCTGCAACTTCCAAGGCTGCGAGCAGCGCCACTTCCTGCCGTTAACGACGGCCTGATCGTCCTGTCTCCTCATAAGACGATGCGTTTTTAATTTCTAAACATGTAATTACTATTAGTTTTAGTTGTAGTGTTAATTATTTCTTAACTTGCAACGTCGGATAATAATGGGCGTGAATGTGCTGTGAGGTTTTTAATTTACCAGCCACGCGGATTTGCCCACTCCCGTCAGAGATTACTCCGCCATCGGGCGAGGGTGTGTGTGTGTGTATGTATGTGTGTGTGTGTGTGTGTGTGTGTTATTATAATCGTAAAGGTTGGTTCAGACAAGCCAGTAAATTAGTCAAGTAGCAAGAGATTTAGTAACCCTACTTGACGGCTAAATGGCCAGCAAGCAAGTGCGCGTCCACGATTTAGTTGGCAGTCAAGTGTTGGCTGCTCTCAAGCGTGCATTGCAACATGATGCGGAGAGTGAGGGGCTAACCAAGCTATACATCTTGCAGCAATGGCTACCCAGTAACAGGTGGAAGAAGATACTGAATCTGTAAGGTACAAAAAGAGAGAATCGGTAAGAAAATGGATTGGCCAAACATATTTGCATGGAGTATCCAATGTACTTCTCAAACAAATCGCAATTCTATACCTCGAAATAATAGTTTTTATCACTATGTCGGAAAGTTGCTTAAATTTTCTATTAGAAAATGTATGTCGTAAAATTCAGTGTACTGATACTCGTCTGAGAGAATCCATACCTACAGAAATCAAACTGCAATTAGTATCGTACCTTCTTGGTACACGGTGTAGTCTGTGGACTTTGACACGCCTCTTTTGAGTAGGAAAGTGAACAATAAGTACTAATATCACGCTTTTAATGTTCTGTTTGATCTCCTTCTCCGAAACCCGAGTGTTGCCATTGTCTTCGCAGCTCTGAGATTGTGACTGCTTTATCTTTTTACAGTCGACATTCCACGTTACACAAACACTTGTGTTCTACTTAAAAAAGAAACAAAGTTAACCGCTGTAGCGTAATTTAAATGAGCAATGTTACTGACGTCAATACTTTCAAAACATTTTTAACGATTACTTTTTAAATGTTGTAGAGAAAATAAGATCTAAATGTTCATTAGAAGTAGAAAGACAGTTAATGGAAGAGGCAATACCTACACAATTTGATACAATTGAAATTCCACCCACCTCTCCCTCAGAAATTAGGAAAATTATAAACTCTCGCAAAAGCTCACATGGAATTGATGGCATTTCCAGCACACTATTAAAAGCTTGTTTCCAAGAGATAAGAAGGATTCTCACCCAAATGTGTAATATTTCTTTAAAGCAGGGTATTTTCCCCGATAGACTGAAATGTGCTCTCGTTAAATCACTGCATAAAGAAGGGAATACGTCAGATGTCAACTACTGCCTAATCTTACTTCTCACAGATTTATCAAAAAAATTTAAAACCGTATGTATTTTCGAGTAGCTTCACATATTAGTAAAAATTTTCTAGTTCTAACAAAATGTCAGTTTGGTTTTGTAGCGTGCCTGGTGAAACGATATTAATAGTAAGTGGCGCCATATTGAATTCTAATCAAAGACACAAGTGCAGTTATTACCAAGGACGTCAATGAACTGTTTTTTACAACAGAGAAATTTTAATATCGCGTGAATGTTATCTCATCTTTTTGTTCGAGTACTATTTAAACAAATGTACAATGTGTAATCCTTCTTGTCTTGTCTTGTTCCTAAATGATTGTAATATGTCAGATATGATCTTCAATACAAATGTTAAACAGTATATATTGTTCTTCATAGTAACAGCACCCATTCAAACATTTTAAGCATTTTCAGGATTTTAGCTCCTGTTGCAGCATCTTCACAACGGCCGCTGAACTGCAGTCATCGGCCGACATTTCATAGTTAATTCTAGCTAATGATTATTAAATGATTGGGTATTGAAATAAAACAGGTCTTTTAAGAATTATTTTTCAGATTGTTCGACGATCCCGGACGTCAGTGGCAGCTTACATCTTATAAAATAGACTATGTGTGTGTGTGTGTGTGTGTGTGTGTGTGTGTGTGTGTGTGTGTGTGTGTGCATGTATATATGTACGTTCCGCATCTCCTAAACTACAAGACCGATTTCAACTGAACTTGGTACACATGTTCCTTAATATCAGGCAACAATCGCTGTCGCGGTAAGGATCACATACGACACATACGTAAGGAGATATGACGTCATAAACAATGAGATATGCGAAAAACAATGCTGTACATTTTCTCCTAAACGACTTAACCGATTTCAGTCAAATTTGGTACACATATTTCGTTCGTGAGGTAACAACTGATGTAGAAGGACGAACCACGTACGACACATGGTTTAGGAGATATAACGTCATGAACAATAGGAATCGCAAAAAAATGCTACATAATCCGACGAGACTTTATAATACACTATATGAGAATGACAGTACTTGGCGACTTGCAACTAACTTTAAACATAATTCCGAACCTTTATTAAACTTTTTCCCGCCGATCACCAATAAAATGATGAAAGGAAAAAAGTTTCTCGCTTACTACTATTCCGCTGTTCATGGAGCAAAACTATGGCATTCGGTATAACATTACAACTTATAATTTCTACATTACCAATTGTTTGTTCAAATGTTTGTACATCTATCGTATCAAACTGCGTGGTCATCAATTCGTAGCTTACAAACTACTTAAACCTAGGTAAACTAATCTAAGGACAAACACACACACCCATGCCCCAGGGAGGACTCGAACCTCCACGGCGAGCAACCGCGCGCTTCGCAGCGAGACGCTTTAGACCGCTCGGCTACTCCACCGCGGCATTACCAATTGTCCTCGCAGATAATTTTTCAGACATAATACACACTTAGAGCTGAATGTACGTTCGAAATTGTATCACAGTACGACACGTAGTTCATGAGATATCAGGACGTGAAGAGTAACGCCCCATCAAGCATCACGTTTTACCGAGATACAGCAGTTATACAAATCAATATATTTCTGCAAAATTTTACAATTGCACAACTTATCTATACTAATAATAAATCTGTAAATTTAGGCCTGACGCTGTTCGCTTCAATCTTCAAAACTACTGGACGAATTTTCATGCGGTTTTCGCAGGAAACATGAGCGAAGATTGGTTCAGGATCTAGGCATGATTTCATCGAAATAGAATCACGAAGTGTTTTCATAGATCGTCGTGTGTCTGTTCATCTATTAGAAATCACTTCACCAAAACTACTTGCATGGGGTTTTCACAGGTAACTTCAGCGTACCTTGGGACGACATATAGACTTAGTTTCATAAAAATCTGATCACGGAAAGAACAACATCACAATTTTACGTTTTTCATCAACAACCGTCGTGTCTATGTTTCTCTTTCATCTCCAAAACTAATAGACGAATTTTTAGGGGGTTTTCACGGGAAACGTGAGGGTATCTTGCGGTTACAGAAACGCTTCATTTCACAAAAACGGTTCAGAAAAAGTATGGTATCACAATTTAAACATTTCTCTGAAAGCAATTGCATGTATCTATTCGTAGAGAGTAATTTCCAAAAGTACTTTCATCGAGGTATCACAGATAAATAGAGAATATCCTGGGGCTACATATAGGCTTCATTTAATCAAAATCAGATCAGGAAAGTAAAATATATCGTAATTTGAAGTTTTAGTTGTATTTAATGCTTGGAAAGAACTGCGTAATGCAGCAAAGAACTAATAGATAGTGCTGCGGGTGTTCGTGTGAAGTTCGGGGCAACGATCGGATTTTTAGCCTTTGAAAATACTACTTACTCTTCGACTTTTCAAATTTACCATATTTCTGAAAATCGTTCTCTTGGTTGCTATGGTCTACGAAATATGATTCAACGCAATGCACACAAAACTGATACAATCCTCGCCGTGTTTAATCCATATATTTACATACTGATATCACAGTCTAACGCATATGTACAACTGCTTATTGAAGTTTAAGTCTCATTCTTGGAGCGACAATAGCGCATCTAACGGAAAGAGAGCCAACCGTAAGAATAAGAATTGTTTTCAGCGATATTTCTACGTCATTAAGGAAATACTTATTACTAATTATATTTCATCTTTCCATGCCTCAGCCCGTTGTCCAGAGATATGAATGATCATGAAATAAATGTTTTAAATGGTGAATATAACTGATGTACGATGTAAGCTACATCATATTCATGAAGATATGCCTATTTCTAACACGTTTCGCAAACGTATTAAAAAAAAAAAAAAAAAAAAAAAAAAAAAAAAAAAAAAAAAAAAAAAGAAACTACTGACACATTTTCATGCGGTTTTCACAGGAAATTTGAGCTAAGATTGGGGCAACATATAGGCATGATTTCATGAAAATCAGATCACAGAAAAAAAAGAACAACATCGCAATCTTAAGTGTTTTCAGTAACTGTCTAGGTATTTCTAATAATGAACAATCTCCTAAACAACTTGACGGATTTGCATGGAGCAATTTCGTTTCATAAAAGTGGAATCAGGGAAATTGTTTTAGATGTAGGTTATGGTTGAAGTATGGATTGCGTAGTACAGCAAACAAGCGATAGAGGCGCTGTAGTGGACCAAAGAACTAATAAACACCGCTGCTGCATAATAAGTATTGGGTAGTACAACAAGGAAGCGAACGTCTGTGACAGAATTAAGCAATGTTATGTTTACGAATACCAACAAACGTTGAATATAGTGTTACTGATTTCGCTTTGTGTGTTAAATACTTAACGACATTTCTTCGATTATTTTGGCATGTTTCATTTTGTATCAAAAACCTTATCAAGATACATCGTTTTACAGGATGACTTTTACTTACGTTTGACATCTTGGCTAGGACAACTGACTTTATTGATTGAGCGATCCAACAATGATTCTATTTTTACAGACTGAGATTTGGAACCCTATAACGCCATGATACACACAGGCCCACCTTCAGCAACCGTTGCGAAGCCCGGGAATATAAGCTAGTAAATTGTAATAATTCATATTCTAATGAAATTTACATTAGTAGGTCTACGGACCAAACAGAAGCGATTCATAGAAGTGCTTTTTTCTGTATTGTAGCGTGGACATATCTTGAGCTAACAACAGTTATAATACTGACTGGCAATTATCATGCTTAAAATTATTACAGACTGAGTCTAGCCAGTGATTTGTGTAGCCTTTCATTTTATTATTTTTCAATATACTGTTTCAGCAAATTTGTTCTTAAATATAAAGCGTAAATATTCAATTGAAATAAGGTCTTTGGCTAATGCACTCTATTAACAATAAAAAGGATATTACGATCAGTTTTTAATAGTTCAACAAAATTTAGTTCAAGTAACATTAGAGCACAGTTAGCACTTATATTTAATTTTGTTTGCTAGGGCCACAATTTGGCGCCCTTAACGTAGGTCACGAAACAAATTAAACCAATCAAGCAACCTAATATATAAAATTAATGTACCAATATTTGTTAGTAAGCTGTATATATATATATATATATATATATATATATATATATATATATATATATATATATATATATTCTGTGCATGTGCATAGTAACTACTGTAACAACTCCACGGAAGTCACAACCAAGGCAGAGAGGAAGGAACATAGACCAAAGATAAGATGGGAAGGAAGAAAGACAATATATAACGTAGTGGACTTTGATGTGCTGTATCCAACCTGATGTTGACCTACTGTATAAGGTAAGGACTATAGTGCATATTTCTGGCTCCAGTATTCTGTCAATAGGAAAGTGCAATAGTCTACTTGACGTTAGAGTGTTTTTTTTTTTTTTTTTGTTTTTTTTTTTCAAAAATGTTCAAATGTTTGTTAAGCTTATGGGACTTAACTACGGGGTCATCAGTCCCTAAACTTACAAACTACTTATGAACTACTTACGAACTAGGACGGCACAAATATCCATGCCCGAGGGGGGATTCGAACCCCCGACCGTAGCGGCCGTGCTGACCGTGACTGGAGCGCCTCAGTCACCTCGGCCACCGCGGCCGGCTGGTTTTTTTTTTTTTTTTTTTTTTTTTTTTTTCTTGTGTTGTTCCATTTACACTGCTTTTACGGGGCCAGTAACCTAAGCTTTAGTACTGTAGTACCATTTTTTGTTTTAGTGTGTGTTAACAGTGTGATAGGATTGTAGGGTCATTGTTAGGCATTGCTTAAAAAATGGTGAAACCTAGGAGCAAGAAAGACAAACCCGTTAACGTATATGGTTCACTAAAAGACACGATGTGTGATTCAAAGAAGAAGAGAATAGAACTGTGACTGAGAATGCAGATACCGAAATAACCGAACAGGAAGGTGACATGGACACCATTCCGTCAACTGCAAAAACAACAAAGTGGGTAAAACTCAATAATTACGCTCAGCAAGCAAGACACGCAACCATCCACTAGTACGGGTGATAGATTGAATATTTTCTCTCCTATACCGGATCCATTTGCTGAGCTATTAAGACAGTTAGAAACACGTGACAAAGTTAGCAATGAACAATTGCAATGGATGTTGCGTGAACACGAAAAACAGTTAGCAGAAAGAGGTAGTGTTAGAGACGAACAAATGGTAGAAATAGATAGAGCTAGAGAGGAACAAATAGCAGGAAGAGAGATGGTTCGTGATGAGCAACTTCAGAACGCCTTAACTTCTATTAAAAGAAGAAAACTAGCGAATCAAAAAAACTTTAATGGAGTTAAAAGTTCATATAAGGAACTGCCTCAACTTCTACAAAATTTAGCTACACAGTTACAGACAGTGAAAATTGAACAAAATTCTGTAAAGGAAGAAGTTCTGCAAATCGCGGCACGTATGGAAAACATAGAAGTAAATACGCGTGAAACAATAGAGTGATTTTGATTTCGATCATTGGTTAGACGATAAAGGAAAAGAGATCGCAGAACATGTAGATAAAGACACCAAGAAATATGTCTTACTTGGGATGATCGATATTCAGAGATGTTCTATAAACATCGATGTTTAGTGGGAAAATATCGATATTAAGTTCTCTAAAACATCGAAGAAAGCAATTACAACTACACATCCTCGTACTATGCCACACCCTTTCTCTCTGGCTTTGAGGTAAAATTTTACGAACCATCCCGCCGGCGTTTCTAGATTATATTGGCAATAACAATAACACGATAGAAAGTCTTAGCCAAGACGTCCGAAGCATATAGAATGACTCGGTGTTTGTACCATACAGACCATGAAGTAAATAAATAATAATGCTATTCCTGCTCTATGGTTGAAGGGTTCTTGTCCGCTCAGTAAAAGTTATTGCCCTCGTAAAGAGAAGATTTCATATTTATAAAATTGTGTTATCATGCCGTAGGCCAACGAAGACGTCACGCGTTTCCCGAAATTCAGCATCTGTTGCCAACATTATCACCCGAAGCCGTCGGGATGGTTAGTAAAACTTAACCAAGGCTAGCAGTCGTGTTGTTTTTGCGAGTATGTTATACTTTTGCGACGTTACAGTGGGTTGTCGACTTAAATGGGTGGTGTTGAATGAAGTCAACAATCAATTTTTGTTTAGTTACAAAGTTGTCATTGGTACTTACGATACAACCTGATCCATTAACATGCACAAATCCACTTACCGTGCTCTAATGTTAAATTTAAAGAAGGTAATCATTTGAAACACTGATCATTTGCAATTTGTGTTAAGAACGTCGCTGTCAGTGATCTGAACTTTTACCTTGCGGAGGATAATTTATTTCCACACCCAGGAAAAGCTACACAGCTTCTTCTTAACAAACCTGTTTCGTTCATTTGAAGAACTTTTAGAAATGCCCAATATCAACCTAAATATGTAATACAGTCTTCAAAATGAAATGCCAAGATCACATATTAATAATTTATTCAACGCCGACCGGTTTCGGTGAACTGTGTCACCATTATCTGCTCATACATATATTTTACAAGCTGGTCATCTTGTTAAGAAACGGGTATAAAATAATAAGTGTAACATAGCACCTAGTCACTATATATAAAATACACAAGTTAAAAGAATGACAGCTTACAAAATTTAACTTGTGTTATTTTTCATATAGTGACTAAGTGCTATGTTACACTTATTTATTTTATACCAATTTTTAACAAGATGATCAGCTTGTAAAATATATATGTAACCAGATAATGGTGTCACAGTTCACCCGCAACATGTTGTCATTGAATTAATTATTAATGCGCGATCTTGGCATTTCATTTTGAAGACTGAAAAACTATCAAATAGCCTCCAAAATCGGAAATTTCAGGTAATCCTAAATATGTAAAATAAAATATATTAAACTGATAGGTTAAGTGAACTGACGAAGTCTATTACATATAATAATGAGGAAATGGTAGCGTGGCTTTGTTTTGTTTCCATATAATAATGACGAATAACGTACAGAAAATCTTAATTTGAACCTAAAACATCGATATTTCCGAAAACATCGATGTTTTGGGTATTGAAATAAACGACTCTTCTTACGGAAAAAGTTTATCATATTTAAGCATCGATGTTTTCCGACATCGATTTTTTCCTTTCGATATTTTTCGTACCTCGATTTCATTTAACCGATGATAACATCGACTTTTTCCAATACGGATACATCCCCCGTGTAAGCAGCGAAATAGCTGAACAGTAACCAGTGTTACCAACTGCAGAGTACCCGCACACGAAGTAAAATTATGCAAGGCCCCGTAACACCGCGAGAAGACATTCGGCAATGCAAACAATTTGTCGGTCATCTTATGGAGCTAACGGATGTCTAACTTCGGAATACAACCCATCCACGCAATTAGTTGCGAAAACACATTCAGTACCGAATATTATTTTAGAAGAGAGTTTTTTTAACCAGGCACTTTTAAGTCTTCATAAACGAGAAGAAAACTGTTCATCCAGTTGTGTTCGACGGAGTATTAGAAATGTATTACCGAACTCGTGCAACAAAAGACGGAAAATTAAATATGTAGTTTCACACATTCAAGGGGAACATCTTTCTGGGCTTCAGAGGTCGCAGAACTTTGCAATACGTTGGACTAGAGTTGGCCACTGTTTCATGGTTTCGAAACTGTTTCGATATGCGGATCTGTTTCACGGTTTCGATAGCGCTGCTCGGTTTCGGATCATATTCGCGATCGATACTGAATTTTTTTCGTTCTGTCGGATTCACTGTTTCAAGACAGCAGTGTTCGAGACCAATAATGCAGGAACACGGAACCGACGAATCGTATCGAAACCATGGTGTTTCATTTTGCTGTAGCAATGATCAGGTACACACTTAACTTACTAGTATATGAACAGCTGAAAGAGTGTCAAAAACTAATGGACAGATTACGTTACTGAATTAAGATTCGTTTCTAAAGTGACTGAAGTATTTCGAAACGACATAATGTCTGCTTTAGAAACGTAAATGAAAAATAAAACATTGCTCGCAATTTGCATTGAAATATCCAGTAAAATTTTAGGTTCATATATCCATGTATGGTATTAATATTAAAAACATATGACTAAAACTACAACCTGAAGTCTAAAAATCCCCATACCGTTAATTTCTTGCGAGCAATGTTGGCCGGACACTCATGTAAAACAAAATATATTTTTAAAAGATATAAATACATGAAAATCTAACAATGTGCCGTATTTGACGAATTTCGTATTTATACTTCCATATTACAAGACCGATATCTCCAAGGTTATTCTATAAGGATATCTCCAAAACTGGAATTTTAAAATAAGGTTTATTTTACTAAAGTACCTAGCAGAGCGATAATGACGTATAAAAACTTAAACCCTTCCCAAAATGTTAGCTCAATAAATGTTATGTGACAATTTGCCTTTTCAGTATCACACGTAGGCTAGCACACACAACACGTATCAATATTAGGCACTAGAACAGAGGAAAGCAAAATATATTAACCATATCTACTTCGATAAAAACCAATATATTAGACATTAAAAGTCAGTTCTCAGCTAATGGGAAATCAGGAACGTCACGTACTCCGAAAGCAGTGCATTTTGTACGGTGTTTAAATTTTACTTATCGTCCTAGCGGCCTCCCGTGATAATGTTGGCAATCATGTGACGTTGGCATTAGAATCGCGTTACAATTCAAATATTTTGTCATAAAATCTTAGTTGTACGAGAACAATTACTACAGGGTACATACAAGGATCTGTCAACCACAGAGCAGAAAGAATATAAACATCTGGGCAAAGATTTTTTACCGTGTTCGTGCTGTTGCCAACATAACCACGTAGCCGAAGGCCGCCGGGGTGGTAGGTAAAATTTAGCCAGTGTAAGTAAATATATATTAACTGCCAAGGCATCAGAATAAAAGTTTATTTTTTTCTTCTACAGTTGCTGGCCTCGAACTTATGCACTACACAATGACGATGTTACTATAAACAGGCCCATAGTATTACAAAATACTGTACTGTACGGTTCCATTTATTCCGAAACCGTCAGATGTTTCATTGTTCCCATCTCTAACTGGAACAATTGGAACAATCATTTTTAGCGAAATACTGGTCACCGTGTATCCAGGAAAGGCTGAGGAAACAGGTTTACAAACTAGAACCTTACAATCCGAAACAATAAAGTCTTCGAAGGTATTTCGAAAAATATATTAATAAGACGAGATACTGGGACGAAACAATTTCCGGAAGAGATATTATACGATTATAAAAACCACGTTTACCAGACAGTGTGCAAGACAAACTGGTACATACACCCGAAGACAGAAAATTTCATGTCAGTGTTAGATAACATTCATCTATTACAAGAGGACAAGAGACAAAATAATGACAGCCGCTGAAACGGGCATTCGTCACCGCACAAAAACAATAATAATCACAACTCACCTAAAATGAATGGGAATGGTAACGGCCATAACCATGAAGGTTCGCTAAAGGGAAACGGACACTACATTAGTAAAAGATCATACAGATGGTAGATAAACTTCTGAATATCAAAATAACACGAAGTGGAGCAATATACATGATAATTGACAGAAGGGGTCTCGTGATAATTGGAACCAAGAACCGAGACAAGCGACTCATAATAATCAGAATAATAATACACAGTCGAGGCATGAATAGAAATCTAATATGAATCCGAATGCTAAACTATAGCCTACCCAAAATCATAGCGTGAAGATAGTAGAAATCACAGACGAATCTATACCAGGGACATCACAGCAATAAGCTCTCCGTTATTGACCGTGAGACGGAGGGAGAGCATTATTAAGAATAATGATCAACAATATGTAGGGATGCACCGATACCAAAAATAATGAAATGTTAAACAGAGAATTAATGGACGAACCTCATCCATGTAAGCACAAGGTAGTCGAGCAAGTACAGTCGATTATCCAAGGGAATATCTGTAATATACCTGTTAATTTAGTAATAGACACAGGCGCTACTGTTAGTGTAATGAGTTCGGATTTCTACAAAGGAATTAGCGAAGTACAATAAATACCGACACTTCCAGTGAGCAATTGTAATGTTAAAGGCGCAGATAATTAAAAGTCAGGTGAGGATACCAAGTAATTTGTTAAAGGATCAGCTAATATGCACCTTCTTAATTGTGAAAGTGTTAGGGATACCTTGCTCCTGGGATGTGATTTTCTGCGTGAGAGGAAGGCAAGTATCGATCTCTCGAATGGAAGTTTTATTTTAAATGTGGGAGAAAAGAAAATTTCACTGGAATTAGTCCGAACACATCAAGCAGAGTATTTAGTAGCGAAGTCTCACAACAAGAATTTTATTACAGTAACATTATGGAGGAGGATTTGAACCAACGTTTAAATCAGATTGATGACAAAGTTAAAAAATCAAACTGTCTTCAAGTAACACAGCAGGAGCAACTCGCTCGTGTGTTAAAAATTATATTAATTTGTTCTCTGAAAGAGCTGGTATTATTAAGGGATATACCTACAATATTGAAGTCATACCTTATAATACATTTTGCATGGTCCAAAAGGGAAGCAGTCACCAAAGTAATCAAAGAAGATGCTAGAATGGGGAATTATTGAGTCATCAGTATCACATTACAGCAGCCCCCTGGACCCTTCGACACATCTGGGGGAAATATACATTTAGTGCTTGACGCCTGTTCGAACAAGATCTGAGATCTTAGAAGAGCAAATTCAAAAATTTCATGGAGTCAGGTATTTATCATTCATTGGTCTTAGACCGTCGTATTAGCAGATATCGTTGTCAGAGGAATCAAGGAAATATACAACCTTCATCTTCTCCGGTAGAAGCTATCAGTTTCGTGTTCTACCTTTTGGCCTAAACGTGAGTGCACGGGTATTTATTACGGCATTAGACACTGTTATAGGGCAGGAGCTGCTGGATTAAATTACTTTATATGTGGATGATCTCTTAATAGCAGCAAAGACATGGGAAGAACACATAAAAATATTGGAAAAAGTTTTAATAAAGTTTGCTAATGCAGGAGTGACAGCGAACTTAAAGAAATCGAAGTTTGTTAGAGAGAAATTAAAATTTCTAGGACGTATAGTCACGCCATTAGGGGTTGTACGAGATCCTAAGAAAATGGTAGCAATTGACCAAGAACAAAGAAACAACTTAAAGCATTTCTTGGGATAATTTCTTGTTTTATGAGATTTTTGCCACATAACATTATGCATAATGAGGCACTGTTAAAGTTATTAAAGAAGAACGCTCATTGGGAATGGACAGTGGAATGTCAGTAAGCGTTTGATAACACAGAAGAGGATTGTTGTCAGCCAATCTTTTATACCACCCGAATATGAACGAATTTTGCATAGCGACAGATACGTCAGTCTGTGGCCTAGGAGCATGCTTGTTCAAGTGGAAAAGACAAGTACAGGGAAGGAGATTAGAATGATATAGGATTCGCAAGTCGTATACTTACGGCATATGAAAAGAATTATTCCGTAACGAAACGTGAAACTCTAGCTGCAGTGTGGGCTGTGAAGAAGTTCCACTACCACATTTATGACAAAACAGTTAAAGTGTATTGCGACCATCAGGCCCTGAGGTTTTTGTTGTCATGTAAATTACTCCACGAACGATTAACACACTGGGCACTAATACTGCAAAATTATAGACGTCAAATAATGTATGTACGAGGAAAGGACAATGTAGTAGCTGACTGCCTGTCTCGTCTGCCACAAGATTTAGAAGAACTATCAGATATTTTTGAACGGTCATCTGAATAAAGAGTATTACCAATAAGGAAGAAATCTAAGAGACAAAAATTCATTCAAATGTGCCATAATTTATCGCAACTACAGAGTTCAGACAATATATGGAGAAAAATTAAACAAGAACGTATTTCTCCTTTATTTATTTAATTAATTTATTTACACGAATTGGCCAACTAAGGACCGCGTTACAAATTTTATTTTATATTCAGTTTCTTCTTTAGGGCTGCTCTTCTGCCTGCTGCCATTTTTGCCAGATGTTCAGCTGTCAGTTTCCTGTTGATCTTCTTTCTTGGGGCCTCCTGAATAACCTCGAATTCAGTTACTGCCTTTCTGTAACTGTCCCTATTCATCGCGTCCATTTCTGTGATTCCAAGTTCCACGAGGTCTTTCTTTATTCCTTGCAATCAAAAGTTGGGTATTTTCCTCTGTTGAATTAAATTGAAGATTTTCTTCGTTAATCTGCTGTCATCCATTCTCACCAGATGACCGAAGAACATAAGCCTTCTCTTTCTCATTTTCGTTGTAACTGGTTTAATAAATTGATAGACCTTCTCATTGCTCATCTTAACCCATATTTCGCCAATTTTTTTGTGTCCACCAAGAGGTTTCCTCAGAATTACCCTTTCCTTCCTCTCGAGCTCATCTACTAGTCCTTTGTTCTTGAGGGAGAGTGTTACTGCTGCATATTGTACTTCTGTTCTTGTCACTGTCTTGTAGTGTAATTCGCATTTCGAGATAAGCATTTTTTGTTGTACAGCTTCATTGTTAAAATTTGCGCCCTCTTGAGTTTAGCTACTCGAAGTTTGACAGCTTCTTTTTCTATGCCAGTATCCGTTATTGTTTCTCCCAAATATTTAAAATGTTTGACCCTTTCGATGCATCCAATAATTGTGTGCAATTTGTTGATTTCCTTAAATTTGTTCGACATGAATTTAGTTTTTTCTTGTGATATCTGTAAACCAAATTTAGTTGCATGCTTTGCTAAGATTTCTATTTGTTTAATTGCATCTCGTGTATTCGTGGACAGTAGCGCAATATCGTCTGCAAAAGCTAGTGCATATATCTAAGCCCTTTGACTGATCTTCCAAAAGAAATTCCCTTCACTTTTTCTTGTGTGTATTCCGCCAATGTCTGCCTTATTATCTTTTCTAGAATGATGTTGAATAAGATTGGGGAGAGCCCGTCCCCTTGTCTCAAACCTGTTTGGATTTTGAAAGGATCTGAAATCTTGCCTCGAAATTTCACCTTGGACTTTGTATCTGTCAATGTTTGCTTAACAATCTCTCTACTTTTTCTATCAATTCCGAATTCCTCCAGAGTTCTAATGAGGCTTTCTCTGTCTATTGAGCCATAAGCCTTTCTAAAATCAATAAATGTTGTAACATGTGGTTGACCAGCACGTGTTCTAATTATGTTTTTAAGATTTATAATTTGTTCTGAACAACTCCTTCCTTTTCTAAATCCACCTTGATATTCTCCTATTTATGGATCGAGAACTGGTTCAATTCTGTTTAATAATATCTTGGAAAGGACCTTGTATGGAACGGACAGAAAGGAAATCCCCCTGTAATTGTTCACGTCTGATCTGTCACCCTTTTTGTGGAGTGGATGTATAAGTGCCGTCCTCCAATCTTCTGGGATCTTCTCGGTTTGCAAAATATCTTTAATAATTGTACCGAGGTGTAGTGTTACTTTTTCCTCGCCTAGTTTCAACAGTTAAGCTGTGATTCCATCTTCACCAGAGGATTTGTTGTTCTTCAGAGATTTTATAGCTTGCCGAACTTCGTCCAGAGATGGTAGATGTGATTCTGCAGGAATTTCTTCTGTAGTTTGGAATTCCGGTTTCTCGAGGGGCGCTTTACGATTGAGAAGGTCTTTGAAGTAATGTGCTAGAATATTGCAGTTTTCTTGGTCATTTGTACCTAATTTCCCTGATTTGTCACGAAAATTTAGTCTTGGTGGTTCATACCCATTCAGGTGTCTTTTGAAGGATTGGTAATAGTCTCTTGATTTCTGTTGAGTGAAGTGTACCTGTATTTGTTGAAGGTATAATTTCTCGAAAAGTCTCTTTTCGTTTCTAATTGTGTAGGATGCTATTTTTTTACCTTCTCTGAACCTTTCCAGGTTGATTTGTGTCGGATTCGATTTAAACTTTTTCCAAAGCGTTTGTCTATTGTCCAATGCTTCATTGCACTTGTCATTCTACCAGATATTCTTCCTTTTAATTTTATTTGGAAGAGATTATTCTGCTGCTTTCATTATTTGAGTCTTCATTTCCTCCCATGTTTCCCCTTGCAGTTTTGATTTGAAGATATTTTTAGTGTCTGCATCAATATTATTGGTTTCAAAATTCCTTCTCGTAGGTTTCTTATTATTTTTTACTGAATTTGGGATGAATTTAATTTTGAATTGAACAAGATAGTGATCCGAATCTATTTTGGCTCCTTTCTGAACCTTAATATTTTGAATTGTCTTAAATTCTCTTCTAGAAATGGCTATATGGTCAATTTGGAACTCTCCAAGGAGCTGATTTGGTGCTTTCCACGTCTTCATCTTCTTCGGATGTTTCTTGTAGTGTGTAGTCATAATTGTGAGGTTGAAGACTTGGCAGAGTTCCACAAGTCTTATTCCATTTGTATTTGTTCTCTTATGTGCTGGATATTGACCAATGATGTTCTTGTATTTCCTCTCCTTGCCGAGCTGTGCGTTAAACTCCCCGAGTAGGATGATGATGTTTTCCTTTGGAATCTTCTGAATCGTGTCTTCTAGTTCTTCCCAAAACGTCTGTACTTTGATCGGATATTGCTTATTGTCAATATTTGTTGGAGCATGAGCATTCACTAGCGTATACATTTTGTTTTTACATTTTATCGTTATTGTTGAGAGCCTGTTGGGCGTAGAATTGAAGTTTATTACGGACTCCGTTATATTTTTTCTAACAATAAAAGCTGTTCCTAATAAGTGGTATTTTCCAAAGATATATTCTGCTGTTTTTCCTTTATATATTCTGTAGTTGCCTGTTTCAAAAGAGTTTTCATCAGTGTAGCGGGTTTCTTGTAGTGCCAGAATTTGGATATCATGATGATCAAGTGCTTGAGTCAGTTCTTTATGTTTTCCTGTTTTGATGAGCGAGTTAATGTTCAGTGTTCCGATACTGTATTTTTTCTTGAATTTTAGTTTTTCAGGTCGTCTTGGTAAAACAAGAGCAGAAAGTGCAGGCTCCCCAGAATCCAAAATGCCTGCTTGCGACCGTAGGTCGAGAGATTTTACTCCCTGAGGTAATTTGTTTTCATTTCCACTCATAATCCATAAAATTTGTAAGGTTGGAGTGGTGGAGATTTCCGAGGATTGCTCGAGATAGAACTGGAGTGTTAATCCAGAGGGTTTGTGTTTGGTCCGCGAGAGCTATTTTATTTCGCTCAAGTCCGCTGGCAAGCCAGTTAGGACCCCCCTATCCGCCACCTGGGACGCGCCACGTCGGAGTATCACCTCTCCGCCTGTTGCGAGAGCGTATTATTATTATTTTGGAGAAAAAATAACACAAATTCATGGCGACTATGCATGCCGCAAAGCAGTATTGTTGTTTTAATATGGTGCGCGCACTTGAGTTGGGGTCATGCGGCTGTTGAAAAGTTTTTTAATCTAATGAAAAAGTATTGTTATTCTCCAAAAATGAAGAAATGCACCTTATTGTGGGTACATGTGATATTTATCAGAAGCGTAGTCACCTGCGTCACAGGGCAGCGATGCATCGAAACATGCCCAGTAGACCATTGCAGTTAGTATCTGTAGATACCGCTGGCTGTTTTACAACTGCTAGAGGATGTGTGAGGTAAAGTACTTGTTGGCGAACTACGATACCTTCACGAAATACTTGAAATTATACACATTGAAGGCGTGCACAGCAGGTCAAATCGTAACAAGACCTACATCAGACTATATTCCGCAAGTAGGTAAACCAAAAGTAATTGATCAAAAAACGCATTTTATTTGTAATACCTGGAAGAATTTCGTAGAGCTGCAAGGAATTAGGCAAATACTTATTTCAAGATTTAATCCGGAATCCAGAATGGTAGAAAGTTCATACGATCCTACATACCTAGAAAGCCTACTAAATGGGCAGGATATGTTGCATTGTTCGTAAAGCTACAACACAAACACCAACAGGATACCCACCACAGCAAGTTTTGATTGGAATAGTAGAAGACGAATGGATTAAACCACTACCAACAGTATCTCAACCAAATAAACGAAAGGAGGAGATTATTCAAGAAGTTTACGAGAATATGAAACGTAACGCAGAAAGAAGAAAACTGCAGTATGACAAAAAGGTGAAGGATGTGACGCAATTCAAGGTCATGGACCTAATATTGTTATGCACGCACCCAAAATCTTCAACAATTGCAAAATGCAAGAAGAAGTGGCAAGCACTGTATGTAGGTCCATGCAGGTTACAGAGGAAAACTCATGGAAGTGCTTATGTCTTATTTTATCCAGATACAAATAAAATCAAGGTAATGTATCTCTATAGAGACATCAAGTTGTACAGACAGTGAATGATATAACGTGTGTTTTATGAGCAGGTACCTTAATAGTAACTACAGTGTATGCTGTATAAGATGTATTTTCAATGCGCCTTCTTAGTCATGTGAGTTGTGCTCTGAACAGTGAACAGTGTAATTAGATGCTCTGGGTTGATACGGTTAAGACACCAATACAACCCACCTAATGACTTTTAAGAATAGTATTTCTAGTAAATATTTATTTATTTTTATTTTTGCAAATAAGTGGACTGTGTCTGGTAGCACTGCGAGAAATAATATTTTTTGGCAAATAAATGGACAGTCTGGTTGCACCGTAATAACATTTTTTGCAAATAAGTGGACTGTGTTTGTCGGCCGCTCACACCGCAACACGGCTCCCCTCTAGCAAGCAATGGATGTGAATTAGCAGATCGGAAACGGTGAATACCCTTCTAATGATCGGAACTTGATCGACTTGCCTTATTCAATAATTTGAAATACAGACATCGTCAAATCAAACGTTCAAATGTTTGTAAAGTTATGGGACCTAACTGCAGTGGTTTTCGGTCCCTAAACCTTTCAAACTACGTAAACTAACTTATCTTAAGAACAACACAAACACCCATTCCCGAGGGAGGACTCGAACCTCCAACGTGGAAAGGCCGCGCGCACAGTATCAGTGCGTCTAGCGTGCACGGCTATTCCGCCGCGGCACAGACATTGTCACTGAAAGTTATGGCAAATACCTATCTTCATCCTCATATGACAGTTTGAATTTTTCCACGACTGCCTTTGCACTAAAAACCGAACATTGTGATCAAATTAATAGGGTAGCTTCAGATCTACTTCCAGGAAGTTCAAGATGTTACCAGAGCGTGAATACATTCATAACGGAACAAGAAAGTGAACTTTTGCTCTATCCCATAGAGTTCAGATATGAGCGGTCCACCTCTCCAAGTGCTGACTTTGGAAGGAGGTGCTATTGCAATACTCCTCAGGAATTTGAATGCAGCTAAGGTATTACTGAACGGGACTAGGCTAGTATTCAGCAAAATGTATAACAGTTTCTTAGATTTAGAAGTTGCAACATATATGAGTTTTGGGGATCAAATACTGTTACCTCGCACAGATCACAGATTTGACATCTTCTGACATTTCAGTGCCGTTCTCCTTTAAACTGCGGCAATTTCCGATTAAATTAGCGTTTTTTTATTACAGTCAATAAAGCACAGGGTAAAAACTTGATCAGTTTGGAATCTAATTACGTGATCCAGTTTTTAAGGACGGAAATTATATGTTGCCTTATCCCGGGGAAAAAACTTGCGAAAATGTAAAAGAAGAAATTAAACATAAGGGTCGACGAACAAATAACATTTTCTGGAATGAAGTAATGTAAAAAATAATATTGTATATAATGTTAAAATATGTAATAAAATATTATGATTTGATAAATATTGATAAATATTTATTTCCAGATCACGTTACTGACCATTAGCTAGGGATTAAAAAGAATTGTCTGTCTTGACGGCTCTCTCAAGAGTTCCGCCGCTTTTTGTCAGCTGACAGTTGTTCCAGAACATGCCGCCAGTCCTCAAAGAACGAGTATGTAGAAGTGTCAGTCTGTTACTTTATTGCCGTATGTAATCATTAATGGAGAGCATAGTTTGAATGGCGTTAATGAACCTAAAGCGTGTAGCTGCAGTGACTTCCGCCTGTCTGGTGTTTGAAATGTACAACAGTACAAAACCTGGCCATATTTCACAATTAGCGGTAATACTAGCGTAACTTACTGTCAGCAGGCTGAAGCTTTCCACTAATTAGACACTGGGAGCCTTTTAATTAATAGTTCAGGGATATACAAAGAAACAGCAGCCACATAAAATGGTTGCGGTTTACGCCTGTCTTATGTATTCTAGACACGCTCTGTCCACTTTTCCTGGTAGGCAATACTGCGGCAAATGTTGCAGTTCTTCTACTGATTTCTAGGTCTAACGTGTTGACACTGGGCACCACTGCTGCCTAGTCTATGTTCTACCCCTGTACCCCAAGTTAGGCTCCCTTCACGCAACCCAAATCATGCAAAATACCTGACTTCGTAGGGGTGGGGGTAATTCGTTATAATCGCAGAGAGGGAAAGTTTTGTATCATTATCAACGTAAGCACATTGGCAGCATACATATATTGATTGCGAAACTGTGACCCAGTGTCCTGGGATAAATCAAACATCTCACCATATTATTTCATGGATCTGTAAGACACTGCTGATAGGCGGTGTTGGTCATAACGTACCATCACGTTTTATAATTGTACTTAAGTTGTAATTCTGGTGCGCTTAATCAGCAGATACATACTATATTCACCATATTGCATACGTGAATTTCCTCTCACAAACAGGTGTGTTACCAAGTCGCCTGACTTGATATGGACTGCCGATGCGTAAGAAATGCCATCACGTCTCACTGCATAACCGATAATTTGGTCAGCATACTTCTTGAGGCGGGTGGCGATGTCCTCTCTTCGAAGTTTCCGAGAATTTATCTTTCAGGACGATAATGCAAGATCTCATGCTCCCTGTGCCATCAGGTTCTAACTTAATACAAGTGTTATCTTGACCAGAACGTTCTACTGATCTCTCACCCATCGAGAGCTCTGTGGTCATTTGCTGCCGAGAGAGCGGCGTATTACAACTAGCCAGCCATTACGACTGATAGAAGTGAAGCAACACGAATCATAGAGTGCTAGGTATTAATATGTTCGAAAAGGCCGCCTGCGAAAATGCGATGCTTCAGAAGCCTATACTGGGGGTCTGTGTTTCACAAAGATAAAGAGTGAACAGTTTTGGTTAGCTCATAGCTTAGTGTTCATTAGTATAGATATCAGAAGTATTGACGTCCCGTAGCTATCCTGCACCACAGTGTCAAAACTTAAACATTACTCACTTCTTGCAGCCCGGGTATTTATTTATTTATTCAAGCCATTAATTAGTTAGTACTCCTATTACTTCTCTCTCTCTCTCTCTCTCTCTCTCTCTCTCTCTCTCTCTCTCTGTCCATCTCCTTCTTTCTAATAACATCTTATATTTATCGGAGAATATATAAGATATAAGGCTGTCTTACATAATATACAAAATTTTAAGCACAGTATCCAAACAAAGAAAGATAGTAATCAAAATACAATTGATATGTAACATTCATACATTCATTTAATTCACAACTTTACTATAAAAATCTTTCTTGTTACTTGTCTAGGATCTAATATGAATAATTTCTTTGGTAAGACCACCCCTGAGCAATTGACATAAAGTTCTTCGTGTGAGGAACATGGGTATATCAAATCCACTCCACAGTACTGAATAGATAACCCAGTGGTTTATTAATCGTAATAGAAAATACATTTCCCATTGAAAACTGAATTCTCTTGAAGTTAAAAGTCAGATCTGTCGTAAATAATGGGCATTAGTTGGTTGTACTCTGTTTCATTCTCTTCCTTTCCTTATAACTCTATTGCTACCGGCTGTATCCGTGTGCGCTTCAGAGCTCAAAGTTGTCAACACCACTGTCCAGAGGTGCCCCTCCTCTCCTTGGCCAATGACTCACCCCCCCCCCCCCCGCTCCCAAACTGTAACCCCTCCCCCAGGCTGACAGAAAGTACTATTTTTTCACCCCCTCACCCCGAAATTTCAACGACGCAGTTTACGTCTTAACCTCCCCCCTCCCCCCTCTGTGGGCACCTCTGCTACGGTCAGCTTTCCAGGAATTTCCTTAAGCTCACAGGAATACTTATTGCATGATCTGGCAGGTTTTTACCAATTGCAGTATATACGATCTCATATTTATTGATTTATATGTTGTACAACTGTATAATTTTGCAGTTATATAGTCCTTGGTATAAGTGCTGTATGTCGGTAAAATCTGTTGCGAACAGAGTTAATTATAAAGAAGTAATATATTAAAACCTGATGCGTGATGGATCGGTTTTCCATGAACGTTACTGTTTATGTGCTCATATCTCATGAACTACGTGTCGGAATGTGATACAATTTAGAAGGTACATTCAACTACATGTGTGTATACTGTCCATAAAGTTTCCTGCGGCTACAATTTGTAGTGTACAAATTATAAATTGTAACATCATTCCGAATGCCGTAGTTTTACTCCATAAACAGCGGAAAAGCAGTAAGCGAGAAACTTTCTTCCTTTCACCTTTTTGCTATGGAAGTCTGCGAGAAAAAGTTTAATAAAGGTTTGAAATTATGTTTAAAGTTTAGTGCAAGTCGCTAAGTACTGTCATTCTTGTACAGTGTATTTCGAAAGTCTCGCCGCATTATATGGCATTTTTTGCGATTTCTATTGGTTATGAAGTAATATCTTTTGAACCATGTGCCGTATGTGATTCTTAACCATGCAGCAATTATTACCTCACGGTAAGGTTGAAATCGGTGCAATGGTTTAGGAGAAAATGAGCAGCATTGTCGCAAAATGCAGTAGTTTTGCGCGCGTCTCATTGTTTATGACGTCATATCTCGTGAACTATATATCGTATGTGATTCTTACACTTACCGTCCTCATGGATTGAAGCTTACGTGTACAAAATTTCATACAGATTGGAACAAAACTGTAGATTTGCATGCAACACGTACAAACATACGGACACACTCCGTTGCAGTAATTCAAAGGTTCAAAGTTAACTCAAGTACCCGAAAAATTACAAATATCGGTTTTCAGTCTTTTTTTGCACAGCGGAACACAAATATCCAAATAACTAACCATAACAAATGCTTCAAATTTTAACGATATATGATTTAACATTTATCTAGAAACGGCATTCCCTAGTTTTCTAAAATATTTACCCATTATCAAGATACACACGAAAAACCGTGATGTTTTCTTACCAAAAGTGTCAGTTGCGCTGAGAGACAATGTTCGGGCCGCTATGAAATTCTGCTAGGTCGAAAAATGTGATTTTTACATTTCTTACAGTTCAGTACCTTCGTTGGATAAAGGCTTGATTTTATTAACGTTATTCGTCACTGTTACTGTGCAGCATCAAATAACATAAAGTATTGCAACATATTTCAAAGTGTTCGCTGACGTAAAAACACAATGTGTAGATTTTTGCGTATTGTTCAATTTAGATCATACATAGCTGCACATGGAACCGAGGCGAAATGTGGAATTTATTTAAAAGTGTTAGCACAACAATATATCGTCGTGTTCTCGAGATATTGGTTTCATATTCAGAGGGAGAAACTTTGGGGTTGTTCGCTTCGGTCCAATTTTAAGAAAATACTATTTGAAGACAGTGGAAAGAGACGTAATTACTTACAAAGTGGCAGTGAAAGGGAACTGCTGTATGCAAGACTTCGCCTGTTTTATGACATAAAGCGCGGAAATGGTCACATGTGAATTTTTGGTGAGAAAGGTGGATTGAGAACTTTGGTAGCTTCCAACTTTTCCGCCAGAATCTTTTAAAAAGGAACATATCTGCCATTTTTGTGCTCCGACATGAACTGCTTCAGCTGGTAAGATACATGATTAAGTGAAACTCGTAGACATCACTAGATCTAAGAAAGCGGGAAAGAACGAAAGAAAAACAAAACAAGCTACAATTTTGCTCCAAGCACGGTTCGATTTTTACAACGTTTGTCTTGTTAAATTGAAAGAAAATTTTCTATTTTGCTCAGAGCGGGAAGCTCGGACAAATTACGGATTGAAAGGTTTCGAAAACAGATTTATAATACTAAAATGTTGCATTGATAGCTGTAAGTCCGTGCGGGAATAACCGTGGGCTCTAAGACGCCTTACTGCGGAATTCGCCGATGCTCCCCGTCGGAGGTACAAGTACTTCCTAGGGCAAGGGTGTGTGTTGTCCTTAGTATAAGTTAGCTAAACAGTTTGTAACTCTAGGTACTAATGACCACTGCCGATTGGTCCCGTAGCTTTACAAACATTTGAACATCCGATAGCTGCAATTATGGATCATTATGATCTGCAGATTAAAAATTAAATAATTGTCGAAATTCGACAAGTTCAAATAATCAAGGTGATTGAGAGTTTCGGAATGAATGTTAGGCAACAGGTGAAGCAGGGAAAAACACAGTAAAAGGCGAAGGGTTAGATTGAAGAGAAGTAGGAAAAAGAAGGCCGAATAGAAAACATTGGATATAAGTCAGTGTAGTGAATGTTACTGATAAAACGAGAAAATATGAAAGTACCTAAAGTTAAACGACCGAAAGAGAAAAGGAGCGGTAAAACGTAGGAAAGGAAATGCAAAAGTAGCCTAAATAGTCAAAAGTAGTTACAGGACGAATGTGGAACTGTAGAAGCAAATTAGTGCCGGATCTACGATGTTTCCCAACCGGGACGCATACCAGACAGCGGTACCCCCCCTCCCCCCCCCTAGTCGGCGTCGCTCTGTTTGGCGCCCCCCCCCCCCGCCCCCCAACGCACTCGTCAGCGGCACGCCGTCTTGTTGGTTGGTATAACCACTTTAGATTATTAACACCGAACGTACGCCGTTTGTGATGGCCTTTTCATGGGTCGCACCATTTCAGATATATTTGCAAAAATAACGGCGATTTGACACTGTGTGTAACGTGTTTTGTTGTTATGGGAGCTAACCGCAGTGATCATCGGTCCCTAAACGTACAAAGTGCTTAAACCAACTTATCCTGAGAACAACAATCACACCCAAGCGCGAAAGAGGACTTCAACTTCCCACGTGGAATAGCTGCGCTCACCGTAGCAAGCCGCCTTAGCGCGCACGGGTGTTCCAGGTGGCCCCACTTAAGATCATGCCTGGCTTGCCCTCCCTCCCCCTCCCATCTAGATCCGGGCCTGCCTAGTAAATATTTCTGCGGCAAAAATATCTACTTGAAAATCATAGAAACCATTGGAGAAAAGGAGGAAGGAATCTTAGGGTTTAACGTCCCGTCGACAGCGTGGTCATCAGAGACGGAGCTAACGCTCGGATTTTTGGGTAAGGATGAGGGAAGGAAATCGGCTGTGCCCTTTCAAAGGAACCATTCCGGCATTTGCCTGGGGTGATTTAGGGAAATCACGGAAAACCTAAATATGGATGGCCGGAGGTGGATTTGAACCACCATCCTTCCGAATACGAGTCCAGTGCGTTGGAGAAAAGGGTAGCGACTGTGTAACCATATCAAACACTGAAATGTTGTGTCACTAGTAGCCGGGGCGGATTAGCCGTGCGCACTGGGGCTGCCGTGTTGCGGTGCGCGCGGCCGTTTGCCATCGGGGCCTCGAGTCTCCCCCCCCCCCCCCCCCCCCCGGACATGGGTGTATGAGTTATCCTTAGGTTATTTTTATCTTAGTTTAAGTAGTTTGTAAGCTACGGACTAAAGACCAAGCAGTTGAGTCCGATAGATTTACAAACATTTGAACATTTTGTGTCACTAGTAGGCAGTGGTTGGAGGGCAGTATTGCGGAAGAACATATAGAAGATTTGTAGAACTGGAGTGAACTTGAAAACGGTATTATAAAAAGGGAAGAGGAAGAAGATGGAGATTTGGAGGGAAAAAAGATAAAGAAATCTTTGATGGCGCACTAAAAGACCAAAATCGAAACACGCCTCCATAGTAGATTAACTATGGAGATACAATCACGAGAATAGTCTATTTAGTATACAAGACTTATTATGGACATGAAATATCCTCAGAATGAAATAAGAACTAATATTTCCAATTTCAAAGAAATTAGCTGGTGACAGGTACCACCGATGTAGTAACTCATATTTTGCAATTGTTATGACACAAAATTAACCGTAGAAGACTGGAAACAATGATAGAAATCGATTGACGAGAGCCGAGTTTGAGGTGCAGGGAAATGTATACACACATGAAGTAATACTGATCGTACTGCATGTCTCAGAAGGAAATTTAAGGAAAGGCATAACAAAGTTTGTACCATTTATAGACGTACAGAAATATTTTGCCAGTTTTGGCTGGGACATATGCTTAGAAACTTTGGTGGTAGTAAGAAAAAGTATTCTAAAATATAGTTGAAGTACATCGCTGATATTATTCAGTCTGTACATTCAGCAGGATGTGAAGGAAACAAAAATTGGAAAAGGCAATTACAAGCATAAAAAAAAAGAATCTTAACATTTTGTATGACACCACAATTCAGTAAGAGTCGTGCGAAAATCGTAGAAGATGAGGCCAACGGAACAGATAATGACCTGAGAAAATTTATAAGACGAACAGCAACTGAAGATAAATCTAGAGTAAATAGATATGGTCTAGTTAATGGAGGCGATGTTTTGAGAATTAGGTAAGGACCTAAGATGTTAAAATTCGTAGTTTAGTGTTGTTATTTGGGCAGATAAACGATTAGCGAAATATGAGAGAACATAAAATGCATGCTGGCAATGGTAAGAAAATAATTTCTGAATAGAAAGTTTGGGGCAACAGGGATTCTGGCCAACTGAAAATCAACCGTCGAAGATAGTGTCATGAGGGCCAGGAACCGTTACCATCCTCGGCCGCCGCCGCCACCTTCGACTGCCGCGTACTGGAGCTCCGTCCACCCCAACTTCCAACCCCCATCACCCCTGCACACTCGAACAATAGCGCACTTAAGGATGATTGTCATCGAAAATGTAATTGCAGTTAGTAAGGCAATGACGGCTCTTAAGGACGAATGACAAAAAGTAACGTTCTAATAATCAACATGTCCTTATCCCCAACTGGTCACTTGGGCCACTACCGCCCCCGTCCATCCCCATGCCATCCACCAACATTTCGAATTTTTTAATTCCTAATTTGCATATCAATTGAATTTATGTATTAACAATTAGAACATTCTATATGAAATTTGCATATCAGTTGAAGAGCAACTTAAGGGCAACCGCCACAACCAGACCCCGCCCTCGCCCCCACCATCACCGCCCTCGCTTCCACCACAGTAGCCCCCTCCATCCCATCGACAGTCGTAAAGTTTGCCGCGCGCGCGCGATCCAGTCTGGATTCGAACCGACGCCCCTAATATAATTTTTTAAGTCAATTATTCAGTACCTCAGACAGTACATTTCCCTGGAAAAACATCGAACATGTACCTGAGAGTTCCGAAAACAAATCACTACCACCTCCGTCCGTCGCCTGGCCATCCTCCAGCACCCCAAATTATTTTTTATATCTAATTTGCATATTCATCATACATCCCATGTTTTAATTAGAACATTACATCGAACGTAATTTAATACATCAAATCTTAAGTCGCCACTTTGTGTGTGAATATAGGCAAAGCATAAGGAAATACGGTGGAACGCTACGGGTAGGTGTTGTACATTAATCGACATTATTTAAAAACAATTGTAGCCAAACATTTAGGACTATCCAAAAAAGTTGTTCCGTCTTTCGGAAATTAATAGCTCCATAAGACGCCTGGCGAAAGTAAATTTATGTCTTAGCATATACGATGTTTGGCATGGCATTTTACTGAATGTGGCGCCGTTATACCTGGAAGGAATGCATCTAAATTTAGATCTACAAGTGATGTTATCAGACTTCCTGGTTAGACAGAAAGACAGGCTAACGACAACCTGGCCTCACATACAAATTATACCAGTCACACTTTGTTGAATTTAATACTCTCTCTCTTTAGCGACCATGCCCTGTTACAATATGAGACAATTCTTTTCGAAATGTTCCAGGCCTTTACAATATTTCCTTAGATCGATGTATCCCTGTCTCTCATCCATACTTCGACAGGTAAGTTCTCGAACTCCACGTATTCCTGCCATCCACTTTATATCCAGTTCAGCGCCTTCCTACAATTCTACTAGACGAGAGAATTCGGGTAATTTAACTTTAAAGCAATTGCTAAAGACGTACACTTATTCTTGCGTATACCCAGTTTGCTGAAACTAAACATAGCAAAGGGAGTCTCTCTATTGACCATACCCTGTTACAATATTAAACACTGCAAACGATTCTTTTCGAAATGCTCCAAGTCTTTACAACATTTAACTGACACAGGTCAAATACTGATAATTGAGCACTCCAGAAGACATTTAAAATTGTTCTTTTAAACAAAACTAAACCCTATTGTACAACGATATTTCCATGGAGTTTCACAATAAACTATAAATAATGCGTGAAATAAATTAAGATCTGCAGTTTAGCGATTTCCGACCGTCTACATTAAAACTTTTTTTCTAAAGCACTGACCTGACAGCATTCTTCTTAGAAATGATGGTCGGCACTACAACAATCACGGAGCCACAAACATCTCTCTCCCTAACCAATACAACATAATTACAACAGATTTTCAGTTCTGTAGAGCAAGATCGACTCACCCTTTACCCAAAATATAGACAAAAATTCTCACTCCAAACACAAATCTAGTGTACCAGAATATCAGCTCCTCTGGAGTATTCCCCCTCCCCGCCTACAAAAAAAAAAAAAAAAAAAAAAAAAAAAAAAAAAAAGTGAAAGGGAACTTCTAAAGCTGCCCCATGATGGGAATTTTTGAGAATTTCTTCTTGTTTGTTCGCTACGGTCAGTGGAGAACGGCTGGGTGTATGGACTTTCAACATCACGCATCTGCCCACATGTCCGCCGTATCGGCCCTGCGTGGTGGCCCGGTATCGCTGACTGAGGTGTATCACCCCTCACCGTCGGCACTACCAGGCCCCCAATCAGACAGATCCTCGGGGTCATGTGGCCAGATCGCGAGACGCTCTGACGCTCCAACGGCGAAGCTGGCTGCCTTCTTCTGCTCTGAGCCTCCGTCCTAGCAACATGCTGTGACTGTTAGCTCCGGTTACCTTCCTGCCGTCCATGGCCATGTTCCGCAGCGGCTGATATTCCTATTATCTTCTAACTATATGAACTGCCTTCTCGCCACCCTGTACCAAGCTGGTCAATTACACCTATTTTTCTCTAAGCATTCTGTAAGGTGCTGTTGTGTATACGACATATGTAATAAGAGTTAAATTATGAAGACAGTGTTCTGTCTCTCCATTGTGTGTTTTTATCGGGTTCTCAGGGGTACGTTGTGTGGTTGTTAACGTCTGCATCGCCTTCTATCTGGAAAACATAGTCAATGATTGGTACGATTCTGTGGTTAGTATAACACACGACCCTAACTAGAGGTGTTTACGTTGTATTTTATTATCTCTGTTTCTTAATTTATACCATGATCTAATTTTCATAGGATCGACTGGTAAGAAACATCAAAGCTGTTGCATTTTGTACTTAACTGTTTGGTGTCTAAATGTCTGATCTATTGATGAGATTTCCTCTTAAACACAAAGATGTGGTTAGTTGCAGGAGTCTTATAACCTCGCGATGTGTTTGGATTTAAATCTCCAATTACAATATTACACTAAAGTATAATTAGACTATTATTTCTCTGTCTTAATAGAAAAGCAGTCGAAGGTTTTGATGTGCAATTTTTTTGATCTATTGGTGGAGAGATTGATTGGACACATTCTGAGGCATCGAGGAATTGTTAACTTAGCATTGGAAGGAAGTGTGTGGGGTAAAAATCGTAGAGGGATGCCAAGGGACGAATGCAGTAAGCAGATTCAAAAGGATGTAGGTTGCCAATCTTATTCTCAGATGAAGAGGCTTGCACAGGACAGGGTAGCGTGGAGAGCTGCATCAAACCAGTCTGCGGACTGAAGACCACATCAACAACAGCAGGGTCTATTTACCTTAAAAAGGTATAGAAGCGGTTCTCTTGTGTTTTTTTTTCGTAGCTCTGTGCATTTTTCGTGGTACAGTATGTGTCAAATAAACAGCCCAGACGGAATGCTGATCTAAACTTTATCTTTTGTGTGTATAAATTATACATACAAACGTTACTTGTTTCCTGGAGAACATGAGATGAAAGGCACTGGTTCGGTTGTGTGCGATGATTGCTGGAAAACGCATGCATCTCCCAGTATTTGATTAGTGTTGAGCTGCGTTTGACATCTGCCGTACCATATTGTACAACTCGCATTCTTGTACTGCAATCTTTTCTAAATGGCTAAGCGTTCGGTGTGTTGGCTACTTAAACCTCATGGGGTTGAATTCGAGCTTGTCATTTAATCGGTGTAAAGAATTGGAACTTGGAACTATAGGGTTATTAGGGTGTACAAAAAGAAGTGGTTAGGATCAGAGAGTCGAACAATAACGTTCTGGTTTTTATTTTAAATGGTTCTTCGTATAGAATGATCCTGCAAAAAGCATATTTCGAGTAAATAGGTGCCAGCCGCGGTGACCGAGGGGACTGAGGCGCTCCAGTCACGGTCTGCACGGCCACTACGGTCGGGGGTTCGAATCCCCCCTCGGGCATGGATACTTGTGCCGTCCTTAGTCTTAGCTAGTTCATAAGTAGTTTGTAAGCTTAGGGACTGATGATCCCGTAGTTAAGTCCCATAAGTTCTACAAACATTTGAACATTTGATTTAGTAAATAGGTACGGCTCGTTTTGTCCTAAGAGGGTTAGATGAGTATGTTTTGTGCTGTTATCCCCTGGTATTGATATGAAAATCACCAAGCTTTCTCCTAAAAAGGGTCAGTTGGATCTAAGGTGTTGTAACCTGTTGTAGCACAGTACCGTTTTTGCGATGTGAGAATTGAGTTATATGCATCCTAGGTTTTTCCCTCTGTGGAAAGAGCGTTTTATTCTTCTGTGGTGTATATAGACCACCCTTACGAGGTGTTTGCTGTAGATAATAAGATCTGTAAGGGGATCAAGTGTGCTGAGAAGCACTGCAACGTCGATGTGATTACATAAAATATGTAATAGTTTGCATCTGCAACAACTATTCGTTGTTAAGTCTTATAGCTTTTTGTGTAGAGCGTTTCGGATTTACAGGTCTATGGATCTAGTAGAAAATACAAAAGACCGGTTACGTGTCAGAAGACCAATGCTTCGATTGGTAGAGTATCTGTTAGTTGGTCAGTTATTGAAGATGTATTTCTGTGCTGTTCTAGTCTATAGCGTTCATTTAAATTGATGTTGTGTGATATGTGAGTGTATGGACTGGAGTTTGACTTTACATCGCAATTTAGCGATGTGTGTGTGTGTATAAAATAGGTTATCGCTAACTATATTTTCATAATGCAGGTTATAACGGCTGTTGTAGTCAACTCATATGGTAAATACCTTGTTTCTGTCAACTGCGAGGAAATAATCCCTAGAAGTGTTGCAATATTTGCCGGTAATACGATTGTGCATGGATGTCTCTTTATGACTTTTAGAGGTTAGTTAGAGATGGCCTTTATTGAGTTGTTGGAGCATTAAGAGCTGTGACAAATCGTTCGGTTTTTTATGCTTATGGCTGTTGAAAGAAGTAATGTAAAATTAGGTCTCGTGTATTTTTAATCTGGTGCCTACGATGTATCTTGGATTGTACGAAATACCGATTTCGATCTGTTTAGTCGTACAGTTCGTTGCAAAATATAGGTGTTGTACATTTGTGGACTGTGTGTTGGTAATTGGTAGTATGGTTATGTGTTAGGGGTGTGGTGTATTTACCTCGTCTTTTAGTGGTGTTTACGAATGGACGCCTCTTGGTAACTTAGCGGAAGAGGTTCAGGTGGTAAATTATTGTTCTTCAGTCGAGAAGCATCGATTTCAATAAATCCTATGGTTATGTGATTTAAAGCTGGGTAGTTACCTTCGTTGGGAAGTCCGTTTAATCGTTTGTTTTTCTATAAAAGATTGTTCTTAGCATTCGATAAAATATTTCGGTTGTTGCGTTCGAAATGCTGTAGACTATTTAGCATTGTTGGTTGTAAGGATTAGATATATGTAAGGAAAGAGCTTGGTGTTGACCTGGATCGTTCCTTGTTAGCTGTTCTAAGTGTGTCAGTTACTTTTACGATGTAATTGGGTGTGTTACAGATGTTTATCTGGAGTACTGATTTGTTAGAAGGGATGAATATGGTGCCTGTTTGTGCTTGAGTGATTGTTAAACGTACGAGGTATGTGGTCTAGTGACTGACAGAAAACGCTTCAGAAATATTGTCTGATGGAGTATGCATTGCAAAAAGATGCATGAACAATCAGTTAGATGTTCGTGGGGGATCCACCAACAACGCAGAGATACCGAGATTGTCGCATGCTGTCTAGTTTAGAACTTTAATAAAAAAAAGCTGGGATTGCTAGATCAGTTTTTTGTAAGTTAGTGCTGATTGCAGTTGTAGTTCGGCCGTTGGGTTGGAGATGGTAGTTAGACGCGCTTACATAGAGTGTCGCAGGCTAGTTTGAAATACTCTAAAATATTTGCCCTGCCGTGTCTGATTCCAGTTTTATGGACGATTTTGTGTTGCGATAGAGCTCTAAAGAAGTTGAATTAGAATTATGTTCTTGTGGTTGTAAGAAAAACTTTGCGGTGTGTTATGTTACAATGAACTGCCTGTATGATCGAGTGTTAGTGATGTTTACTTTATGATTGGTGTCATTTAAGTAGCGTAGATGTTTGCTGTGGAAAATTATTTCTGATCTTTTAACCTATATATGCGTAGTTAATTCGCCAATTTCGTCTTTGCAAGCCATGGAGATAAGTCGAAGTTGCCCTTTCTCCTACCTGGAGGCAGCTTTGTAAAATCACGTGGAATGCTGGAGCAAAACTAGCAGTGAAGCACTGGAGAACATCTCTAGGGTACTGGCAAATCCTGTAGCTATACTCTATAAAGTGGAACTAACCAATGTTAAACTAGATGTTGTAATGGAGGAGTTCCCATCTATACTATGACAGCTTCGTGTTGTTGGGCATCCCACTAGATTTCGTAGGGATTTTTTTAAACAAAATGGATCTGTGCGAGTACCTAGTATCCACCCATGACTTTCGCCTGGAAGGAAGCTGTGTTGGGAACATCAATGTGATTGTGGACATTAATAGGGCAGCTGGAATCGAATGTTAAATATGGTTGACGTCGAATTGCCGAGTAATATATATATATATATATATATATATATATATATATATATATATATATATATATATATATTCACGAGTTCTGACGTCAATAAAATTACCGGTAGTCGCCTTATCGATTTTATAAAAGGAGTTCGCTGGGGGCTTTTACCTCTTCTTTTGACATTACCAGGCTGGAGGCTACAATATATACTTATGGGATAGATTGTGGGTTTGACTCTTTAGAATACTCTTTAAATGAGGATAGCCAATATTTACAAAGTGCACCTCTGTACAGTTAGTCAATCCCATCCATGTGGTCTTGGCTAACAAATTCCTTAGGGAATATGTGTTATGTTTTGCAAATTTATACTGGGTTAATAAGAACACCGAAAATTGACTGGTGTGTCTGTAAATCTAGTGAACTCCTCTGTTCGAAAGGTCTTTTGCAGTCTATGTAGTGTAATTAAGGGTTAGTTGATTGGTACATTGCGCTTGCATGGTAATGAGAAAACGTGTAGAAATGTGATGTTCAACGTCTGTTTATCCGACGCTCTTCTCACGGTACGTGCTGTAGTTTGTGAGACATTTGGTGCACTACTTTCGTCTTTAAGTTGCTGGTTAAATGTTTTTGTTTGTTAATACTATTCCGAGTGAGGATGATAGAACAGACGGAGTAAATGACGAATGTTTTGGCCTCTTGAGGGTCTACTAAATTTCGTTGTGTTTAAGGATTGTATATTATTACTATTAGGATGTACAAGTGATGTCAATAGTGATTGTAGGAAATGGCGATCACCTTGAAGTCCATATTTCTAACTCTTGTTTCCGATATTTTCTGAGACCATTCGCCAAACTTTTCAGACGCGCCTTGTACATTCCCACATTTACTGGGTTTAGACATTATTTTCGACATGCGCTTCTCTCGTCGCTTTCGCTTATAAATTTCTCCTTAGGATCTCGCTTATGAAGATGTTTGTCTGGTGTGTAGCCATGTACAGACGTGGAAACGTAGAAAGTTCCAGTGGTTCGGCACAGATGGCTCGGACAGTGCTGTCTAGCGTGGTGAACTGCATCAAACCATTGTTGGAACAGAAGACTGGGACAACGAGGCGTTAGTTAAGCGAGGCAACCGAGTTCGGCAGGTGGCAGAGATGATGGGGCGTGTCTTATTGGCGGCGGCGGCGGGTTTCCTCAGCTGCTGCAACCGCGGCGCCACGGCCGGCCGCCGGCGTTAACGAGGCGAGGAGGGGCACAGTAACAGAACAGCTCAGGTGGCGGCCGCCGCGCCGGCCGGAAGCAAATGCCCCAGCTACGACATCGCGTTCTGGCCTGCTTCGTCCAGCGGAAGTGAAATCGCGCTGTCTTAAGGCTGGGCATAAATTGAGTCGCGCATAGCGCGCGCACCGCAGTGCATCAAGCTCGCGATTTTGTAAAGCCAGCGACGCACGTTACGTCGTTACCACATGCTGGCCAGACAAGCACTATTGCGCAAGGCTGCTTCCTCCTGCCTGTGTAGGTTAAAACCGTTCAAGTAACAGACTTGTCCAAACAGCTAGATGGTTGATCGAATTTCGATTATGTGCGGTTGTGCAATCGTTCATGCATGTGTATGCTTGAGCATGTCTTCCAAGAACAGGGATGATTGTACTGAAATGTATAAATGATTTTACTGATATTTTTATTTGCCACTGATAAATGACGTTCTGTATAAATACTGTACTGTCGTTTAGGCAGAATCAAATTACAGAATATTTCACGAAAAAAAAAAAAACACCTATTTCATCACAGGATTTTTCTTACAATCAAGAAAATAGCAACCAACCACATTTAATTATGCCATTTATTTACAAAATCGTGGAGTTACCAGTGTCATACCTTGAAATATATTATCAGTCTGCTGTTCCCGCTCACATGCATTCCATGTCACGTACATTTTTATTGTGCTCATAATTTTGCCTTGAGGCGAAACGTTCTTGGGTAGGTACAGCCCTGCAATACTAGAAATTGCTTGAGATGACTTACGTTAACGTAAGTATGATGATGAGACTTACTGTAAACAAACTTCTACAATAGAATTTTTGTTGTTATTCCTTTACTCACATCGAAAAATCAACACCCTTACATTGCAATGTTGTTTGCTACAGTTGTTGAAGCAGTGGGAACTTTGTGTATCACTTATTTCACTCACTACGACAAAATAGAGTAATTCACGACACACACACACACACACACACACACACACACACAAACACCAGAAAGTTTTTGCCACATAGAATACCAAAACGGTGATATTGCCAACATAACAGTACCACTGATGTTTTTTATCTGAGATATGAACGTTGATTTCACGTTGAAGCTATTTTAGAGAGAATAAACGTAAAAAAAATGTTTTAGATAGGATTAACGTTATACATATACATTGTACATTCAGTGACACAGGTTATAAATCAAGTAGACAGCTGTGTTTACAATTTTGTTATAGAATTTTACTTAGTGACATAGTACAGGCTGTGATATACATAGGGTAACGTGAGGATTCATGAATAAGTCTAAACATTTAAATATTATCATAGTGTCTATTACGTTGCTTAACTGAAGGCCAGATAAATTTAATGATGGTCCTATTATGCAACTCAGTGGACAGTTATCATTTAGTTTATGTTTATATTGCATTACTGGATAGAACAGGAATAAAATAAAAATCATCGAAGATCACATCAAAATACTGCATTATGCGGATAAAGGCAACCGTATGAATTTGTTCGAAGAGGTAGAGGAAGATATAAATAACCATATCACCAAATTATTTCCTCAACGAAGAGTTGGCCAACACAGCCTTTCTATATAATATTCACAGAATATATGACATCACCTGCGATTGGGCAAAGCTGAAAATGTGTACTCAGCCGGGATTCTTACCCGGGTCTCCTGCTTTCTAGGCAGTTGCGCTGACCCTTACACCACTGGGGACACAGTGATCACTGCACCTGCAAGGACTACCTAATCACGCCTCCCGTCAGATACAAATTCCCAGCTTCGCCCTGCCCACAGTACTCAAACTCGTAGTTATTAAACTAATTCCCGTAAGAGTAAGGGCTTCAAACTTGCCCACCCCTCCCCACTAACGATAGGATCATTGCCCGTCACCGGCATATTATATAATATGTGTCAGCTGGTACAAGCAGTCCGCCCAAGTATCTTGCAGTTCAGGCGAAGATACAATTTCAAGAAGGCAAACTAGCAAGAATTCAGCACAGGATTACAAAAATTGATCCCATGCCAGAAAGCTATGAAGAGTTTCTGGAAGCCGTCCAGTACTATTCCCGAAAAACTATCCCTAGGGGCTGCAGAACCGACCACATTCAGGGTCTTACCTATGAAACATACACTCTGCTGAAAGAATATCAAGATCTATTCAGTAAATACCTTTTCAGTGACAAACTATCCAGAGTGGACAGCGTGTTAATTCCACTATCTCCGAATCCAAACGCAACCAGTATATTAAATTAACGGAAGAAATAAATATGGGAAGAAATAGTTACAATGCATGGAGACTACGTAGAAACCTCATCATTGACATAACTAAGACCTCAATACGTAGTAACATCTCTGCAAATAAAAGTACAAGCCATTTTCTCGACGTTTAAGTCCTCGTTCTTTTTTCAATAATGACTTATGAATTACTTGTAATAATTTAGTTTTATTTATGCAAATAGTAAGAATATGAACAAGGAGGGCATAGAAAACGTTCCTTCCGAGGAAAACTAGAGGGGAAATCAAGTGTGTGCAATATCTGAAGCTGGCTGCTGAACGATTCTACTGCCATCAACTCACAATTCTGTCAAAGGTGATCAGAGAAATCAGGGCTCGTACGGAGGTACGTGAGCATTCGTTTTCCCTCGTTGTATTTGGGAATGGAGCAGAAAGGGAAGTGACTAGTGGTGGTACGCGGCGCTCTCCTTTCACTTTTGTAGCATTATGTAGATGTAGAAAATTGTGTGTGAGTTTCCCAAATCGAGAGGTAGAGAACAGTGTTAGCTCCTTCTGGAGCGTGACGCGCTCATCGTGTGGGCTCTCGCGTGCTGAGCCATCTCTCAGTAGCAATTACGTTTCAAACTGTCTTCCCCACTACATGGCGAAACGTAGGGCACAACAAATATTACAGGACGATGACAGTAGTACCGTAGCATCAACCGCTAAGCGAATTTGTCGTAGCCCAAATAAGAAAACTCATTCATTACTTTATATGTCTCACTTCTTGAACCCCGCCGGCCGCGGTGGCCGAGGGGACTGAGGCGCTTCAGTCACGGTCTGCACGGCCACTACGGTCGGGGGTTCGAATCCCCCCTCGGGCATGGATATTTGTGCCGTCCTTAGTTGTAGGTAGTTCATAAGTAGTTTGTAAGTTTAGGGACTGATGACCCCGTAGTTAAGTCCCTTAAGCTTAACAAACATTTGAACATTTGAACATTTCTTGAACCCCTCACTACCGCCTGATATAGTACGACTATATTCCATTATCCTAATCATAGTTTTGTTGATTTTCATCTTACAACTCACTGTCACGACATTGCCTATTCCGTTGAATTGATCTTACAAGTCTTTTGTCGTATCTGACAGAACTACCATGTCACTGGAAAACCTTACATTATTTATTTTCGTTCAAATAATTTTTATTTCTTTTGCTGACTTTTGCCTTATTTTTGGATCAATGTGTACACTGAAGAACACCGGGCATAGTGCGCCAACCTTTCCAACTATTGCTTACCCTTCATATCCTACGACGCTTGTTTCTGTAGTCCGGTTGCCACAGTACAGTTTGTTATGTGAGTTTCTAGTCGCTCATCATAATCCAATCATAACTGTCTTTACATTTACCTGCAAGTACGAAATGTCATTGTGTCCCTTCCGCCGGCCGCAGTGGCCGAGCGGTCTGCAGCGCGCCAGTCATAGTCTGCACGGCTGCTACGGTCGGGGGTTAGAATCCCACCTCGGGCATGGATGTTTGTGTCGTCTTTAGTATAAGATAGTTCATAAGTAATTTGTAAGTTTAGTGACTGATGACCCCGCAGTTAAATCCCTTAAGCTTAACAAACATATCTTCATCTGTCTAACTCCACTTACATTTCCATGTCACGTACTTTCATTTCTGGGATAAGATAAATTTTACTTGTAGTTTTCTACTTATATGATTCCAAACAATATAATAAGGTATTTGATTTCTGTAAGTCGTCTCAAAAAGTTAATTATGTCATCTTATGGACATAACATGCTTTTTCTCTCATGAATTGCAATATTTTGTATAAAAAAGAGCTGAAAAGAGAAATAAAAACGAAGTAATTTTGAAAGCCCACTAAAACGCTCAATTTGATAAATGTGATGCCTGTGACGTTAACTAAGTCAATGCTACTCCTTTACTCCTGCTGCCATAGTATACACATTGATATATCGTTTGGACACTCACGTTTCAAATATGGCCTTCAAATATTGCGTATTACCACACTGTGCAAATACATCTAGCAACAATTCAGAAAATTTGTGTTTGGACTTTCCAAGCAATGAGAAATACGTAAAATAGAGAAAGAATATACTTAATGAATGTAATTCGATATGTATTTTGCTACCTTCTCCTCCTCTATTTATGGCGTGTGGTGTATGGTGTCGCTCACACAAGATTTTTCATCAACAAATTTTTGTGAACATAGTTGTCAATAAGATTTTCGAAATAACCGCATCAACAGAATGAAAAAAAATCCCTTAAATTACTTACGTTTTGTCGCTACCACAACCTACGTTCCTAGCAGCCCGCCATTAAACTGGGCGATTTTTCCATGAGGTTCGGATGGAGTGAGCGAGGGAGAGAGCAGTAGGAAGCGACATGTCAGCCATTGCGGCTGCAGGTCCGTGTAAACCCAACCTCACAACAAGTCCGCAGCCAACGGAAAATACAGGCCTGAGCGCACATCATGCGACGTAAGAAAGGTAGTTCCGAGGCGGCGCGATCGCTAGCTCAGTGGCTGCCCGCTATGACGCAGTGGGCAGTGCCCCAGCGGCCGGCCAATCGGCTAGCGATCGCGCCGGCTCGGAACTACCTTGCTTACGTCACATGATGTGCGCGCTCAGGCCTGTCTTTCTCGCCGGCCACGCAACAAGTCCGTGTTACATCACACCTACAGGCTGCCATCGCAAGCTCATTGGGTGGCGCTACGAGGCAGTGGGCTGCGCCCCAGCGGCCACCCAGTGAACTTGCGATGACAGCCTACCTATGTGACGTAACACGGACTTGTTGTGAGGCTTTCTATCTAGACGGCGTTGGAATACCTCGGTAATCGCATGGTGAGTCGTTTGCCTAGATGGAATCAGGTGCGAAGATGCGCCATAATTAACAAAGGATACAAGTGTGGCGTCTCAAGCATTACACGCACAACCAGGCTACAGACATATATTACTAGACTCGCAAACTTGCCTCTATGAAGCTTGGCGCCGCCTTCAAAAAGTTTCCGTATGGTACTACTATGATCTAACACGAAATGACGTTGTAAGATTTACTAGTTGGTTTCATCATGCTTTGCTTTTGAGTTGATACTTTCGTAGTAATTGAAAACACATACATTGTAGAATAGTGTTATGAGAAGAACATACAGTTTAAGAGACTATAGTTATCGGAAAAACACTCATAAGAATACAGATATTTGTTATCCACGACAAACAGCACATTTATAACTGGTCATATTATTGACAGAAAGGCCGAAGTAACAGATCCATAAAACCAGTAAATTAACGCGACTTTCGGCATGATCAATGTGTAGGTAAATAAGAAAAGAATTATTTATTTCAATTCCAATAGTAATGAGTTACATCGCCAAAAATTTTGATATTGTTACAAACAAGATCACCCTTAAACCATACAGAAAGAGACTGATTGACTACACGATGATTCCTAGTTCTAAGAACAAGAAATAAAATATGATGCACCAATATCTCTGTTGAAAACCTCATTTACTCGAAGTCAAAACAAACAGTAAATTTCGTAAGAAAACTCAAATGAATAAAGACATTTGTTATGAACTATTAACAACACTTTTATAACAAGCATATTATCGAAAGAAAAGTTCAACCGTATTTTTATTACTGTTTTCTGTAATTACACGACTACGTATACATTTATATGATAGAAATATGGCGGAGAGATTTCAGTCGCACCGTTGTGTAGCTTATGTCTGAGAAAGAGGCAGCCTCTTCGGCAGACGATCGATATACAGCAACCACTAGACCCATTTAAACAGTATCACAGATATTAGATCAGATCAGCCATCCAATTGAACTTCAAATAAAAAACTAAAAATCTTGTGTATTTGTCTTATACTATTAAGTCTTGCTGTGTTAGTGGCCTTCCTCGTTCATTTTGCTTCATGTGTTGGCATCGGTAAAATGTAGACGGCGGAGATGAGTATTTTGCAGTGTCTTCAAAAGTCAAGCAAAGACACGAAGTGGCGACGAGCAGAGATCTTCTACGCGCAGCCAGAAGAATGTTACGCCCTACAGACTGCCCTATTAAATTCTTCTGGTTATTCTATTGTTTCTTATTTGCTTGTTCCTATATTTCGTATTTGTGTCGCCCATATTTTTTTCAGATCAAGGCATGCACACCATTTCTGCTTTAGTGTTCCTTCTAATATGTGGTGCCTAATCAAAGCTTCCTTTCAGGCACGATATCTAGGGACCAGGACGTCGCAGACTTGAGTTGCTCAGTCGCAGGGCGAGCGGATTGCTCAATGGCCACAAGCTGTGGCGCAGCGCACTCAAGCGCAATAGCAACATGCCGCACAAGAGCCTCAACCTACTTCAGGCCCTCCGCCATTCCGCAGTTTCAACAAAAATGCAGAAATAGCTGCGTAATCACACGGAGGCACACCACGTACAAGGTACTCAAACCAGCGCCTTTTTCTTCCAGTAATGGACACTGACGCTACTGGGCGATTCCAAAGCTTTACACTGAAACTGTGCCAGAAGAGTTACACATGTATTGTCAGTAAATTCACCTCCTATTTTGATGAGCAAACTCTTATGGTAGCATATTAAAAAGAATTCCGCTTGAAGAAAGTGTCAGATCAGTCGTAGAAACAGTGATTTCCAGATTTTTAGTGTTTGACACGTCAGTGTAAATTTGTGCGTAGTTGTCGTTATTTGTGCAGTGATGTTATGCTTAAAGGCGCAACTATGAAGAATATTGATGATGTTACAATTCGTGTGGCAATCCTCAAATAGCCTGACCCTTCGTTGCAAACGGCGTGATAGTTCATTTAGACTCAGACCACTTTCGGCTTAGCGGCACAATAAAGTGCAGTGCACTGGTAGTTTGTAAGCGTCACGTACCGAAAGACTTGATAGTTCACCAGCTGCCCAGCCCAACAGCGCCAGCCACACACGTCACGTAGCGAAACAACCTTGCTTCAGCCCAACGCCGGAATACTGACCAACTAACATGCCCACGTGATATTCGAGATGCATTAGTGACTCTAACGCTTCCATAGTCCTAATAGAGATGTTGTTTCCCACTTCTGCAATGTGCACGAAAACTACTCCACATTGTTTTATTAACGCCTAACGAGACTGTGTCTAGCATGTCATTGGCTGTAGAACATTCTACGCCAGGCTCTGAACTTTCCCCTGAACAACCGCGTAATTTCCCCGCCTTATGATGTAAGTTGCGTCAACGCACATCAAGATACACGTCAGATTCTTGACCGCTACACAGAATTGTGATGTGGTAGCATAACACGTCATTGGAGGTAACTCGTAGCGATGGGTACGCAGTGCTAGTCGTGTGCTTGACAAAGAATGCATCCATGAGGGACTGTCAGTAACTTACCAGTGCGTGCAGTTTTAGCTGAATACTGACCCGTCGATAGCGCTTGCGAACAGTGACACTTACGAACATTCAGGTTCGTGGACACTGCGTCCGTCAAAACGTTTGTTATCGGCATACAACGGCCAGGAAATTCCGACTTTGGGTACTTGTAACATGCCAGCAACATTTCATGGTGTGACGAAAACTATTTTGTTCACAGCGCTCAAGGCTCGATCTCCTCAGGACATTTCTGGCATCCACTTCTTCGACTTGTTTCGATTAACAATTAAGCAGGATGTGTTGCAAGTTTCGAGTTGTTTATTTCAGGATAAAGTTACTAACTTATGTGATCAGTGTAGTGAACGTTCTTTGGTAGCCTTTAGTGTGAGAATTATTTTTTTGCTGATATGTCCTTCAAAAACAATGAGGACCTCATACCCAGAAATTTTTACTGCAAACACGGCAAGAATAAGAGCTGCAGATCGAAAAAATATATTTCGTCGCCGAGCCAGGCGTTCCCCAGCAAGCTCTACAATAAATAAAGAAACACGTAATTGAAGCTTCAGACAACGAATCTAAAAATTTTAACAGAAGGTGTTTAGCCTATAATATAATTCCAGACTATATAAGAAAACTCTGTTAATAATATGTATCTGCACCAATGAAAATGAAGAGAAGGACAGGGATTATTTGGTTAAAACAAGAAATTACGGACCTATATGCTAAAATACAGTCACTAAATAATGAACTTTTCAAGACACATTTAGCATTAACCAACAGCTTCTCAATACCAGCCCCATTCGGAGAAATAACTGAGAGGCAAAAGACACACATACAAAAACTAATCCAAGAAAAACAACAAAAACAAAACAGTAAACTCGACAAAATAATAAATCAAACACCCACCCTCAGAAAACTATCATCACAACCAAAAAATTACTTCCATGGGAGAATATCAATCTAACAGACACAAATCTCACAAAACAGGAAAAACGCTTACTAGAAAAAGTGCCAAACCACCATAGAAACACACAAATATCATACAAAACAACAGAAGACATAACAGAATCTGAAAACATTATAAAGTAACAAGAAAGACTGAGCACACCAAACTTTACTGCAAATGTAACAAGAGAATTAGTAGCCACAGAAATAACACAAATAATTAAAACACACAAAACCACCATAAAATAACAGAACATCAGAAGAAACCACATTCCACAACTAAAAACTGTGGGCAGGGCGAAGCTGGGAATTTGTATCTGACGGGAGGCGTGCTTAGGTAGTCCTTGCAGGTGGGGTGATCACTGTGTCCCCAGTGGTGTAGGGGTCAGTGCTAGAAAGCAGGAGACCCGGGTTCGAATCCCGGCTGGGTGCACATTTTCAGCTTTGCCAAATCGCAGTTGATGTCATATATTCTATGAATGTTGAAAACTACAAGAAAAAAAGGACTATACTAACCAGGGCAAATAAAGGAAATATTTTGTTTTGATGAAGGAAGAGTACTACATAAATAAAACACTAGATTTTCTAAAAGATAACCAAATAAACAAATTGAGCCGGCCGCGGTGGCCGAAGGGTCTGAGGTGCTCCAGTCACGGTCTGCACGGCCACTATGGTCGAGGGTTCGAATCCCCCCTCGGGCATGGATATTTGTGCCGCCTTTAGTCTTAGCTAGTTCATAAGTAGTATGTAAGCTTAGGGACTGATGACCCAGTAGTTAAGTCCCATAAGTTCTACTAACATTTGAATTTCAAATAATAATAATAAATTGAACTAAGACCCAACATCAAGATACCAGAAAAACAGACAACAGACACTGAAAATCACCAAAACTATATTTTAAAAAGGTCAGATAAAAAGAATGAGACAGAAAAACCCAAAGGCACACACTCTAAACTCCTTACCAAAGGTGCATCAAGAAAATGTCCCGATACGCCCTGTCATTGATTTCAGAAATGATCCATCCTATTACCTAACTCAACACATACACATTACTAAAGAAAATATACATTTTTGAAAACAACAGGAATCTCGAAAACTCACAGGAACTAATAGACAAAATCAAGAATGTGGAGATACCAGTTACAGCAACCCTCATATACTTTGACGTCACATCAATGTACACCTGTATACCAACAGATGAAATAATCAACATCATCACATACAAAATAAGACAACGGGGAAACACACCACACACACATTGATGAAATAGAAACCATTCTCAGGACCATAACATAGCAAAATTACGATGTGTTCAATGAAGAATTGTACTCTTGAAAGTAGCTTGTTAAATTTTCTCTGGCAGTTGAGATCTGCAAGTTAAAACGCTCAATGCTGCTCTAAATTACTTTGGGAGTGGCCACAGTACTTGCGCAACGGAAATTTATCTTACTGCTCACTCCTTAAGGGAGCAGCCAACGTTTTAACAAACACAAAATTAATGTTACAAAAGGGAATAGATAATTAAACGTGGGACAGGGATCATGACATTATAAAGCAGAGGTCTGATACTTCAAATTATAGTCTATTCAATAAAATGAACAAGCAAATAAATGTGTAGAGACCAAATAAAGCACAATAAAGCACACACCTTGTACAAAAGTGAAATAAATCATAAAGTTACTGCCCCTAATGAAATTGTACCTGCCCTTTGTGAATATGGAGGTAACATGGGAGGAAATCTGCAAATACCCAGTGGATAAAGGAAAGCACATTCATTCACTCAAAGACATGTGCATAATGCTTGTGACACATTACTCATGTGGTAACACTTGATAGCAGCTACAGAACAAAGCGCCGGTGGCATTTTGACAAGATGGCGGATGTCTTCAAGCACAATTAAAATCAACTATGTACCAAATGAACTCATGAGCAGGGAGGAAGTGGCATACTATCCTTAAGTAGCACATAGTGCGAGACCATGGCGAATTAATAAATAGAAATAAGCTTAGTATAAGCAACTAAGGCACATGCGAAACTTCATATATAAGAAAGCTAGTATCAGTAAAAGCATGGCTGAAGGTTGAATTAATGACCATAATGAAAGCACGTTGTACAAAAGATCATACCAAGACAGGAAAGACGGAGTCAAATCAGAAAATCTGAGAAAAATTTAGTATAGTCGCAGATACAGACACAACACAAAAACGTTAGTTAAAAAACAGCAAGGAAATTCCACATACTAAATTTACACAAAGGCTGAAGGCCACACATGTCTATTCTAACTTGAGAAAAATGGGACGCAAAAATCATCACTGCAATGAAAATTCAAATTATTAATTTACACTGAATTACTCGAGTTCTGTAAATTAAGAAGCACTTCGCCTCACATAGCAAAAGAATTACTCAAGAAAAACTATCACTGATAAACCAAGACTGAATGGTCATGAACAATGTAGAGTTCTAACAGCATGCCATCCGCTCAGCATGATTCGATAATATACTCACTTCGGCGATCGCGGCGAGTGTGAAGTCTCAGGCCACACCGAAATCTTCCCCTCCATGCACTGGATGTAGGGCGCGCTGAAAGCGATCCAGAGTGTGTTCAGAGCCTACCTGTGTACCAACCCTCGCTACCTGAAGAAGAGAATACCCTATACTAGAACTCCAGAGAGGTCTCTTTTGTCACCTCTTTCGTACATGATTATGTTGGTACTACACTAAGTATAGGCCACCTCGCCATCGTGCCAAGTAAGCTTGTCTCTGGTCACCCAGCAGACGGTAGTGCAGACGACATACGCAGCCATGCGTCCTTAATTAATGCAAACGGGGCCTAAAGCTCGAGGTGGCGACTGTAAGAAATTACGTGGCAGTCAGTCAATAATAAAAGCAACCTTCCACATTCACATGAACACACAAGTTCTATCACATGGGTGGAAACATATATAAACATGAGGCATTGATCATTAATAAAGGAATAAAATAATTGACATACAAGTAGACAACATTAATAGCGGAGAAACACTGTAGAGTAATGAATAATTCAAAATGGACCACGACCACACATTCAGTGGACGCGTTTCACTCTCAATAGGAAGGACTACCAATGGGATCACCGATTAGTGGCCTTCTAGCTAAAATCTTCATGAACAACCTGAAAAACAAAATTTTCAGGTACATAATACAACCTAAGAAATACTAAGTCATATATTGGTACCGTTACGTTGATGACTTAATATATCTGATCAACGAGCCACACACACAGAAATAAAACAGTTCACAATAAAATAAACAATATACATCCAAAAATTCATTTCACATTGTAAAGAAAAACAGACAACACTCTGAATTTTCTGGATATCACCACAAAAAGAACTAACAACATCCATGAATTCTCAATATTCAGAAAACCTATCACCACGTGTACCACCATCTACTGTCTATCGAATTACCTGGTGACTCACAAACAGGCAAGCTTCATATTCTTGCTCAACAGACTAAACGGAACACCCATCAGCAAACAAAACTACACACAGGAACTGAACACAATAAAACAAATAGCATTGCAGAATGGTTATGATACCCGTATAATAAACAGACTAACCCAACAAATATGCAAAAAGAAAAATAATGAACAGGTTACGCACATACTGGACCACACACAATACAGAAGAACACAACACACTGACGATGACCTCATACCACATATACAACAGCACAACACACAAAAGGAAACAAATGGCACATACTCGCCTACAACACCAAAATATTTCACAGGATTAGGCAACATATTAAAGAAACAGGGACTCCAAATATGGCACAGGATAGACAACACAGTATTGAAGAAACTCAGAACACAGCCAACACCAACAGATAAATTCAACGGATCAGGAATATATGTACTCACGTGCAATACATGCCAATCATTATACATTGGACAAACTTGTAGGAATTTCAAAACCAGATATTTAGAACGCCTCAGAGCACTAAAAAGTCACAATTTCCATAGCACACTTGCAGACCACCTAATAGCTCACAATCATCACCCAACCAAAATAGAAACAGACTTAAAGATATTAAAATCAAGCCACAACCTATACCACAAACTTACAAGAAAAGAAAACTGTCACATACAAAAGCAATAGCAAAAGGAAAATCAGTCATGAATGTATGCACCATACTATGCCAAAATACATTATTTAACCCATTAAATACGTTGTACAGAAAGGAGGATACAGACAGCTGAAACACACACACACACACACACACACACACACACACAGAGAGAGAGAGAGAGAGAGAGAGAGAGAGAGAGAGAGAGAGAGAGAGAGAGTGAGAGAGAGAGAGAGAGAGAGAGAGATAGAGATAGATAGAAAACAAATACTATTCAAATCCACCGCCATTCCACTGGAGAACAACTGAAAGTCAACTAACACAAACGCATATAAACAAAGTATAAACAGGCGAAATTCTAAAGTGGACAGTAATTGTGATAGAAAAAAGTCCGCTAAATAGCACACATGTAATACACACGTGCTATCTACAAAAACGCGGAAGAGGAAGTGTACGCCAAAAGAAACTATTCAAAATGTTCAAATGTTTGTATAGCTTATGGGACGTAACTATGGGGTCATCAGTCCCTAAACCTACAAACTTCTTATGAACTAGCTAAGACTAAGGACGGCACAAATATCCATGCCCGAGGGTGGATTCGAACAATTTTGAAATTTTGTGCAGGACGTACAACCTAACATTCCAATGTAGACTTGTGGACCCGACTGCGTATTAGTCGAGATTAACTGTTTCATTCTTTGGAGGCATTTTGTCTCCAGATACATTTCACAGGGGGTAGCGTCGTTATTTCCCACATCACACATTGTCAGTAAAACAAGGCGTCCGTCTTTTACATGCCGACAACGATTAGGCCCTTATTGTTGTCCCAAGTATCCTTCAGTGTGCCTACTTCTTTGAGAACTAGTTTTTTGTGAAACACTTCTTGCATGATATTTTTTCATAATGGAAGGACATGGATGCTGAAATTGAGGATATGCCACCACATTGTAAGACATGCATGGAACATCAATTTGCTCCACCTCACAGCTTTGTTGACTGGCCCTGCCTCAGTAGTCCCTGAGAACGCCTTCAATTAACATTGCTCGACCTTTTTGGAATACTCGGCAGTTTATCATCGTAAATGAGTATAATCTCTTCCTGATTGCGTTTCCAACGAACTCGGCGATCTCAGCTAGCACCATTAGTGTTCTCACTTCGATTATTTTGTATTAAAGACTTGCCGAAGGTCTCGGTTTTGGACAATGAGCTACAGTTTGTCTGCTAGGAGCTTGAAGATTTTTTCATTGCCAATGCAGTAGAACACACCATTACATCACTTCCACCCACAAACTATTGGAGAGGCCGAACAATTTGTTCTAAGAATCAAACGTCAGATGGGAAAGTAACTTGGGATGCACTCCAGGAAATAAGTGTTGCAACTCCGCCTCTACATGCACTCTGTGCTGCCCTGTGAAGGACGTTTGCAGACTGCCCTGTGAAGGACGTTTGCAGATTGCTACACGGTCATCGGCATCGCATACTGCTGCATCTTCTGCACCCACTTGACGATGTCATGAGCAGTTTTGGACTTTACATTTTGGGTTTAATTATGTTTTTGTTTCCATAGGGTTTCTCTGACAAAGTCTACCTACGCCGCCTTATCAATAACACCCTCACAACGATACTAACATAAATTGATTCCTGATATCTTGTTTTTCCATTCTGCAATTTCTTTACTGTAAAATAATCAAGATAATAGTAAATCACGTTAGCAAAGAATTGGTTTTATGAAGTATCATCTATGGCATCGTCTAGCAACAATCTACGGAATTCTGGTCATTTAGGGGAAGATGGTGACTGTTTTTTATAAGGCAAGCAAAAGAACAAACCATGATAATAACATACTAATGTCATTAAGTTTAGTTTACTGCAGAATTCTTGAACGTATGCTCAGTTGAAATATTACAAAATCCTCAGGAGACGTAAAAGCTTCGTCTGTCCATCATCACGGCTTTGGAAAACACCACTAAACTCAGTTGGATCTTTTATCGCATGATATCTTGAGAGCCATTGATGAAGGACAACGGGTGCACTGCTTATTCCTTGATTTCCGAAGGTCGTTTGACACGCTGCCGCACTGCAGACAGCCAGCGAAAGGTACGAGCATATGAAATATCTTCCCATATTTTTGAATGGCTTGAAGATTTCTTCAGAAGCCGGTACCTTGTCCTCGATGCAAGTGTTAATCGGAGACGAGGGTATCGTCAGCATTACCCCACGGAAGTTTGATAGGAGCGCTGTTATTTTCTAGTTATATAAATGGACTGACGGAGATGTAGGTAGCAGTCAGCTATTTGCTGATAATTCTGTGGTTTGCGGGAAGGTGTCGTCATTGAGTGAAAAATAATAGCATACAAGCTGATATAGACAATATTTCTTTTTAGTGTGATCAATGGCAGCTACTTGTAATTATAGGAAAATGTAAGGCGATGCATATGACTAGGAAATACAATTCGACAATGAATAAAGTATTAGTAGTGTGCTGATTAAAACAGTCGCATCAATTAAATATATCCAGGAGTAATCTTGCAGAGCGATATGAAATGGAACGATCATGTAGAGTCAGTCGTGGGGAAGGCCGATGGCCGACTCGGTTTATAGGGATAATTCTGGGAAGATGAGTTTCATTTGTAAGGAGACTGCATATACAACACTAGTGTGATCCAGTCTTGAGTACAACTTAAATGTTTGGGATCCCCACCAGATAGGTTTGAAAAAAGACACAGAAGCAATTCGGAGGATGGCTGCAGAATTTGTTGCTAGTAGATACGATTCGATCAGCAAGCGAATCTTTGAGAGACGCTTCGAAAACTCAATTGGAATTTCTGGAAGGAGTGACGTTCTTTTTTGAGAAAATTTTTTTAAGAAATTTAGAGCGCCAGCGTTTGATGCTGACTGCTAAACGATTCTACTGACACCAATTTACATTTCGCGGAAGGACCATAAGCGATCATAGAAGAGAAATTAGATACTGTATTTTTTCCTCACTATTTAGGAGAAAAACAGAAGAGGAAATGTATTGGTATGGCGTACCCTTACCCATACACTTAGGAGCAACTACATGTAGATCACACATTACTACTGATTTTTAGGTAGGTGCTTGGGTATTATCTTGTGACGTATCATCGAACTAAAGTGGTACCTGTGTTTTACTTTTTCTCTCAGCGAGGAACAAAAAGGGAATCCACTTTTTTTAACGGCCCAGACCGTGTTTACAGAACTCAGTAAATGCACGGTAACACAGCACTGATTACTGCCGCTGACAGTGAACTAAATTACACTCTGCGGTCGAGAATACAAACAAGGACGTCAACAGCCGACGAAACTAATCCTATTCGAAATCGAGAGCGAAGAACATAATTAGACCGCGGTGACGTCGAAGACAGACTGACAGCTGTTGGGCAGGACTGAGGGCATTCAGGCAGAACAGCGGCTGCTGTGGAAGGCTGCGGCAGTGCGCACATACAGGGCCAACAAAAATTTACCCCCTGCGATTCCTCATCCTTATTCCTCTCTTCGCATGTGTATTCTGAAAAACGAGTATTTGACAACACTGGCATATTGTACGGAATGTACGGAGAAACGTGTGCCACCCCAACTACCGCACTTGCAGTCGTAGCTCACTGACAAGGAAATGACTTCTGACACGGCCAGCCGATACAGTTCATATCTGACAGGTCTACCTCTACACGCATACTCCGCAATCCACGGTGTGTGGCGGAGGGTACTTTACCTACCACTGTCACTTTTTTCTATTCCAGTCGCGTATGGTTCGTGGGAAAAATGATTGCCTTTGTGCCTCTGTTTTTATTTATTTATTAGTTTCTTCTGTTCCATAGGACCCAATTGATGAGTGAGACTCCATGGTCATGGAACAAGTCAATACATTAATTGTTACACAAGAATGGAAATAGAAAAAATTTAAGTAGGCCTTTGCATACGACATTCTTAAGACAAAGTGAAAAGAATCAATAAAGAAAAAATAAATTAGCTTAATTGTTTAACTTTTCTAGGAGTTCCTCGACAGAATAAAAGGAGTGAGCCATGAGGTAACTCTTCAATTTAGATTTGAAAGCGTGTGGATTAGTGCTAAGATTCTTTAGTTCTTGTGGCATCTTATTGAAAATGGATGCCACAGAATACTGTACCCCTTTCTGCACAAGTGTTAAGGTGGTGTGATGCAAATGTAGATTAGACTTCTGTCTAGTATTCACCGAGTGAAAGCTACTAACTCGTAGGAATAAGCTGATATTATTAACAACAAACGACATTAAAGAAAAAACGTATTGTGACGCCAGAGTCAAAATTCCCAGACTACTGAAAAGTGGTCGACATGACGTTCGCGAACTTACACCAGATATTGCTCGAACCGCCCGTTTTTGAGCCAGAAATATCCTTTTTGCATCAGGCGAGTTACCCCAAAAAACAATGCCGTACGTCATAAGTGAGTGAAAGTAAGCGTAATAGGCTACTTTTCGTGTTGAAAAATCACTTATCTCAGATATTGTTCTAATAGTAAATGTAGCGGAATTTAGTTTTGGAACAAGATCCATGACAGCTTACTGTCTATATGAACACCTAGAAATTTGAACTGTTCAGTCTCACTTATCACATGGCCATTATGGGTAATCAGAATGTCAGCTTTCGTCAAATTAGGTGTTAGAAATTGTAAAAACTGAGTTTTACTGTGATTTAACATCAACTTGTTTTCTACTAGCCATGAACTTATCTCTTGAACTGCATTATTTGATACTGTGTCAATATTATGAGCAACATCCTTCACTACCAAGCTGGTATCATCAGCAAACAAAAATATTTTACAATCACCTGTTATACTCGAAGGTATATCATTTATATAAACAAGAAACAGCAACGGCCCCAAAACAGACCCCTGGGGCACCCCATACTTAATTGTGCCCCATTGGGATTGCACGTCATAGCCATTTTCTACACTGCAGAGAATTACCTTCTGTTGTCTATTATTAAAGTAAGAGGTGAACCAGTTGTGGGCTACTCCCCGTATTCCATAATGTTAACTTCTACAACAATATTTTGTGCTCAACACAATCAAACGCTTTTGTTAAATCAAAGAAGACGCCTAATGTCCGTAGCCTCTTATTTAACCCATCAAGTGCCTTACAGAGAAACGAAAATATTGCGTTTTCAATCGTTAAACCACTTTTAAAACCAAACAGTACGTTTGACAATAAATTATGTGAACTGAAATGATCAATTAATCTTGAATATACAGCCTTTTCAATACCTTTAGAAAAAACCGATGGCATAGAAATAAGTCTATAGTTGTCTACATTATCCCTTTCTCCTTTTTTATAAAGCGGTTTCACTACTGAGTACTTTAATATGTTAGGAAACTGACCATTCTGAGAGGAAAAATTACAAATATGGCTTAGTACTGGGCTAACATATGGAGAATATCTGCTAGATACCCCATCATATCCACAAGAGGCCTTAGTCTTTAGTGATTTAATTATTGACTCAATCTCACCTATGGAAGTATCATGAAGAACCATTTCAGGTAACAGCCTCGGAAAGGCATTTTCTAAAAACGTTATATGATTACCTGTAGAAACTAGAGTTTTGTTTAGTTCCCCTACTATATTCAGAAAGTGATTATTGAATATTGCACATATATCTAACTTGTCAGTAACAGAAACATTCCTACTACGCACTGACGTTATATCTTCTACCTGCTGCTGCTGACCAGACACTTCCTTCACGACTGACCAGATAGTTTTAATTTTATCCCGAGAGTTTGCTATTCTTTTTGCGTACCACATGCTTTTTGCATTTTTAATGACAATTTTCAGAACCTTACAGTACTGTTTGTAATGAGCTACTGCATCTTCATTCTGACTACTTCCAACATTTTGATACAACTCCCGCTTAGTTCTACATGATACTCTTATACCCTTTCTCAGCCACTCTGGCTTTCTGTTACTGGAAGTACCCTGTTTTGAGCGTTCTAGCGGAAAGCAACTTTCAAACAGCGTAAGAAATGTGTTAAGGAAAGTATTATATTTATCATCTGCATTATCAGCACTATAAACATCCTGCCATTCTTGTTCCTTAATTAAACTTAAAAAGGTCTCAGTTGCAACTGGATTAACTTTTCTGAGTAGTTGATATTTATGTTTAACATTTGTTTGAGAACAAATACTTTTTAGAATTAAAAGTTTGGCATCGTGGTCTGATAGGCCATTTACTATTCTGCTGACAGAGTGCCCCTCTAATAATGAAGAATGAATATTGTCAATGGTAGAACTGCTATTTCCTTGCACTCTCGTTGGAAAAAATACTGTTTGCATCATGTTATAGGAATTAAATAGATCTAACATCTGACTTTTCCTTGAGCTATCACCTACACAATTAATGTTGAAATCTCCACACACAATTAAATTTTTATACTTCCTATACAGTGAACCCAGAACCAATTCCAGCTTGGGCAGAAACATTTTAAAATCTGAGCCCTCTGTGTGGGCCCTCATATCCCTGATCTTATACTTGTGGTCCCATCGAGAGATATACGTAGGAGGAATCAATATATTGGTTGACTCTTCATGAAACATATGCTCTTGGAACTTTAAAAGCAGCCCAAACCGCGATACAGAACGTCTCTTTTGCAGGGTCTGCCACTGGAGTTCCAAAAAAGGTTCAAATGTTTGTTAAGCTTATAGCACTTAACTACGGGGTCACCAGTCCCTAAACTTACAAACTACTTATCAACTACCTTATACTAAAGACGGCACAAATATCCATGCCCGAGGGGGGATTCGAACCCCCGACCGTAGTGGCCGTGCAGACCGTGACTGGAGCGCCTCAGTCTCCTCGGCCACCCGGCCGGCCACTGGAGTTTGCTAATCATCTCCGTGACGCTTTCGCGCTTACTAAATGAGGCCGTAACGAAGCGTGCTGCTCTCCGTTGGATGCTCCCCATGTACCTGGTACGGCTCCCACACTGAGGAGCAAAACTCAAGAGCTGGCCGAACGAGAGTTTTGTAACCTACTTGCTTCGCTGACGGATTGCACTTCCTGGGGATTCTTGCCTTACCCACGATTGATTCTATATGGTCGTTCCATTTCAAATCGCCCCTTATGTTAACTCCCAGATATTTTTTGGAAGTAATTCCCAAGAGTGTTTGCCCTGATAATGCGTGATTATGATAAAGGCTCATGTTTGTTTGCAAATGCAGAACTTTACTCACGTTTATCTTGAGGCTCAATTGTCATTCCCTGCGCCATGCGTGGATACACTACAGATCAGCTTGCATTTCGATACCCTTTTTCCATTGTTGCGACTTCTCGATAAACTATAGCATTATCCACAAAAAGCTTCATTGAACTTTCGATGTTATCTTTGTCATTTATATATATATAGTAACGGTCCTATAACACTCTTCTAGAGCACGTCTGAGATTAACATCCGAAGACTTCTCTGCGTTGAGAATGACATACTGTTTTCTGGTAGCTATAAACGCCTTAATCCAGTCACACAGTTCGTCTGATATTTTGTAGGCTCGTACTTCGCTCATGAAGCGACAGTGCGGAACGGTATCGAACGCCTTGCGGAAGTCGAGAAACACGACGTTTACCTGGGACCCTGTATCTGCTGCTCTCCGGATCTTGTGAATGAATAGCGCCAGTTGTGTTTCACATGATCGTTGCTTTCGAAATCCATGGTGATTCCTGCAAAGGAGATATCAGCTCTCTAAAAATGACATAATATTCAAACATAAAATGTGTTCCAAAATTCTGCATCTCACCGATGTCTCTCATCTGATTCGACCATTCTTGTAAACGGGAATGACCTGCCCTCTTTTCCAATGTTCAGAAAGACTTCGCTTTTTTAGAGACAATCAGTTCACTGCTCTTAGGAGGAATGGAAATTACTTATCCTCTATTGTGAATGAACCAAAATGATTCTGATGAACTATGCACCCATTTATGAGTTTAAAATATTAAACAGTGCTATTAGGGACACTAAACACCATAGTAAGTGATGCGGTTGTTAATTTATTATCGGGTATTGAAACAATAATCATCAGAATCTTAAAGAAATGGACATAATAGACTGTAAATACAAGGTGTCAAGTACATACCTTGGCCTGGGGTAAAGTTTTACATTAATCATAAATCGTCATGGCCCTGCTGAACCACACTAATACAAAGTAGCAGACAGCATCGTCCATATAAACGAAAGAAGCCACAAGGCACAAAAAAAGTAGGAACTATATGAAAAACAATAAAAAATAAAAGTAAGTAGCCATAACAAATTTTAAAGAATTGAAGGTAAGATGGAGAAAATGTGGCCACGAAATATTATTGAATGCAGCTTCCATTGTTAAAGGCAGATACCTATAATTCTGACCAATGGCACGGCGAGGTTTTCAAATGTTTGTAAATCTATCGGACCAAACTGCGTGGTCATCAGTCCGTAGCTTACAAACTACTTAAACCTAGGTAAACTAACCTACGGACAAATACACACACCCATGCCCCAGGGAGGACTCGAACCTCCACGGCGAGCAACCGCGCGCTCCGCAGCGAGACGCTTTAGACCGCTCGGCTACTCCACCGCGGCCGCTGAGGATGGGAGGGCGGGAGATAGGGCGGTATTCAAAGAGGCACGAACTAGTGAAGTATTTCACCTGATACAGAATGCAGTGACCCTAAGGTTGTCCTGATAAAATATGCCTCGATGCTTTAGTAGACCCATAATCATTAATTTTCAGTTGAATGCATACATATCATAAACGAAAGGAGATCAAAAATGAAAGTATGAGAAATAGATTCGTGTACAATTGTTACGAAGAGGATTAAAAGTGGGATTAAAAATTCCTAAGTTGCATTACCAGTCTTGCAAAAGAGTAAAGTTCTGCAGAATGCATGCAGTCATAGAATGAACATAAGTTCAAAATAAAAATGTTAGATCCAAAATCGTATACTGCTGTCATGAAGTGGGCAACACCAGTCATATTAAAATAGTCTTATTTGGGAACAAGAAAAACCTAAAAAGTTAAGTTCATCAGACCAGGGGCTTACATATTTTTTCTTTTTATTATTAAATTTTATTTCTTTTAACTTTTATATTTTTATTCTGACATTTATTTTTGTGTTAGAAATTGTAGGATTGTAGCTGAAGTCTCAGGTGGATATTAAAATATTATCACCTCCGCATATGCAGTGTGAACGTGACTGACGATATAGCTATGTGACCTAAATGTATTTTAATAAGGCTTTAAAAAAGAAGCTAATTATAAAAATTATGCCTAAGACCTAGAGGCAAATCCAACTAAAAAACAAGACAGAAAATGTCTGTACACGGCGAACTATATTACGTAGGAGCCGGTCGGAAGCCAGGCGAAGTTGGGGGTTGTAATCTTAGCGGCGGCGGCATTTGCTGGATTGGGGTTAATACATGTACATTTGCATGTGCATGTACAGTAATTGAGTGTAGTCTGGCTATAGTTGTTATCATTGTAAAAATCATATGGGTACTAAATAGGTGTAAAGGTGAGTATGATTTATTATTAACACGTAGCTATCGTACAGAAACAACTTCGTGAACTTGCTAAAGAAGCAGTTACTTCATCCAGTACAGAAACCAATGCCGCGAAAAAAGAATAACAAATCGTTGGACTTAGAGAAACGCCGGAATGCATCGTGGCGAATGAAGAGGATGTACAAGGGTGGAAAAGAAATAATTTATGATGGGAAGTGGTGCTGGTATCGCCCCCTCCAAGCATGAAAAACACAAATGGTGGGGTGGGGGAGGGGTAGGGAGTGACTTTGAAACCGTACTTGGAATACCGTAACTAGCCAGATGCCATATGGAAGTAACAGTAAAGTGTAAGCACATACTGGGCTTAGGAGTTGAACAAGATGTTAAAAATGTTAAAATGTCATGGCGTGTTGCCCCCGTTTGTTAGGGTCTTTTTTTCTGTGTGAGTAAGTCAGAACCCCTTTCAAAATTCAAGGGTTCGAACCTCAGGCTGAAAGTATAAAATTTTCATATTAGCTACCATATTGGATATGCTATGGCTCTCTTATCTAAGGTACTGTTGTTCTTGTATGTATGCTCCCTGAAGCGCGTTAATAACTCACTATATTATAAAACACCACCCCCATGAACCACAGACATTGCCGAGGTGGGTGGCTTGCCTACCTCAACCATACAAATAGCCGTACTGTAGGTGCAACCACAGCGGAGGGGTATTTGTGGAGAGGCCAGACAAACGTGTGGTTTCTGAAGAGGGGCAGCAGCCTTTTCAGTAGTTACAGGGGCAACAGTCTGGATGATTGACTGAGCTGGCCTTGTAACATCAGCTAATGTGGCTTTGCCACAGTTACTGCGAACGGCTGAAAGCAAGGGGAAACTACAGCCGTTACTTTTCCCGAGGACATGCAGCTCTTCTGTATGAACATATGTTGATGGCATCCTCTCGGGTAAAATATTCCGGAGGTAAAATAGTCCCCCATTCGGATCTTCGGGAGGGGACTATTCAGGAGGATGTGATGCAGGAAAGACAACACTGGCATTCTACGGATCGGAGTGTGGAATGTTCAAATGTTTGTAAATCTATCGGACTCAACTGTGTGGTTATTAGTCCGTAGCTTACTACTTAAAATAAGGTAAACTAACCTAAGGACAACACAAACACCCATGTCCGAGAGGGGACTCGAGCCCCCGACGGCAAACGGCCGCGCGCTCCGCATCACGGCGTCCCAGTACGCACGGTTAACTCGCCGCGGCTATTGTGGAATGTTAGAGCCCTTAAAGTTAGAAAATTTAAAAAGAGAATTGGATAGGCTGAAGTTAGATATAGTGGGGATTAGTGAAGTTAGGTGGAGAGAGGAACAGGATTTCTGGTTAGGTGAGTACAGGATTATAAATACAAAATCAGTTAAGGGTATTACAGGAGTAGATCTGATAATGAATAAGAAAATAGGAATGCGGGTAAACCAATATGAGCAACACAGGGATCGCATTATCGTAGTCAAGATAGATACGAAGCCAATACCGACTACAATAGTACAGGTTTATATACCAACTAGCTCTGCCGATGATGAGGAGCCCGAAGAAATTTATGAGGAGGTAAAGGAAGAGACCAGTAGACACCAGAAGATACCAGATAGATTTTATAATGGTAAGACATAGAATCCGGAACCACATTTTAAACTGTAAGACCCATGGGCAGACATAGACTCTGACCATAACTTATTGGTCATGAGCTGTAGGTTGCAACTGAAAAAACTGCAGAAAGGTAGGAAAATAAGGAAATAGGACTTTGATGAATTAAGGGAACCTGAAGTACTTAAGAATTTCAGAGGAAGCTTTAGGCAACAATTGACAGAAACGGTGGGAAGTAAAACACTAGGAGAGAAATGGGTAGCATTGAGAAATGAAATAGTGAAGGCTGCGGAGGACAAAATACGTAGAAAGGCAAGACGTACAAAAAATCTTTGGATATCACAGGAAATACTAAATTTAATCGATGAAAGGAGAAAATATAAAAATGCAGTAAATGAAACAGGCAAAAAGTAGTACAGACGACTAGGAAATAAGATTGACAGGAAGTGCAAAATAGCTAAGCAGGAGTGGCTAGAATACAAATGCAAGTCTCTAGAAGAATGTATAAATAGCGGAAAAATAGATACTGCCTAAAATAAAAGAGACACTTGGAGAGAAGAAAGGCAGCTGTATGAATATAAAAAACTCGGATGGAAAACCCGTTCTCAACAAAGAAGGGAAAGCTAAAAGATGGAAAGAGTATATAGAGGAGCTCTACAAACGAAATGAACTTGCAGACAGTATTGTAGTAAGGGAAGAGGAAACAGATGAAGATGAAATGGGAGATACTATACTAAGAGAAGAATTTTACAGAGCCCTGAAAGACCTAACTCGAAACCCGGTCCCTGGAGTAGATGGAATTCCCTCAGAACTACTGAAGTCTCCGGGAGAACCAATCATGAAAAAACTATTTCACCTGGTGCGAGACAGGAGACATACCATGGGACTTTAAGAAAAATGTAATAATCCCCAATCCAAAGAAAGTAGGTGCAGACAGGTGTGAAAATTACAGAACCATCAGTTTAATAAGTGTTGGTTAAAAAGTTTTAACACAAATTATTGACAAAAGGATCGGAAAGCAGGTAGAAGCCAACCTCGGGGAAGATCAGTTTAGATTGAGGAGAAATGTAGGAACATGGGAGGCAATACTCCCTTTACGGCGTGTCCTAGAAGACATATTAAGTAAATGCAAACCTATATATCTAGCTTTGTAGATTTGGAGGAGGTTTTTAACACTGTTGATTGGAATAAACTCTTTCAAGTTCTGAAGCAAGCAGGAGTAAAATACAGGGAACGAAAGGTGATTTACAACTTGTACAAATAGCAGAGAGCAGTTATCAGAGTTGAAGGGCATGAAAGGGATGCACATTGAGCAGGCTATAAAAGAAACCAAGGAGAATGTGGTGTCGCACAAGTACAAAGTGCGCGCCACCTACTTTCGCCGCGCGCCGCCATGCACACACAGCGCGGCGTTCTCACGACAGCCACGAGCGCCCTCTGGTGCAACCCCGCTCGTGGCCACCACGGAAAGACACCGGTCACTTCGGACTGAGATAGCAACGAGTTAGGACCTTCGTATTCAGATAGGCACCAGGGAAGACTTTGCTATTGTACAGGCACTAGGCAGGCCTCTAATAACTATGTATCAACATTCTGCAGTACTATGTAAAAGTTAAGTATTGTTTCATTCTGTGCAATATATATCTCTTTCTAATTTACTCGAGTGTTTATAGTTTCTGGCTGCTCCCCTCCGTACCTGCACCAGCGTGTCGGTCTCATTCCACTCGGCCACCGACACCTACGACGAGGCTGGGACACAAAAGCGGCAACGAAGTTGGGACACAAAAGTGGCGACGAGGAGTGATAGAACCTTGGACCAACCCGCTTACAGCAGCCAGACAGCAGCAGTCGGAGCACGCAGAAATTGCTCCCGCCCACCCACCCTTATTATAAGATTTTTGGGGGAATATATTCAGTTACGTGTTTTGTGAACTTTTTTGTTGCAGAGCGAGCCCTCCTTTCATATTGCATTTGTGTTTTGCTATAATTTACTTGTATGCGCGGCGCCTAATCGGTCGGCATGGCCACTACCCCGAACCCAAACTTAATGGAAATTATTCAGTTACAGACGGCGCAAATTACACAACTTCTCCAGGCCGTGGCGCAGTTGACGTCAACTCAACAACAGCCGCCGCTTCAGCAGCCCACACCAGCCGCCGTACCGCTCCCTACGTTCCGCCAGTACAACGAACGTGAGGAAGAATGGAGCGATTACTTCGCACAGTTTCAAGAACTCGTCGCGGCTCATCAAATTACAGGTCAGAGAGTGAAGAACCTTTTCTTATCGATTGTGGGCCCCCAGACATTCGTATTATTGCAAAAACTTTTTCCGCAAGCATCTCCTCGTGATGTAGACTTTGAACAAATAGTAGAGGCTCTAAATGCTCATTATGAGAGAAAAGTTCTCGTAGCTGCGGCACGGTACCGCTTTTTCAGACTGAAAAAATTACTGCAGCAGTCACACCAAGAATGGATCACGGAATTGAAGGGCTTAACCCGCCAATGTAAATTTACTTGCTCTTGTGGACTTTCGTATAGTGACGTGATGTTGAGGGATGCGATTACGCAGAATATTCAGGACCCCAGAATTAGAGCAGCAATTCTGAAACAGTCTGACCCCTCCTTAGACAGTGTACTGCAGCTTATAGAAGCGCATGATACTTTTGACTTAGCAGATGTAGAAATGCAAAGCCACAGTGTTAATTCAGTGCGCCGCAACGGACGCTTTCCTAGCCGTAATTCTCAGTATAGCACTAGTGATTCTTTAAATTCTACCGGCCGTGCTGAACAGACAGTGAACAGTAGCCAGTGTAAAAGTGCGACGCAAAGGTCGCCCCGTAGTGTTAGACACAGTAATTTGAATAACGGGCGCCAACGCTCTTTTCAGAAAAATGTACGTAAATCTTGCCCCCAGTGTGTGTCTCGCCACAAGCGTGCTCATTGCCCTAGTCGCAACGCAACCTGTTATCAATGTGGCAAATCAGGACATGTACAGTCGGTGTGTATGCAAATTAAAAACTCAAAGAACAGTAACGTTAGAAACAGTGCTTCGCAAAGTGCGAGAACAGTTCATTCTGTAAATGTTATACGGGCTGTGGAATTGAACAGTGCTTTCCTTGGATCTCAATTTCAAGAAAGTAGTTCTGCGCCTATGGCAAAACTATATAGTGCACCACGTAGCAAGCGCCAACGAGCGCGTAAAACAGTGCAACGGAAACGGGTTCGGGACAAGCAAAATGACTATGAACAGTGCATTCCTGTAGTGAAAATAGTGCCTTCTGCAACTGCTCCTTGTAATAGTGCCCAGTACTGTGTAGCTAGTGACAGTAGACATCAAGTAGCTACTCAAAAGTGTAGTGCAGTAGTTAGTAAATCTGGAGTAGCTTCGCAGGCTTGCGCGGACGCCGATCCGGCGGTAGTGTCATCTAGTGACAGTGTTGTTAATCCGCTGCATGCCGAGTCTGAGCCGCTTCCTTCACTACGCGGCCCGCGCATATGCAGCAAACAAACCGTAGCAGACGTTGCCCACATTCGCGCACCTGTCGTGCGCCAGAAGCACAAACTTTTTGTAAATCTCTCCATAGAAAATAAGACTGTGCAATTTCAGCTTGATACTGGTTCCGCTGTCACATTAATAAATAAAGATACTTATGAACTTCTGGGTTCTCCAAAATTATCGCTGTGTCAACAAGTGCTAACAGCTTATACCGGTCAAAATATTCCCGTGCTAGGAACGTGTAGCCTGCCCGCCTCTTTTCAAGGTGTAACAAAAACAGTTGCTTTTGTTGTTCTTCAGGCCAAATCGACACAGAACATTTTTGGACTAGATGCTTTTGACTTGTTTGGTTTATCAATTCAAAGAGATGTGCTTCAAATTTCGTCAATAGTGCCTCAGGATAAAATCAATGCATTGTGTGACAAATATAGTGACTTGTTTTCGCCGGAACTAGGTTGTGCAAAAGACTTCGTGGCACATGTAACTTTAAAAGAATCTGCAGTTCCAAAATTTCGTAAAGCTAGACCAGTGCCTATCGCCTTGCGTGATACAGTTGCCGAAGAACTTAAACGTTGGCAAGATAGTGGCGTGATTTCTCCTGTTTCTGCGAGTCAGTGGGCCTCGCCTATAGTAATTATACCCAAGCCGTCAGGAAAACTTCGTCTCTGTGCGGACTTCAAATCAACAGTGAACAGTCAAACAATTGTGGACACTTATCCCCTGCCCAGACCTGACGAACTAATGGACAAATTAGGACAGTCTCGCTTCTTTTCTAAGATTGATTTAGCAGAGGCATACTTACAGATTCCACTTGAGGACGAGTCAAAAAAGTTTTTCGTCATTAATACTCACATGGGCCTTTTTCAATTTCAACGCCTACCCTTTGGCAGTTCTTCCGCCCCTGCTATTTTTCAGTGTTTTTTGGAACAGCTGACAGTTTCTGTACCGTGTTGTTCGAACTATTTAGATGATATTGTGGTATCCGGACGTACAGTTGAAGAACATTTAGCAAACCTGGAGTGCCTTTTCAAAGTTTTGACTGCCGCAGGTCTACGTTGTAATAAAGCAAAGTGTTCGTTTTTTCAAACCGAAATAGAGTACCTAGGCCATGTGATTAATGCCCAAGGAATCCATCCTTTACAGTCACATCTTCGAGCAATCAAAGACTTGCCTCCTCCTAAGAATGTGCACGATTTGCAAGCAGTATTGGGAAAGCTTAACTATTATTTCAGATTTATTACCAATGCCTCTCAGATTGCAGCTCCACTGCATCACTTACGTAGGAAGAATGTTCCTTTTGTTTGGTCCAAAGATTGCCAGGTTGCCTTTGACAAATTGAAGTCTGCACTACTCAGTGATGCATGTTTGATTCCCTTTGACCCCCAGAAGCCTGTAGTGTTAGCAGTTGACGCCTCATCGTACGGTCTGGGCGCGGTAATCTCACATCGCATTGGATCTCACGATCGTCCTATTGCCTTTGCATCCAAGCTACTGACGCCAACGCAACAGAATTACAGTCAGATAGAAAAGGAGGCCTTAGCAATCATTTACGGCGTCACAAAGTTTCATCATTATCTGTATGGCAGAAAATTCTATTTGTTGACAGACCACAAGTCTCTCACGTCGTTGTTCTCACCCACAAAGCCAATTCCGCCACGAACGGCACAAAAGCTTCAGAGATGGTCCTTGATATTGTCAAATTATCAGTATGAGATTTTGTACCGACCTACCACTAAACATGCCAACGCGGACACACTTTCCCGACTTCTGGTTGGCCAGGATGTATCATTTGATTCTTCAGAAATGGCATGTTGTCAGATAGACTCCAGAGATGCTTCCGCTGTCGCAGACTTTCCTTTGAACTCTCGTCGGGTTGCACAGGAAACAGCTGCGGATGCAGACCTAAGTGTGGTAGCACGTTTTGTTCGCTCAGGGTGGCCTGCCAGAGCCAAAGACATTGATCGGCCTCTGGTTCGACGTTATTTTGCACAACGTCATGCATTATCTTTAAGTCAGGGTGTACTGTTGTTGCATACCGACAACGACCAAGCAAGAGTGATTGTTCCTCGTTCCCTGCAACGAGAAGTGTTACGCCTCCTGCATCAAGGACATTGGGGCATTGTTAGGACAAAGCAACTGGCCAGACGTCATTGTACCTGGGTTGGTATGGACGCTCAGATAGAGAGCATGACATCACAGTGTACAGTTTGTGCGGAGCATCAGGCGGCTCCTCCACAGCGTTTCTCAGACTGGCCACGCCCCAAGGGACCATGGAAACGTTAACATATTGACTTTGCCGGACCTTTCTGGAATACGCGCTGGTTAATTGTTGTAGACGCTTTCAGCAAGTTTCCTTTTGTGATTGCCATGAACTCAACGACAGCTTCTAGTACAATCAGTGCCTTAACATCAGTGTTTTGCATCGAAGGCTTGCCTGAAACTATCGTCAGTGACAATGGACCTCAGTTTGTTAGTGCGGAATTTCAACAGTTTTGTCGTGTGAATGGCATTCAGCATATCACCACCGCACCTTTTCACCCTCAGTCCAATGGTGAAGCAGAACGTTTCGTTCGAACATTCAAGTCTCACATGGAGAAGATGAAAGGTCAGCACTCCAGGCAGCAAGCTCTTCAAATTTTCCTGTCTACGTATCGGTGCATGCCACGTGACGGCCCGTCTCCTGCCGAGCTGCTACACGGCCGCCGTCACCGCACTCTCCTTCACCTGCTGCAGCCTCCCACGCACCGAGTCGGTTCGTATGGCGCTACGCGTTTTCAGGTTTCTACGCCGGTGCTGTACAGGGTGTTTGCCGGCAACAAGAAGACATGGATGCCGGGCACCATTCAGCGCGTGCTCGGTCGGAATATGTATATTGTACGTTCTTCCACAGGGTCGGAGCTGCGGCGCCACACAAACCAATTGCGCTTGCACAGGCCGCGCGATCCTGTCTCCGGTTTCTTGATTCCAGACCCAGTTCACCGCCAGGGAGCACAACCACATCGTTCGTCCCCGGACTACGAGATCCCTATGGAGGTGGACGCGCCTCCTACGCAGTCCGCCTCTCCGCCTCCGTCGCCGCCGCAGCTGACAGCATCACCGAGAGGGACTCCGGGACCGTGCGGGCCCCCCCAGCTTGGGCCACGCACCTCAGAAGAAGATGACCTGCCCCCACTGGGCGGGGGCGGGCGCCCTTCCCCAGGTTTCGGCGGGTTCCCTGGAGGATCTCAAGGCGGATGCCGGGGCGCGGACGGCGTCTCGATCCCGGCCTCAGCTACGACGCCCGTCCCACCAGTAACGCCCCCGCCCAGGCCCTCCTCCCAGTGCCGTCGCCGTGGCCCTCAGCCCTACGCCACGACGGCGCGGCGGTTTGGGGGGGAGGGGTGTGGTGTCGCACAAGTACAAAGTGCGCGCCACCTACTTTCGCCGCGCGCCGCCATGCACACACAGCGCGGCGTTCTCACGACAGCCACGAGCGCCCTCTGGTGCAACCCCGCTCGTGGCCACCACGGAAAGACACCGGCCACTTCGGACTGAGATAGCAACGAGTTAGGACCTTCGTATTCAGATAGGCACCAGGGAAGACTTTGCTATTGTACAGGCACTAGGCAGGCCTCTAATAACTATGTATCAACATTCTGCAGTACTATGTAAAAGTTAAGTATTGTTTCATTCTGTGCAATATATATCTCTTTCTAATTTACTCGAAGTTTCTGGCTGCTCCCCTCCGTACCTGCACCAGCGTGTCGGTCTCATTCCACTCGGCCACCGACACCTACGACGAGGCTGGGACACAAAAGCGGCAACGAAGTTGGGACACAAAAGAGAAATTTGGAGGAGGAATTAAAGTTCAGGGTAAAGAAATAAAACATTACGCTTTGCCAATGACACTGTAATTCTGTCAGAGACAGCCAAGTACCTGGAGGATCAGTTGAATGGAATGGACAGTGTGTTGAAAGGTGCGTATAAAATGAACATCAACAAGAGTAAAACAAGGGTAATGGAGTGCAGTCTAAGAAATTCGGGCGATGGAATTAGATTGGGTAACGAAACAGTAAAGGTGGTAGATGAGTTTCTTTACTTGGGCAGTAAAATCACATATGATGGTCGCAGTACAGAGGATATAAAATGCAGCAGGGCAATGGGAACAAAAGCGTTTATAAAAAAATGGAAATTTGTTAACTTCGAATACTAATTTAAGTGTAAGGAAGACGTTTCTGAAGACATTCGTGAGGAGAGTTGCCTTGTATGGGAGTGAAACATGGACTATGAACAGTGCGGACAGGAAGAGGATAGAGGCTTTTGAAATCTGGCGCTACAGAAGAATGCTGAAAATTAGGTGGGTGGATCGCGTAACTAATGAAGAGGTACTGAAGAGAATTGTTGAGAAAAAGAATTTTTGGCGTACCTTGACTAGAAGAAGTGATCGATTGGTAGGACACAGACATCAAGGAATCGTGAATTTAGCATTGGAGGGAAGTGTGTGGGGTAAAAATCTCAGAGGGAGAACAAGAGATGAATAAAGTAAGCAGATTCAAATGAATGTAGGTTGTAGATCTTACGAGGAAATGAAGAGGCTTGCTCAGGACTGAAGATCACAACAACAACATTATAAAACAATTTATGATCTATTTAATTGATAATGAATGTTACACGAGGAACTTCGTAATTTTAACATTAAATAAATTTCACTTACGCATACGTTTTTGTATTACTGAACGAACCCCTAATTATTTTGTGGTGCAACCACATCCTCCTGTGACGGTGAACCCCCGAGCAAGACTTTGCGACCCACCCCCTCTGTGGATTTTCAGGAACTAGGCGCTAGGTAAAAGGACATGATACACTAAGTACAAATTGTCTATACAATTTCAACTATCTTAATGATCATAATTCGCGTCTGAGTCTTGCCTGTAATGCGAAACACTGCTTAAGCAAAATATAATTTTATGTCGAAAATCTTATTAAAATAGGATAATGTGCTCCATTCTGAAAAACAGACAAAAAGAACTTTGTCTAAAAATTTAAAAGAAAGCTGTAAGAAAAGAAAGAAGTTAACATTTCTTTCCTTTGATGCGGACTACCAGAATAATTTGATTTTGGAGGTGGCTCCGGAATGGCTTCGAAGGGGTTCGAATATTCGAAAAGGTAAGGCGGAGCATTAAATTTTACGTGTGTAAATTATGTATTTTAATTTTCATAATGAATTTGCCTATCAAGAACCGACGGAAGAATCAGTTAACATGAATCAATAAATCAGAGTGCCTCCTCCCCCGGCCAATGACTTAACCCCCCCCCCCCCCTGAAACAGCGACCAACCCCGCCCCACATACCCAATATATTAGGTCCTGTTCTGCCATTTAATCTTGAAACTAAATATCTTTTATTTCACGTTTGGTAACTTATTTCATAAAGCCGTCCCCAGGCTGGCCAAAACAACTAATTTTTCTCTCCTCCCCAAAAACAGTAACAAAGAATAAATTCAGCATAACAAGTATTATAGATCAACAATTTATTATACACAGTTACAAGTTTTCATTGGTTTATGAAAAAGAAACAAGGCTGTCAATGAGACTAGTTATATATGGTTGAATATTGAACAGTTGCAACCGAATAGTTCGCTCTACATTGAGACGTGATCTGTATTTTGTTTCAGTTGAAACATATGCAGAAAACCCCGATTCGCATAAATGTGGCTGAGAAAGGCAGAAGAATAAGTTCATCTTTATCAGAAAAGATTTTAAACTCGTCCTTGAGCGTACAGCAAAGTTCCGAGATTGATTGCTTAGTTTAAAACTGCGGTTATCTCGGAATCTGATGTCAAATCAAGCAAGCATTCATAGTTATGCGACGTCAAAGAGGCTGGCCTTTTTGATAGAGAATGCGGATTTACCACCCAAACATTTTCTTTGATGTGTTCTTGCAACCTGTCTCGAAACTATGGGTTCAAAGAATCAAGCAAACGTAACAAGTGAATTTCGATCACATTTACGATATCCTCAGGAATTTCTGATTGGAGCTCATTTCTGAAGACTTCTGTTATTGTAGAACTATCTAGGCTTCCATTTTTGAGTGATTCTGCCCAAAACTTTAACTTCTTTTTAAATCGTTCGACATTAGCATTAGGATCAAAAATAGTCACTGATTTTCCTTGGATGAACAGACATAAATCAATAAGTATATCAAAAATATCGGCTAAACACGCCAACTTCATTAGCGAACGATCGTTATACAATTTCTCTCCAAAAGCGAAGTCATTTTCAGTCAAGAAGACTCTCAATTCATTTCTCAGTTGAAAGAGGCGCATTAAACTACCACGGTACAGCCACCTTACTTCTGCGTGAAGACCACTCATGCCATCACACAAAGTTTTGAACAGTCTGCTGTTTTTATATTGTGATTTTATCAAATTTATTATTGTAACTGTTTCGTCCAAAACTGCTTTTATAGAGAGAGGCATTTTCGCCATTGCAAGAGCGTGACGGAGCAGTTTGCAGTGGCTACTGCTGCACCCCTTGGCTTTCTCTTTTCTTTTTGCGACAGCACCAGACGTCTTACCAGTCATCGCGTTTGCTCCATTTGTGCACACGTCGACACAGTTGTTCCACGGTATGTTATTCTATGTGAAAATTTCTTACAATAATTTAAAAATTTCAGTGCCGGCTGTCGTAGTCTTCAGTGGTTTGCACATAAGAAGGTCCTCTTGAAAAGAGTCCATGTATGGGTGGCGTACAAATACCATTAATATTGCCACACCAGCTACATCGGTTGATTCATCCATCTGAAGTGAAAATGCATTGGATTTTATTCGTGAAATTAAAGTACCTTACACATCCTTTGATAAATCCCAGATTCTTTGTGAAACTCTATCATTTAACAAACAAACTGTTAAGATTTTAGCGGCTTTTTCGTCCAACATGCATTCAACAATATTTTTTACACAAGGCTTCATAAGCTTTTCAGTGATAGTGTGGGCATCACTAGTTTGAGTAGCTCTGTAACTTACAAAGTAAGATGCCATCAATGCCCTTTCGTTGACTGTTTTTAAATGGTATATCATACTTTTCTGCACCTGCCTGCGTCGTTGGAGTATACTTCATTCAAAAAAAAAAAAAAAAAAAAAAAAAAAAAAACCAACTTCGTTTTGTCCTTGCATTCTGGATGCACCCCCTCAAAATGACGACGAAATTTTGCTGGGAAATTGAACTATTTGGCAGAACTTTGCCCGAAATTACGCACCAAGTTTGATTGTCAGTGGTCTCGGTGAATCCGATATCCATGTAAGAATCGTGATATCTTCTTTCTAAAGTTTTGAAACTGTGGAGCTGGAAGTACAGCTAAGTAACTTGGGGATTTCAGGAAGCGGCGTTGCAGCCGCTGTCGTTGATTCGGCCGAAAAATTAGGCTCAAAGCCTGGAACATTCTCGATATAAAAATAAACTTAACCTTTAGATAATAAATCCTGTAGAGGAGACTACTTGCTGTTGATTCAAAATTAGAGTTAATAACACGATCAGAAAAGAAACTCCTTACGTGTTTGTCGATCAAATTTCTTACACTTATCTTCAACTTAGACAAGAACAAATGTTAAAACTCTCTCTGGAAATCGGGGAAATTCGAAGGAATTTCGCTTTGGGAAACTTGCAGCAACCGTAAGTAACCAATTACCTATATATGTGGAACAATTTTAAGTGGCGATGTGGTTTTTTGTAACACACTATACTAAAAACGGATTTATATCAATTATATCTGAATCACTTTGAATGTCGTCTGTGTGGTCACTCTAATTGCTGTCAGAATTTCATTATTAGGTTTTTCGTACGTCGACGTCAACGAAGTTTGGTTTACAGCAGTTTTTGTCTTTCTACCAGCGCACATTCTTATTGCTCCTCGCTAGGCGATACTTAATTTCAGAGATCTAAAATGGCATTATGAGAACCTTATCACCGTGCGTTTTTGCCAGTTAATTCAAAACATGTACACGTAAACGTGTTCTTTTTTTTCTGTATCATAAGAACCAGTAATTCGGAACACTACGGGAATATTTTTCTTTTTTGTTGCAGCCAGTCGATAATGTCTTGTTTTCTGGAAGTTACAGCAGCACTTTGTTGTCAGATGAGGCCCATATTCCACGCTTAAAAACCATTTAAATCTAATGGCTGCGTTTTGTGTACCGTAACACTTGACTGTAAGTCCACTGAATGTAAAGTAGGTCTATCGGGCGACAACATTTTTCGCTACAAGCACTCCGAATTAAGTGCTGTAGGTGTCTTAATTCAAAAATTTCTAATATATATGTCAACAAACGGCAAGTTACGATTTGAGATGTAAGAAGGGTAAAGTTCTTAACAAAATTCTTACAGTTGCTTAATAAAGACTGCATATGTGACCTTGTTCCTTGCAATATACAAAGAGTTTACCAACTGACAAACTTCAGCAGCACATGTAGTTCTGCCTTATTTCCTTATAAATACTTTCTTGATGGTACAACAAAAGAAGCAGAAATCACGGTGTACTGGGCACTCCTTTCCCTCCCCCTTCCTCTTTGCGTGCTGCTCTCGTGCTCCTAAAAAAAAAAAAAAAAAAAAAAAAAAAAAAAAAAAAAAAAAAAAAAAAAAAAAATTAAATAAATAAATAAAAGAGGGAGGGAGAGAGAGAAAAATGTTCAAATGTTTGTTAAGCTTAAGGGACTTAACTGCGGCGTCATCATTCCCTAAACTTACAAACTAATCATGAACTACCAAGTACTACAGACGACACAAACATCCATATCCACGACCGAGGGAGGATTCGAACCCCCGACCGTAGCAGCCGTGCAGACTGTGACTGGCGCGCCGTAGATCGCTCGGCTACTGCGGCCGGCCAGAGAGAAAGATAGAGATGGCAAGGAACGTGTCAGCATGGTACACAATACAGCGAGCGCGTAGAGCCCAAGAAACGACTAAGTTGGCTGACGCCCAGCTTCTACCCATCGGCTCACGACAACGTCAATCTCAACATAGTTTACTATGGATTATAATAAGGCACTATGACTAATGGCGAGCCACGAGTACTACAGGAAACGCCGCGGCGACGTACTGTACGTCACAGGCGCTTCTGATATCTCCACGGGTCTAGCGGACTCTCCGGCAGGCAACAGCCACACGCGCTTCTCAGCACAGAATAACATAGCGAGGCCTATAATGACAGAGAAATGAAGCCGGCTGAGAGCGCGACACCCAACCAACAAATTCAGCCGAGCGCCAGCCTGCCACAGCTGCGAGCACAGGGTAGTTTAATGAGTTCGCTGTTAAATCCTTTTGCATATAATTTAAGGCGTTCTTTTTGACAATCTATTTTTGCCATAAATAATTAAATATTTAAGGTTAAAAGTCGACCACTGTATAAGAGCTTTGTTTTATCACTAAAATTAGCAAATGAGGACCGTGTGAACTACTGGTTACTCCCTGCTACAAAGCCTTGTTCCCTGGCCCAAACTGAGAACTGACTCGTTTCAAATTACTTCAATAACACGTATTTAATACTACAGTGGTCAATATACATAGCAGGTCACACGTTATTACATACAAACATTAATAAGCAAGACACCACAATTAAAGTTATCTTAGAAAGGTGGCTAAGAAAACATTTATGGCGTAACGGAATTTAGACATAAGAAAAATTGCATCTGAGCTTGTTCTCAGCACTTGTGAAGAACAATATTAATTAAAAGAGGGAAGGTGCTCTAAAACTATAATTTATAGGCAACTTATGGATTATGCTGAACTTAAACTTGTTTATTTAGATAGGAAACAAGCAAAATGGGGGAACCAATTTTGTTAATACAATAAAAATGCATTTCTTACATGCATTAATGCGGACGGCGCCCAGCCTAAATTATACATGATTTAACGCTAATGGGGAGGATTCACAAAGAACACTCATTCGCTCACACACACGCAATTCCACAGCGAAACTCACCAAAATCAGCGTGCTGAGACGAGGCGGAAGCTATCGTAGGCGAAATTCAGCAAGTCGGAGGTAGCACAAAACACAATATACAAAAACACTTTGAAACTGGCTCTGGTCTGTCGTGCCTGTTTTGAGATGGTGCGTGTGTATAGCCAAGTTACATTACATCTGAACAGGAAACGTGAGCGAACACGCTAACGACGACACACGGCTACGTTACATGAACGCACTCCACTGAAGGTGAAGTGGTTGAAAATCGGATTCATAATAAAAAATTACGGTGGATTCTTAAGTTGCTGTCTGTTAGAAATCGATCTAGGTACTGGTTTTATATGAGAAGTGGCGTCAATTAAGACAACTAGCTGCAAACCCCTGAAGTCAGAACTCGGACCCACGAGGCTCCGAAAACCGATAAAATTGAATAAATTCAGTTTCCGACAAATAAAGAAAATTAACTGCAGTATGCAACCCATAGAAATGCTTAGAATTATATAAGAAAGCGAATGAAATGCAGCTACACGCGATAGGGAGCGATTACAGGGACAGATGAAGTCCAGTCTCCAAAACTCGAAAAAGTGAAATAATTACAATGTCGGAAAAATAAAAATAAAAACTACGCCATGCAACCCTTAGAAATACATAGTATTTCATAAGCAAGCTATTGAAGGAGGTTGTACAAGGCTCAGAGAGAATTACTGACAGAGTGCGTACTACTAATCGGAGAAGAAACAGCAAAATTAAAATAGGCAGGGAGGGAAGATAGCGAAATATTAGCGAAAATCAGAAGGATACCCGCATAGTTACTTGCCTCATGGGCATGGAACAAACAAGAGTAGAAGCTGAAGGCTTTGTTCTATGAACCAACCATGTGGAACACATATCACTCACGGAAGGAGACGATGAGAAGATTTTTACATGCACTGTACAAAAATGATCATATCACCTATTAGAAATCGGGCCCCACAAATCTAGAAAGTATTTACACAGAGTTCATACACCGCCACATGATCTCAAAAGGTTTTAATATACCAGGCCATTCTCAAACTGCAACACACTGCGTTTATTTATTGTAAATATTTGAATTGAAAAACGAGAACACATTTCCGCACACTATCGGAGAAAACATTCCGAAAAATGATTCTTAGTTCATGAGTCTAAGTTAAACGTGCTAGACAATGAAACGATACCATCCCCAAACACAAGAGCAGAACCAACCTTACCTCACCAGAAGACCAGCACAGAATGGCCAGACCGAGCGGCTACGAGACACGGGAAGCCACCAGAAGCAGGAAAATCCAAGATCAGTGGCGGTGGAGATGGAGAGACTCGCCCTAGAGAAGGCTCATTGACTGGACTGTAACCAAAGGGTGTGGAAACCTATGTGGTAGCATGAGCAGCTATCGACTTTGAGCCAGAGAGAACGATGCAAAGTGGGCTACTCCCTCCCACATTCAGACAGCCAAAGATTCTCGAACTCACTTAAAAGTAAGACAAGAACACGTTCTCACAGGGACAGTGGCGTTGCGGAGAAGCTGTACTTATTCCAAATTAATTAATATAATAATAAATTATTAACATAACAAAATAAGAAAAACCTAGAAATATTAACTAATATTTTAACACATGAAATAAAAATGTTAACCCTCAAGCCTTGAAAAGAGTGGGGTTCAAGTTTTAACAAAATGATAGTTTAGTGACATTAAATAAATTATAACTTTACAGAAATATACAAAAAATATATGGAAGACGACAGACAGTCGTTTTTCAAGGTAGGGATAGCAAATCATACTATTATCTAAAATAAAAGCACATTTTTCTCTGTCTGTTCCTTTAACCTTTATAACTCGAGGAGACTGAACGTATCGTCATGCGGTTTCTTTTAATTTCTTCTTTAGAATCCTTGGATAATTCTTAGGCTATATTGAATGTCAATACGAATATGTGAAAAAAACTAAAATAATAATTACAACGTATAATCGTTTAGTGCACCTGCACTTAAGTCAGCCCTTGAGCCTAAAATATAAGAGGCCAGTTAACTTGCAGAACTCACAATCATCTAAAACAAAAACAAAAAATATGCGAGTGGACCACATTTATCATTTTTAACTTCTAAAGCACTGGTGCCAGATGGCTTAAAGACTACAAATATAGTGATTGTGGGAAGTGGGAATCTGTAAAAGTTGATCTGGCGGGCTTCTTTTTTTATTTTTTATTTTTTTTATTTTATTTTATTTTTTTTATCGTCGTGAGTTCTATAATTCTATACCATGTACTTTGGCGCAAGTCTCATAGTTTACGCTTCAGAAGTCACTAAACTGCGGAAGTGGTAAACTATTCTACGTTGTTACTCTTATTTCAATTAGTTCTCATTTTCGTATTGGCATTTAATGTAACCTACGTTGAACACAGAATAATACCGAAGAAATTGAAAGAAACCGCACCATGATACGTTCTGCAGTTCTCGAGTTAAAGTAGTTTAAAGATTACCCGCGCAAAGCCGGGGCAGCTCAGATGGGAATAAAATAAATGAAAAGTGTTAAATCATAATTATTTAATACCTCAAATTGTATCCCATATTTAAAAACGTATATGAAAATTGGTCACGGTTTACAAGGTGAGTGGGCAACAGAATCAGAGCTCCCTGGGCGGCAAGCTCGCTGAAAGTAACGAGTAGAGATTGAAAGGTTCCACCGCTCTGTTCTATCCAAATTTGTGAGAAAACCAGGGGAGCTATAAAAAGGTGTTTAAATGAAAATAATAGTTTATTACATTATTTACAACTTTCTCGCTGACGAAAATTTCCTGACCACAAAACAAAAAAGTGGCTGGCGACTTTTTCATGTCGCGATTTTTATTTCATATTAAAGTAATAGTTTCAATTATTATTTTTATACAAACACAATACGTATTGTACTGGCTAAGGACACTGATGCATTCCTTCAGTATTCACCTGTCTGCGTGTAAAATTTGAGAATTTTTGTCCTACCCGAAGAGGTTCAAATGACAATGTAATCGAGGCGTGTGGCGTTTGAAAAACTCGCTGGACGTTACCTGTTGAGTTACAAGCCGCACACGCACTTGGCTGGTACTTACACATTACTTATGAACGGTACCCACAAACAGTAATAGGACGGAATGTGCTTGTGCAATTCAACGCCGGCCGCGGTGGCCGAGGGGACTGAGGCGCTCCAGTCACGGTCTGCACGGCCACTACGGTCGGGGGTTCGAATGCCCCCTCGGGCATGGATATTTGTGCCGTCCTTAGTGTTAGCTAGTTCATAAGTAGTTTGTAAGTTTAGGGACTGATGATCCCGTAGTTAAGTCCCATAAGATATAAAACATTTGAACATTTTTAATCTGATCCCTTGTGACTTCGAATCGGTGTTCATTCAAACATTTGGATAGTTCGCATGCAAAGATCGACATGAGAATGGTCATATCTCCAACAATTACAAGTCAGTTCTTGTACTTCATTGTTCCACCACTAGATTCAACAATTTTTTACATAAGTCGAGCTCGCAAGATTTACAAAATTAACGCTGCTGATAGTCGGAAGGTGGATCATGATAATACCTTCAAATTCTATCTTTACTTATTCTTCTAATTAACCATTTTTCAACCTCAAATGACTTAGGACGGACAAAGTTACAGTCGAACGTAAATTTCAAGGAATCTTTTCTCGTCGATTGCGAGTTCACCGAATCGTATTCATTTCTAATCAAGTACAATAAACACACGTAAACGCTGCAGCTACAGCAGAGACTTACCATGTGGGCAAAGTATGGCGCAGCACTCGGCACGTCACTGCCCTACGGCAGCGCGTCCAGAGAAATAATGAAACATCCAGCCATGGAAGCGGACACATTGAAGGTACTAAATATTATTATCTACTTAACCTTGTGAAAGGAACATCGGTCTGAAATACCGTCATAGTGGACGCTAGCAAAGCAGTTATTTTGACTCTTCAATGTAGTTCAAAACACATTATACTTCAATGAGTGACAAAACAACGTAGATGCGACAAAGAGTCAAGATGGTGGAGAAAAATACAGTTAAAAGGCCCTAGGGGTTTAGGAGACCGGTGTTCCTACATACTGTATGTAAGAGATGTCCGGTTAGAGGGCTGATTCTACTCTATACTTCTCTACACGCCGGTCAAGGGCGCAAAAAATCGCTAGATCATACTCTTTATCCCATTTATTTATTTAAAAGAATTAAAATATCCTTACGTTTTCCGGAGCACCTGGAGTTCTTTCGCAGAGCACAAAGTGCTTCGCGGAACACAGTTTGAGAAACTCTGCTCTAGATTATTAACGAAAATCTCCGCCATTATCCGTGAGAGAGAGCTGCCCATAGCTAGCCTATCTTTTTGAAAATACAATTTCCCATTGAAGATCAAGTAGTTGAATGAAAGAGAGAATGAGAAGTTCATTTTTCTCACCGATACTTACGATTTAAATTACATTTCATATTAGAATTTCTTATAGGTACAGCTCGATACTAAAGTCTACAAGGTAAACAAGGTAGCAAAGACAATTGTAACAGTTTTTGTAGCATTTTAATAATTTAAAAATAGACATGATTATTTGTCACTAACTTTAAAATGGTTTTATTGTCACTAATCCACTAGAAATCATCTGGCTACAGTAATTAGTGCTACCCGTGCAAAGCCGGGGCGGCTCGCTAGTAAATAAATTAGCGAATGGATAAATCTACGCAGATGTGGTTCTTGATCTAAATAAAGAGACAGAGAGAGAGACACGGAAAGAAGCAAAAGGATGATACTTTCTGCATCGCAGTTCCGTCGTATACTGTAGCAGAACTTTATAATGATCAGATATACTTCTTGTGTAGGAAAGCTGCAAATTCGCAACACGTTATTCTTGTTCACTATTAAAGTGTTCTTCGGAAATTCTACAGTTTAAGTATCTACATCTACATCAACATGGGATACTCTCTGCCGGCCGCGGTGGCCGAAGAGACTAAGGCGCTCCAGTCACGGTCTGCATGGCCACTACGGTCGGGGGTTCGAATCCCCCCTTGGGCATGGATATTTGTGCCGTCCTAGTTCGTAAGTAGTTTGTAAGTTTAGGGACTGATGACCCCGTAGTTAAGTCCCATAGACTATACAAACATTTGAACATTTTTTTTTTTTTTTTTTTGGGATACTCTGCAAATCACATTTAAGTGCCTGCCAGAGGATTCATCGAACCACCATTATATTATTTATCTCCCATTTCATTCTCGATTAGCGCGCGGGAAGAAAGAACACCTGATTCTCTCCGTTCGAGGACTCGTATTTTATTCTGATGACCATTTCTAGCTATTTGAGTGGGCGTCAACAATTTATTTTCGCATTCGGAGGAGAATTTTAGCGATTGGAGTTTCGTAAGTAGCCCACGCCGCAGCGATAAGCGCCGTTGTTGTAATGATTCCCATCCCAGATCCTGTATCATTTCCGTAACGCTGTCTCCCCTGTATCGTGACAATACGAAACGAGCTGCCCTTCTTTGAACTCTTTCGATGTCCTCCGTCAAACCCAACTGATACGGATCCCACACTGGGCAGCAATACTCCAAAACTGGACGGACAAGCGTAGTGTATGCAGTTTATTTAGTAGTTCTGTTCCATCTTTTAAGGGTTCTGCAAATAAAACGCAGTCTCTGGTTCATCTTTCCCACGACATTATCTACGTGTTCTTTCCAGTTTAAGTCTGAAGTAATAGTAATTCCCAGGTATTTTGTGGAGTTCAAGGCCTTTACTTTTGATCGCTTTATCTTGTAAACAAAGTTTAACGGATTTTTTTTTTTTCGTACTCATGTGCACGACTTCTCACTTCTCATTATTTAAAGTCAACTGCCAATTTCTACACCATAGTGATATCTTATTCAGATCGTACCCGTATACTAATTTGTATTAACAGTGCACCTTGCCAAGAAAACCAAGTGCTTCACGTGGTCGTAGGCATGTTTATTCCGCCACACAAAATTACAGCTTTCATTTTAACTGGGGAGGAAAAAAAAAATAGTCACCTGGGAAGACTTCAAATAGAGAGGTCACGATAAGGCAGGTAACGGCGAGTAATTTAGCAGGCCTTAAGCAGCGCCGTGGAGATGCGTATCTGGGCCGTTAATAGCGGCGCGGGTGAGAACGGCTCGTTAGCGCTGGAGGGATCCCCTGACGCAACGCACGGTCGCCTTGCACTTTGCGCCAAGGCCGCCGCCCCTTGTGCGCCGAGGACCGCACCGCGCAAAGGTCGCTTCCCAGAGCCCACGCGGTTCCCGCGGCCTCTGACTGACTACCGTTTCGGAGAGGAGATGTTACAGGCAGGCCCGTTCTCACGGTAACCACCGGCCTTCCTCAACACCCATCCTCACACGTTATCACACCTACACCGCACACTCAAGCCAACAAAGACACTGTCCCTCGCGGCGGATACTAGAATAGACGGTAGGGGTCAACCGCCGGATGCGCAGTCAAAAAAAAAAAAAAAAAAAAAAAAAAAAAAAAAAAAAAAAAAAAAAAAAAGGAATGTTCAAATGTCTGTAAATCTATCGGACTAAACTGCGTGGTCATCAGTCCGTAGCTTACAAACTACTTAAACCTAGGTAAACTAACCTAAGGACAAACACACACACCCATGCCCCAGGGAGGACTCGAACCTCCACAGCGAGCAACCGCGCGCTCCGCAGCGAGACGCTTTAACCCGCTCGGCTACTCCACCGCGGCCAAAATTGTACGTGATGTGCAGTCGTAGGCCACGCCACTGACGTCACCAGGAGACCAGCACAGTTTTCCCGCGCGACCATAGCGTTGCTAATATGAGTGTATCTCCACAGAAATGGTTTCCCACTGGCTCTTTATAATTAGTGTATGTATTAAATAGTTTGATAAGTGATGGCGTATTAGTGACGATGGTGTGTTGTGCTGTTGCGTGCTGTACGAACCACGGCAGACAGAAGAATCCGATATTTCAGATTTCCGAGTGATAAAGAGGTAAGGTTAAAGTGGATAAACGCGTGTAAGCGATTAGATGCTCTCAACCCTGACACTGGTCCTGTATGTTCAGAACATTTTAAAGAGTCTGATTATGTTCGAGACTTGAACAATGAACTTTCAAACCTTCCATTGAAACGTATATTAATGGCAGATGCGGTCCCTACTTAGAAGCTGCCTAAGTGCATCGACGTAGTCAAGACAGGTTATTCTGAATGCCGTGAAGTTAGAGTAGAAAGACGGAACAACCGAAAAGAAGTGCAAATGTTACTGTTACCAACAAAGACAACAATGACAGAATAAATTGTATAAACAATTCCGTTGAGGAAATGAGTAGGTGTACTAATTCCGAGACCCCCTCAGCGAGCACTGCCGTTGACAATGATGGAATAATTGTAGCTGAATTAACTAAATAAGTTGACCATTTAAGAAGTGAGAACAATAAACTAATACATGAAGTAATTATTTACCTCGACATGTTCACAACATTCATACGCAGCAACATATGATCTAAAATGAATAACACGCAATGCGTCTTTACCTCTACAAAATCATAAAATTTTAGCAACCATTTACTTTATTTATACTGCACAAAAAATATGCAGAATAATAAAAAGAAAATCAGTCCTTCATCGAGCGGAGATGTCAACCTGTAAGATGTAAAAAAATCTAATTTTTTCACCAAATAGTTTTCTTGCAATCATATGATAAGTTTTTCGTGGCGGCCGTTCGTGTCGGCTCTGGTAACTGGGTGACGTCACAGCACGCGGCCTGTCCCTCCCCCCCCCCCCCTTTCCTCGTGACCCCTACCGTCTATCCTAGTATCTGTGGCAGAACTCAATGACTGTGATCTTCGCAAATACGTGTCATTTGTTGACACTCGGCGTGGTGGCTTAAGGTTCTCACACACGAGCGATCGATCGCAGCGATCCGTCGCATGTGCGATCGATTGCTTCATAAATCGTACGTTTGTGGGGAAATCGCAGCGATCGATCGCACATCACACGTCGCATGGAAATACCATGCGACCTGTGAGCATTGCACATGCGATTTCAATAAGGCTTCATTTTGTTTATATTCTGCCTCTGTCTATTCTCATCGGCTCCCACGTGTGTGTGTATTAATTGATGCGAAAGAATGGCCACATGACGCAAGGACTTTACAATTCAGTTCATTGAACTATTTATGGAGCAGGAATGTTTGTAGCAAGTGACGAGTAAAGCTTACAACGATAAAATAAAGCGTGAGAAATGTCTACAGGTTCTGTTAGAAAAAGTAAGACAAGTGCAACCATGGACGTAATTAGACGAAAGATACATAATTTAGGAACACTTTTAAGAAAGAACATCGCAATGTAATCGATTCATTTTCCTCTGGAAAGTGGACTGATGGAATATATAAGCCACAGTTGTGGTATTACCGCCACCTCTTGTTTTTGAAAGATATTGCAGAACCGTATGCATCAACAGCCTCTTCCGTGAGTGATGTGAGTAAAGGCCAATAGACATTGTCCATCACGTCTTGGGAAGAAAGTTTTGACGGAACGGTCGTCTGTTATCATAAGAAGTTTACATATTTTTGTCACGCTCACTCCTACTATAGCAGAGGATTACACAAAATACACACAGCTGTTATGAATGATATATTAATAAACTGCAAATGTATTGTATATTTTTCTATGGGAACGACTATTTACGTCATGGTTGGTAAATATTGTAACCTCAATTTAATTTTTCGTTCATGGGTAAAGCGAACTGACATGATGAACAGTGTAAATAGTTCTTGACAAACAGTGTGAATTGGCCTTAAATAACAACTAAATTGGTATTTGAAATTTAGATGTTTATTTATCAGTATGATTATAATGGAGTTGATGTCAGTTGAGCTTCAATTTTGCATACGGCAGCAGTGTAGTTTTCGCTAATTCAGAGTGTACATACACAATAATGGCATAAAAAAATTACTGGTTCAGTCCTTAAGCATTCTTTCATCCAAAACTGCTTTATGGTATACTCTTAAGGGAAAATTTACCGTATTCCAACTGCCTTAGGAAAATGCAAAAAAAGTAGTTGTATGTTAAATTTTACTCATAGCGGCAGTAAAGTTTTCGCTAATGTTGGTTTTCCAACAATAATTTACTGAGCTTTCAGGGGTACTTACAAGAACCTGTCTATCATAGAGCAGCAAAAAAAGGAAGCTTAGGGCTTAATGTCTCGTCGACAGCGTTATCATTAGAGATGACAGAGCAGGATTTTACTGATTGTGCCGAGTAATTTGGCACTTGGATTCTTTTTTATTTAATATCTATTGCTTTGTCCATGTTGTTCTCCTTTTTCGTTTTTTAGTATTACACTGACGATACACAAGGACAGCAGCAGCTAAACATAGTTCACATTCCATTGCACAAGTTTAACCATAACACGACGCTCGATAGACTGGTTGAGATCTCAAGGCAAATCGCACGTGTGTGGCGGGGGTCGAAACGAGCGATCGATTGCAGCGATATCGCATGCGACGGATCGCTGCGATCGATCGCTCGTGTGTGGGGCCTTTATGCGAGCGACCGTAAAAGTGAAATGCCTGTCGTCAAGTATCAACTTAATTTGCGCTACTAGTAGATAATTTTTTTCGTTTAAATGTAATGTGGTATATTCTCTTCTTTTTACAATATTTTCTCTCTCAGGCAGTCGTTTAATTGGTACATTTTAAAACAGAGTCAGATAAATAGACGCACCGTTCAATAATAATCTCTGGTCATATCCTGAACACCATATCTGCGTAACAAAAGCTACGATGTTCTTCATGCTTTATTTTTGCTGTCCTCTTCAGCTTTCCACGCTGCCCTATGCTCTGCACTTGCCTCTTCCTCCCAGAATCATAGCGGCGACCCTCATTCATTTCAATAAGCTTACTACTGTTCTATGTTGGTTTCCCTTTACGATGTCTACTCTCCCTCCCCCCTCCTCACTTCACTACAATGCTGTATTGACGATTACATTTTGATTCAAAATGTGTCCTACCAGTACATTATTCAAGAAACCGAGCGAGGTGGCGCAGCAGTAAAGCACTGGACTCACATTCAGGAGGACGGTGGTTCAAATCCACCTCCGGCCAACCAGATTTAGGTTTCTCGCGATTTCCCTAAATCAATCCAGGCAAATGCCGGGATGGTTCCTTTAAAGGGCACGGCCGATTTCCTTCCCCATCTTTACCCAAAACTCCGAGAGTTAGCTCCGTCTCTAATGACCAAGCAGTCGACGGGACGTTAAACCCTAAGCTTCCTTCCTCCATTATTCAAGATAAATCACAATTACTTTTCTTTTCGATGTTTTGATCAGCAAATATTTCACATTCACCACGAAATCAGGAGACACTTGGTAGAAATTTGATGTCAAACCTTGAGAGGGTTATAAGGTCCAGAGATATAACTTTAGCAACAAAGTTACGTATTGTGAAGGCTATGGTCTTGCCAGTTGTACCGATGTGAGACCTGGACCATTAGAAAGGCTAAATTGTACGTACTGCTATGAAATCATCAGAGTCTTTTACAGATTTAACTAAGACTGCAAAGTCTTAATATTCGCATTTCGACTTTCTCATTCGTTCATAATCTTTTACTGAAGTTAATATTTGTGTTTTTATGGGATGCTACACATGGTGCATTTTGTTCTTTACATTGCAATTGACTATTCCTTTTACCATACAGATAGAACATTATACGTTGTATTTTTCTGAATATTTTATACTTCTTATTCAGTGATAGTCATTGACCGAAACTAGTTTATAACTAAGGTTAAAAAAACTAATGATTTTAAAATGAATTTTAAGAACTTCGTTTATGAGTTTGGAAATCATTGTTTCCTTTTGGGAGGCAGCGAACTGATACAATTTTTAAATATGAAAACATAAGTCTAATTTCCAAAAAAATATGCACTTTATTTGGTAATAAGGTGACCGGTTTCGATCTTATACTAAGATCATCCTCAGATCGATTTGTCTCACGTTTGTCTGAGACTGATCTTAGTACTCGTATAAGATCGAAACCGGTCCCCTTATTGTGAAATATAGTGCATAAATGTTTTTGCAAACTAGACTGATATGTTCATATTAAAATATTTCTTTTCTCCCGAATTCTGTCCAGAACGTTCTCATTTGTTACGCAATGTACACGTCTAATGTTCAACATCCTCCTGTAGCACCAGTTTCAAAAGGTTCTATCTTCTTACTGCCTGAACTAACAGATGAAGAAGAGACAGGGATAAAATAACTGGTATAAACTAAAAACGCCGGCCGCGGTGGCCGAGGGGACTGAGGCGCTCCAGTCACGGTCTGCACAGCTACTACGGTCGTGGGTTCGAATCCCCCCTCGGGCATGGATATTTATGCCGTCCTTAGTCTTAGTTAGTTCATAAGTAGTTTGTAAGTTTATAGTCCCATAGACTATACAAACATTTGAAACTAAACAACCTCAGAAACAAAGGTGAAACATAGACCTACTGTCGGCAGAATGTAAAAGACTCTCTTGCTGAAGGTGAAAGACGAAAGTGAAAAGGCTGGTCTCAGGCTGAATGTGAAGAAAACTAAAATTATGGCAACTAAATCTATCAATTCATGGGAAATCTAAGGAGAAACCATGGAGGTACTGCCCACGTTCAGTTATCTTGCTTCCCAGAACTCTTGTGATGGCGACTGCATCCACGAATTCAGGAGACACTTGGTAGAAATACGATGTCAAACCTTGAGAGGGTTGTAAGGTCCAGAGATATAACTTTAGCAATAAAGTATTGTGAAGGCTATGGTCTTGCCAGTTGTATCGATTTGAGACCTGGACCATTAGATAGGCTGAACAGCGAAGAATTGACTCCTTTGAATTAATGTGCTAGAGGAAAATTCTTAGATTCCCATGGACGACAAAGAGAACCAACAGATTAATTTTAGAGCAAATAAAACCAGATTGTTTCCTGGAAGGTCTAAATTAAAACAGAAGCTAACTTATTTTGCGCACATAATGCGAAGACATGCCTCACTGCAAAAATATATTAATGCTGAGGAAGATCTAAGGCACGAGAAAAAGACTTTAGACGATGATATGGAAGATGGCAGCACAGAAGTAACGTGTTCCAACCTGGAAGGTCTACGGGAGAAAGTGCACGACAGAGAAAATTGAAATACTTTGGTTCATGGATTCACGAAGAGTCAAAACCGAGTAAACGAATAGAGAGAGAGAGAGAGAGAGAGAGAGACAGACAGAGAGAGAGAGAGAGAGAGAGAGAGAGAGAGAGAGACAGACAGACAGAGAGAGAGAGAGAGAGAGAGAGAGAGAGAGAGAGCGAGAGACTACGCGCAATGCTGCCACAAGAGACTTATTTATGTATGTACTGGTACTTAAAGATGCTGGCGGACAACAATCAACTTTGAACGTACGAAGGCTACACTTTACCAGTCATCATGTACTTCTACAAGTTGAGTATTCTTTAACCAGCCCAAAAATGTTCGTGTCGGAACGCAAGGGAGCGAGTCTCAAGACATATATGCATACCCCGGAATGGTCAGCGTTTCATTCGCACTTCAAGCGCACATTGACTGACACATAACGAGCAGTGGCGTCCTTTATCCAAGACATCTTGCCACAGCATCAGTACTTGACTGCATAGTATAAAACTGTCAAGAGCGAAACATTTATTAGATCTCATAAATTGCAGACATTAGCTGCATTTGTAATTGTAGTTCTCCATCAGCTTCAAATATTAGAAGAACATACGACTATAGTGTCGAATGGTAATCAGACGTTTGTCTAATACAGATCAAACCATTGAATGCCAGTAGAGCGGGAGTATGTTTTATAATAAGCATTTCTAAAATAACTGTTGGCCCATTGTAGTCCCAGAAGTGGTAAAGAAGTGACTGATCAAATTTGGAATGCCGGCCGCGGTGGCCGAGGAGACTGAGGCGCTGCAGTCACGGTCTGCACGGCCACTACGGTCGGGGGTTCGAATCCCCCCTCGGGCATGGATATTTGTGCCGTCTTTAGTATAAAGTAGCTGATAAGTAGTTTGTAAGTTTAGGGACTGATGACCCCGTAGTTAAGTCCCATAAGTTTAACAAACATTTGAACATTTGAAATTTGGAACATTATTTTACAAACGTTTCGTCTTCTATCTCAAAAGTAGAAACGCCCTGGGCAACGTATTTATGTGCTTTTTTACATCCTTCCAAAGAATTTCAGAAAATTCCTTCATCTGACATTACTTACTCTCTTTCTCCGCATGTTCCAATGATTGCAAATAATAGTACAGTAGAACCTCTCAAACTTGACACAATGTGGACTTAAGGGTTGTCGAGTTTTGAGGTTCTCGAGTTTTAGGGAACTTAAATAAAAATAACTAGGAGTTGAATAAAAACGCTTATTTAGAGAATTAAAATAGTACATTTATTGATTTATTATATACAATTATATATTTATATCAACATTTATAAATTACAAAAAAAAAAAAAATTAAAAAAAAATTGAGAGAAAAGGCCTAGTAGAATCTGAAAATACATTGTTCATTACAATTACTACTGAAGTTGTTTATGCTGCTTATAAAACGTCCATCACAGTTAGTTATGGGAAGTTTTCTGAACACTAGAAGGAAACAGTAAAAGAAAACTTACTGGAGTCGTTTCAAAAAGCCTGTGATTGAAGACTGCTTTTCTGTCTCCACACCGCGTCTTGCAGCTTGATCACGGAGTCGCCTGAGGAACAGAATCTCCATTCAAGTCGCATTTTGCTGCTCTAAGTACTGCAATGTCCCTTTAACAAATTTCACAGCCTCACTGTGGCTAACTTTTCTTTTTTGTCGATGGTCCTCTTCCTCTTCTTCTTCCGAATCGTCCCCTTCTACGTCACGCCCTTTGACAGCTGCGATGATTTCATCTTCTCCCAATGGTTCCTTTGCTCCATCGAGATCCATCCAATCATTGACATCATTGCTTGAAGACTCTTCACACCCAGGGATTTTTTTCATGAGTTCAATCAAGTCGCTATTTTCAGATTGATTCCATCGTCACGCGACAAATCATTGCCTGCGTGATCTAGAAGTTTCCTCCAAGAACGAATGAGGGTTATGGTCACAAGCTCGCGGCCTCACGATAAGGAAAGTGGCCACAGAAATTCCGGAACGTGTGCAAACAACAGCCCGCCCCAGCTGGGCAGGTAAAGGGTGCGTTGAAGGACATTGGAAAACCCAGAAACCTAGTCTGAGTCTCTAGCGTTCTCAGGCGCCCTATGTACTGATGGAAAGCTTTACGTTATGGGCGGTGTAAAAAAAAAAAAAAATATTAATTCACCAGCCCCAGCTGGGCAGGTAAAGGGTGCGTTGAAGGACATTGGAAAACCCAGAAACCTAGTCTGAGTCTCTAGCGTTCTCAGGCGCCCTATGTACTGATGGAAAGCTTTACGTTATGGGCGGTGTAAAAAAAAAATATTAATTCACCAGCCCTGTCGAGTTTTACGGAATGTCGAGTTTTCGGGAATCGAGTTTGAGAGGTTCTACTGTACTAAAAACCATGAAAAATAGTACAAAATTTTTAAACTTACCGTATCACACATATGTTATAAATACAGATAATTAAAATTAATAGATATCAGTTGTGTGTGTATTAGATTCGGGGAAAAAATACATTATAAGTTACACTGCCGAAAAAATAGTACACCTGGAAAGGCGACGTCGAGTTTGATTTGATGACGGCAGTTACCGGCCTGATAATAGTTGCCAGAGCGCCATCTGCATGTTCCACGTGATATCAAAGTGTAAAGCAAACATGCGCCGGGCATGGTGACGCACTCAGGCTTCCTACAGCCAACTTAGCGAGTTGGGCTTACGAGTGGCATGATGGTCTTTTCGGACAAATTGGACGTGCTGTGTCAGTTGTGCGACGATGCTGGTTGCAATGGTCACGTGACAAGATTCTGGACATCCAAGCACTCAGACGTCCGCCGAGAATGTCGTACCTTAAGAGTAGGGGTGTCAGATGGCACAGCCGCCACGGCACGGATAAGGGGCACCGGAGCACCGGAGCAGTGGGATGCGGCCGGCCACGCGTACCTGCAGGCCGTCTGCCACAGCGACGTGGACCACTCGGCTGGTGCCGCCAGGGGATCGCCTGGAACGTGGAACGCCGGCCAGTGATGATACTGCATGTATGCAAGTGATGGTCGTTTGTGCCTACAACGTATACCAGGCGAGCGTTGTCTCGTGGGATGCACCACTCCAGGCCTTACGGTCTAGGATGCAATAAACTACAACTCGTTCACCTTTGGCTATTGTGGAGGGAATGCAGACCAGCAATCGGTACATACAAAATGTTGTAAGATCCGATGTTGTTACATTGTTGAGACAGGCAGGTGACGTGTTGTTCCAGCAAGATAAAGGTCGCCTACAGACTGCACATGAAGGCCAGTGTGCTTTGAAAGAAGTGCAGCAGCTTCCTTGTCCAGCACTACCTCTTCTTGTACGCTTCGTCTGTCCAATATATCCGTCGAGGATCGATGCGTTGAACTCCAGAGGCACACACGATTGATGTATCCGAGCAAGTCGGCGGTCGCTGAATATTGTTTGTCTGGCAATCATGCGATGGAGTATGAACGCACTATGATTCTGGTACAGACGTAAAGGTACTGGGACTGCGTCGTTAGAGAGGCTAATGAAATTCGCAAAAGTGACGACCTCATAAACCGTGACTGTGGCTATAATCTTAGCAAAGCTATGGGGAACCCAAAGCTATGGGTTAATTAAGAGTAAATCTAGCAAACGTAACGAAGTGACGACCACGGCGGACAGAGCCCTCACATCGACGTCATCTCAGACACCGTCGCAATCGGTTCCACTGCGCGACCGCGGCGCGAGGCGCGGAGGGGTCGCTCCGCGTGCCGAGGGTATTTAAATCGCCCGCTACCGGGCTAGGACCCAGTTCCCTTCGAGCCGCCGTAGCGTGCGTATCTCCGTGCCGGTGCGTTTCCAGGAGCTCAGTCCGTCAGTTCACCTGATGATGGCGACATGTATGATCGCCCAAATATTGTGCCTGTTGGACACTATAGACCGGCATTACACATGTGGATATTTTGATTATCAAATACGCCGGGAGAAACTAAAGAATCATAATGTGTATGTTGTCCTTAGGTTAGTTTAACTTAGGTTAATTAGTTTGTAAGGCTAGGGACTGATGACCAACGTAGTTTGGTCTCATAGAATTACAAACATTTGAACATTTATTGAATACTGTATAATTGTTAGCTGTGTATTCTGGAGAGGACGCCTTAAAACCAAACCCAGAAGATATTTACGATTTTTTTAGGTTAATTACTTGGAAATAAAGAAAAGTGAATGGAGACGTGGTACTGCAATCAAGGCTTCGCTGTAATAGCAACGTTTCTAAAGGCTAAAACCAAAGCTTTATCAACATTTTTTATTAGCAGAAAAGTCATCGAGAAGATGTTAAATATTACAACTAGTATGAGAGAGTTATTTCAAATACTGAAGGGAAGAGAAATAATCCGACAAGTATGATGAATCGGAATGTCCAGGTAATAGAAATTACAATGAACAAGAAGACGTCATAACCGTTGGCATAGCATAAGTATTAAAACTTAATGCACGCCATAAAGACTGGAAATCTTGTGAATAAATTTAATGGGGATGTAGACGATCCAAAGTCAGCTAAAGGTATCCGTACATGTGTCATTCTCCAAACGTCTCCCAGCCCTAATTCAAAATTTCACAATTTGAGCCGAAAGTAAGTTAAATAGGATAATATTTTGTAAGCGATAAAAAGGAAGAACAAAGAGAACAGAAAACATAAATTTACCCAGAAAAAGTAGGGAAACTGTACGATCGAAGCTACAACATCTCTACATTCACATCGAAGTGGGAAATAATCGCAAAATCACATCATAGTAATTGAAGAACTATTGTACCTCAAGGCACTAATTACTGATAATATGACATCGATGAAGGTAACCATCATAATGAAAAAAAATCGCACTGTAGTGTTTTACGGCCCACTTTATCTTTGTCTGTATTTATGATTATTTTTGCAAATATTTTGGAGGAAAATAATCAAAATATAAATAATAAATAATTATGGACGTAACGATTACGACGCTGCTATTGTGATAATATCTATGCACCCAACACGTAATATTCTTTCTGCCCATATTTTAACAAGCATCCAATTTTTTGTATGTGCATTTATTTTTAACAAACATAATCGTTTTTGAACTTTTACCTCTTTAAATTATTATTTTAATATCTCTCCTACTTTTTCATTATCCTTTTACGTTAAAATATTATCACCTGTCTTGCGTTCGTCGTTTGTTCTTTGCCTGTACTGGTTACGAATGACGATAGCCTGGAAGGAACGTAGCGTACATTTGGCATTCGGAAATCAATCGCGTGACATTCCTCGCCAGAAACCTTGCCCGAAACTCTTTTTTGCATACGCCATCTTGCTTTGTGTATTCGATGATTTTCTTATTATATCTCAAGCGTTGTCATTTCAAAGCAATGGCACACTCAAAACTGTAAAAAATGCTTTGTTCTTAGGACAATGAGTTATAATCAAACGTATAAAAGTGCCATGTTAACAAATAACACCTGCCATCGATTGTACGAAATTTACGGATTACTGTCGCAGCTGTTCGGCGTAGTATAATGGGCGGCGAATTAGTTTGTTATGTACGAACATGTTAGACGGTGGTTCGAAACTTGCCGGACACGGTGGCTCAGCGCGCTCGCAGAAGGTTGTCTACGTGGTAACTCAGCGTTCTCGATCAGAGGGCTCGACGCCCTCTGTAACGAAAAAAACTGAGTGAACGTCGAAACAATGAAAACAAAACAAAACAAAGGCCGCAATCGACCGATCAAACAGAAAAACCAATGAAAAGAGAGAAAAAGAAGAGGGTACATCGCCATCTGTAATAATAAATAATAAAAATAAGAAAATAAAAAAAAATTGTCTTTGGCATTTTTTCTTTGTATTTTATTTTCATCTTGATTCCAGGTAGATTTTCGCACACTCTAGTAAGTTGAACACAACTACATTCTGCAATATTCCGATTTGTTCAAAGGTAACAGCGCTTTCTCTGAAAAGTGCATTTGTTCTATTTTCAGAGCATGTCGTAAAATAAGTACCATAGAATACAAAACACGGACTTTATGTAAATAAACTGGATTGATACTGTCGTAATGACTGTTGTATATGACGTAATGATAGTGATAACTTTGTATATAGATTAAATACTAGAGTTATGTGGAATTCAGTATACCACACTTATTCAGTTTCTTATTTTACCTATAAATAAAAACATAGTCACGGTTTGAAACAGAATATTTGCTCTTTATTTTATCGCAGAACAAAGTAACATGAACAAAGTCGTATCTGAACTACAGAAAAAGTAATACAATCTATGTTAAAAGCGTCCGTCGCAATCATGCCAAAGACAAATATTCTTGTAGACGCATTGATTCTAATTAATGACTTTCAACATATTCCATGAATAGTGTATAACTGCTTAGAAAAATAAAGAAGCAAGGTAATTTATTGTGATGTATACACTTCCCTTCCATTTCGTTAAGGAACGACAGTTGCCACAGAAATCTAGGACTTCATTTATATATGAAGCTACCAGTATCAGAACGTTGTTTAGAACATTCATTATTACAGTATCCTCCTAATTTATGTGCATATCCTTTAGAAGAACATTGTTCAGTTCGCTATTACATATTTCACGGCATGTTCACGAAATAGAACAAACGCAAATTTTGGAGGGAGTAAGCTGACACAACTCAGAACATTGAGCTATTAAATTGATAAGGTTGCGGGAAACCCTTTTAAGAGACAAGGCGAATAATAATAATAATAATAAAGGGTACTGTCGGGTTTGGAAATACCGATCGTGTGCATAACAAATGTTCAAAATGTTCGTAGAGTCTATGAGACTTAATACGGGGCGATCAGTCCCTAAACTTACAAACTACTTATGAAGTACTTACGAACTAGGACGGCACAAATATCCATGCCCGAGGGGGGATTCGAACCCCCGACCGTAGTGGCCTGGTAGACCCTGACTGGAGCGCCTCAGTCCCCTCGGCCACCGCGGCCGGCTGTGCATAACAACCTACCGCGCTGCCCACTACTCTACGAAGAACAATTACGACGCTGTTCCTTAATTCTTATTGCTGGCAGTTGTTAACTGCCATAAACTAGAATATAATTTAGCGTGCTAAGAACGACGTGTATTTGTTAACTCTTCATTGCGCCATTGCTTTGAAGCGCTTAAGCCGTTGTTTTCATTTAAATTTCGAACTGTCAAAAGACGATCGCAAAGACCCATTTTTAGTGTTACTATCGTTACCTAAAGTGGGCCAAAAAGGATGAAGTCTTGTTAGTTAAAGATGGCTTTTATATATTTTAAACTGAACATTAACAACGTTTAATTTAGTGGAACACATAATTTGTACATTAATTAACTACCTCTTAAGTCTTAGATGCCTCTTCTCACTGAAGAACATAGATTAAAAGTTGGAAAGCGCATGTTGTATTTTATGTGATTTACTCAGAGATTCTTGCTAGGTAAATGTTATCAGTATCGATACGTTATTTACTAATTGACGTCAGAACTATTGAAGAGCGTGCAATGTGAAAGGACATTAATACTCAGCAAATGAATGTAGTAGTTCACTCTATTCCTGAACTGCCATGCTCTAGTGCGTAAAACCGTGTTCACGCGGCTGTTAGAAAATGGTTTCCCAGTAAGACGTCCCATGTAGGCAGAGTGCTGGGCAGATAGATGTACCCGCAAACTTACTGCTGCCTCAAGTCTGGCAGTTGTCGGCGATCAGTCGTCGTGGCTCACCTTGACTGTCCGATACCACCCGTCGGCTTTGACCAATTGCGTCATGTATTGCGTCATTTTGTCATAGACGTGTTTCTGTTTGTTTATTATTAGTCAAAATCAAAATGTTCAAATGTTTGAAAATCTATCGGACCAAACTGCGTGGTCATCAGTCCGTAGCTTACAAACTACTTAAACCTACGTAAACTACCCTAAGGGCAACACACACACCCATGCCCCAGGGAGGACTCGAACCTCCACGGCGAGCAACCGCGCGTTCCGCAGCGAGACGCTTTAGACCGCTCGGCTTCTTCACCGCGGCTATTATTATTCACTGATTATATTGTAATATTTATTAGAATGCATTATTTATTTATGCGGTTCGTGTTGACGAATTTTACGTTTAGTTTTTGTGTAATAAAACATTGTGTCAGAGGCAATATTTATTAGAATGCATTTATTTATTTACCTACGCGTTTTGTGTCTGTGAGCATATTAAACATCGATCTGTCCGCATCACGCGAGTTTTTCCCCTTTATTTGCTTTTTTTTTCTTTAATATTACACACCACATTTATCTGGGAATTCCTGTGACTGCAGTGAAAGATAGATCTGTCTGCATCCCGCGAATTTTTGTTTATTTATTTATTTATTTTTAAACTGTATAATGAAGATTGACGTCGCACTTAACATTTTTGGAAGCATTTTTCTCTAAACACACTCCGTTCCCTTCGGCTTCATTAGTTAACAAAAGAAAATCGTAAAACGTAACTTCACTTTTACACTTCGCTTGTCTCTCGCGCCTTCATTATTACAATAAATAAATAAATAAATAAATAAAGTAAAAAAAATAAAAAAAGCTCTTCTGGTGCTACATCGTATTCAAGATCTTCAGTAAACGAGCAGGTATTCAGGGTGACTTTGCGTCCTACATTGTCTGGAAGTGCTGTTTACATACAGTGAAACGTTATCATTGCATGTTTCTGTCGATGATTCATTTTTATTTCAATATTGCTATTTCTATTGCTTTTCTATTTAGAATCTCCCCGCCCAAAACCCCTTAATTTCCTCGATAATCCCGTTAAATTCTTTTACTTTTTCGATTACATTTATATTTGTGTAGTTGTTTATTCCATGTTGTTACTGACGGACCGCGAGGGAGCAGCCGAGCGGTCTCCCGCGCGACTGACATAAAATATTGTGTTAATTTTAACTGCTCAAGGACCTTCTGTAAGCTAGTCACAATTGAAAGTTTCATTTTATTTTTATTTTGCCTTTCCTGAAGTGCAAAGAAATATTAATAGTTATTTTTATGTGCACAATAAAGAGCACCACATAAATAACCGACATGTCTTATGGTATTACTTTCTTTATTAAAATAACGTCTGAACATATGTGTATGAACATATCCATGGCCTCCAACAAAATACATCTGTTCATAAAATGGTTGATACGTACATAATGGAGAAAGCTTTTGACAATGTCGACTGGAATACACTCTTCCAAATTCTGAAGGTAGCAGGGGTAAAATATAGGGAGCGAAGAGTTATTTTCAACCTATACAAAAACCAGACAGCGGTTATTAGAGTTGAAGGGCAAGAAAGGGACGCAGAGGTTGGGAAGGGAGTAAGACAGGGTTGTAGTCTTTCCCCAATATTGTTCAATCTGTACATTGAGCAGACAGTGAAGGAATGGAAGGAGAAATTTGGAGAGGTCATTAAAGTACAGGGAGAAGAAATAAAAACATTGCGGTTTGCCGATGACATAGTAATTCTGACAGAGACCGCAAAAGACCTGGAAGAGCAATTGAATGGGATGGAAAGGGTCTTGAAAGGAAGATATAAAATAAACATTAACAAGAGTGAAACGAAGGTAATGGAATGCAATGTCAAAAAATCAGGCGATGCTAAAGGAATAAGATTAGGTAATGAGACAATAAAAGTAGTAGATGTTTTTTGTTGTTTGGGTAGCAAGATAACTTCTGATGGCCGAAGTAAAGAAGATATAAAATGCAGAATGGCTATGGGAAGAAAAGCGTTTCTACAGAAGCGAAACTTGTTAACATCCAATATTAACTTAAATGTTAGGAAGTCCTTTCTGAAAGCATTTGTATGGAGTGTAGCATTGTATGGGAGTGAAACGTGGACGATAAGGAGTTTAGATAAAAAGGTGATAGAAGCTTTTGAAATGTGGTGCTACAGACGAATGATGAAAATTAGATGGGTAGATCACGTAACTAATGAGGAGGTGCTTAATCGAATCGGGGAGAAAAGGAGTTTCTGGCGTGTCCTGACTAAGAGAAGGGATAGATTGGTTGGACACATTCTGCGACATCAAGGAATTGTCAACTTAGCATTAGAAGGAAGTGTATGGGGTAAAAATCATAGAGGGAGACCGAGGGACGAATATAGTGAGCAGATTCAAAAGGATGTAGGTTACCGAACGTATTCTCAGATGAAGAGACTTGCACAGGACAGGGTAGCGTGGAGACCTGCATCAAACCAGTCTGCGGACTGAAGACCACAACAACAACAACAACAACGTACATAATTTTCATTCCGCTTGTGGTCTTATGTATAGCGTCCAAACCTAGTAGTTCTACGTCTGACGTTGTATTTCTCGTAAATTTTAACACTGATAATGGGTAGTCAGTAGCTGAAATCTGGATTTACTTGCACAATGATTTAAAATCAACGAAGACTATCGGGTCTCAATTCGTACAGTCGTGTGGCACACAGTCCTCCAACGTCGAAGGTAATTTGATTCCTATTCGCGCTTCTCTGCAAAAGTGTCACTCACAAGGGAATGGTCAGTCTTGTCATTTCGAAACCTGTGTTGCTATTTTTACCACTGTGAGTTAACATTGAAGGAAGTCTGTATGCATACTGTTAGCTGCTGACATGACCTGGAAGTCTGTAAAAACTTTTATGAAGTATGACATTATTGTCGCATAGTTTCCACGCTTATAACTGCCTGTTGTACTACCCTGACCTCTCTCGCTACGTTATACCAACGCCATCTAGGGACAAGGTGGCCTTAGCTACGCGCCGCTCTCCTGCCACAGCAGTGAGAGAGCTGATTCGTCCAGTGAAAACGATCGTACGATAATTAAGAAATACTATAATAATAAATTCGTTGACAAATGTAGCTGATATGTTATCTACAACATTCTTTCCAAATAGCAATGAAATAGAGAAAAATACATATACGGTTTAGAAGACGTCAAACTTTTATTTCTTGCAATTACCTAAAAAATGCGAAATATTGATACAATGTTCAAAACATAGGTTTTTTGTGCACCAAGAACATACAAGCAAACACGATATATGACAGCCCTGTGAATCACAGATGTTGTTAGACGTCCTTAGATAAAACTCGGCGGGTGTTAGGAAGGAATCAGGCGTAATATCAGTATATTTCGAGGCGTGCCATGCATATTTAATGACATTTTGAAATAGCGAGGAGGAAAACAGATAATGTACGACAGATTGCAACTTGAGAATACTATCACGGTGATAGGAAACTGCAGTGATTTGCACACAATACTTTTCTATAAAATGCCGCCGGCCGCGGTGGCCGAGGGGACTGAGGCGCTTCAGTCACGGTCTGCACGGCCACTACGGTCGGGGGTTCGAATCCCCCCTCGGGCATGGATATTTGTGCCGTCTTAGCTCGTAAGTAGTTCATAAGTAGTTTGTAAGTTTAGGGACTGATGACCCCGTAGTTAAGTCCCATAAGCTTTACAAATATTTGAACATTTATAAAATGCCTTCCACTGGCGTAAAAATTCTCTGTCTAATGGTTGAATTGCGTTCGTCGTGCCCGGTGGAATCTGAAGTGTCTCTACTTCTTTGTCAGGGTGAGCTCGAAATACAGCTTTTAATGAATCAGAACTTTTATGACCCGATCTCGAATCTAGATGGAGAAGAGATTTGTTCCCGCAGAACGAAAGAAAAGAATGACGCATCAAAAGTGTAACGTTATCATTTCCCATTTTTTCGAGACTTCGATGGGTCTACCACAAGATTGTCTGCGTAGAAAATTGTTTGACGCGTGGTCCAAAACGTCCAGTTGGGTCTTGAAGATACACATATAGTTTAGGCAGCAATGAACCATCCAGATTAATTATGGGCATTATAGTGTATGAATGGGTGAGTGCAGTCGTGGACTGCCCAATTTCCTCAATATGTTTTTCACCTTTAAATGATAGTGTTCTTTTCGCACGCATTGCTTTTTGAAAACGTGACTGATCTGCATTGTAAATGTAAGATTCATTAAAACTGGCGATATTATTTTTTACAGTCGCAAGAGGAGCTTCTATCATTTCCATTTGTGTCACTTCATTTTCCGATCTGTTTCTCGATACAAATTTTGTTATTTTTCGTGCCACAATTTTATGTGATCTTTTGAAGCGACTAATCCAACTTTGAGAAGCTGTAAATTCCTTAGCGCCTATCGCGTTGGCAATCTCTAACGCCCAATCACGCAAAGTTGTGACGCTGACACTCAATGACTGTCGTCTGACATCGGTAAATTGCTCAAAAAGTCGCGCATTTATCTCTGTCGCAATTTACAGTCGACTCTTTCGTCGTCCACCGACTTCCTTTATCCATCTATACAATTCACGTTCAGAACGGACAAAGCGATACCTTTTTTGAACAGTACTGACACGTAGGCGTCTTTTACCACTTTCATTCAACCAATACTTCACCGCTTTTTCTTTGTCTGGTAATGTAATTGTAGTTGCTGTTGTTGCTTTCGGAGATAATGATGATCGTAGGTGGCACTGTCACTCGAAGAGTCGTCATGTGTGCAACTTTATTCCGTTTCTTCACCGTCTGTAGATTCACAGTCTGCAATATCGAGTGTTTCAGTCGTTTCTAGCCACAAGTCTGCGCTATTTACATGCTCGTCTAGAACTTTAACTACCATGTCCTACATCATATAGTCTTCACGCGTATTTTCTGTGGATTGCTTCATTTGGCGTCTGTGGTATATCTCCATGGCAAGCAGCAAAATATTTACAAGGTTTGCTGTGAGATGAGATTGAATGTTCACCGGAGTATAGATGTAGATGTCCAGAATATCTTTCACATCTCTAACCAGTTTCAGTATGTTTTGAAATACGTACCAGAAATGAAAAGGAAGTGCATGCCATAGAAAAGAATATTCCTTTTCCCTTTTCACCAAAATCGTGCAACGATATTCCTCTTTAGTGAACGCCGCGATAAGACGGCCGCCGGCCGCGGTGGCCGAGGGGACTGAGGCGCTTCAGTCACCGTCTGCACGGCCACTACGGTCGGGGGTTCGAGTCCCCCCTCGGGCATGGATATTTGTGACGTCCTTAGTTGGAGCTAGTTCATAAGTAGTTTGTAAGTTTAGGGACTGATGACCCCGTAGTTAAGTCCCATAGACTCTACAAACATTTTTTCTGATACTACGTTTCCTTGCCCTCGTTTTACTCTTGTTAATGTTCACTTTACATCTTCCTTTCAAGACACTGTCCATTTATTTTAATTGCTACTTCATGTCCTTTGCTGTGTTTGACAGAATTACTATGTCATCAGCAAACCGCAAGGTTTTTATTCCCTCTCCCGGGACTTTAATTCCCTGTCCAAAATTCCCTTTGCATTTATTAACAGCTTGCTCATTCGTCTATAAATAATTCGTGTTAGTATTTTGCAACCATGACTTATTAAAGTTGTAATCCTGTAATTTTCACATTTGTCTGCGCTTGCTTTCTTAGGTATTGGAACCACTATATCTTTCTTGAAGTCTGAGGGTATTTCCCCTTTCTCATAAATTTTGCATATCAGGTGAAAGTAGTAAGTAGTAAGTTTAGGGACTGATGACCCCGTAGTTAAGACCCATAAACTCTATAAACATTTGAACATTTTTTTTTTGATAAGACGGCCGCACTCCCGACCATGCGCACAACGCTCACCATAACAACAGCGACTCGCCATTTCCAGCGGTGGCCAGCCGTCACAGCAAGCGCCAAGCAGGAAAAACAGCCATTTTCGTGATATTTTTAGGTGACTTCCAGGTCGTGTCAGCAGCTAACATTCTGTACATGTTTCGGCATGACAGGTCTGAGTAGCAGCGTCGCAGCCGCGAGTGCAGACGGCACGGCGCGGCGGGCGCGGTCTTCCGGCCGGTGTCGCGTGTCCAGCGGCGCGGCGGCTACCCGGATGTGGCTGTGGCTGTGGCTGGCGGCAGCGGCAGCACATGGCAGCGGCCGGCCTTGGTGCCCGCGGCTGCGGCTGGTGACAGCGCCGTGAAAGTCCGCGCGTCGAGCCCCGCCGCTTGTGCAACCCGGTCTGCCGGGTTACGTGGCCCGCGCCTCACGGCTGCCCCCTCAGCACATCCCGTCTAGAGGCGACAATTGCTGCACACACCTACGTATTCCTGTTATTGCTTATGACGCATTCAGTCAGACGCAAAATCACGCGTCGGTATTAGTCTCGTGTATGTGCTGCCACCGGTCGCATCACAGAAGGAAAGAAAGGGAAGCGTAGCATCCAACGCTGTTTTTGTGACCACTAACAAGAAGAGGATTTCGATTGATATTGCGTGGACCTTGTATATTGAAAACAAAGGGACACTAATCGGCTTCTTGCTAAGCACTCCTTAATTTTTTAAAAGAATCAAGGTCGAAGCTGTTGAACGACAGTCGTATTTTCATTCAATGCTCTATACCGAAACAGAGTCTAGAAACTGGTTTTGATATTAAAGTTACTATTTTTTTTTTTTTTTTTTTTTTTTTTTTTTGTGGTCAAGTACTGTGCGGATGTATACAGATGAGTATGCACTTGACCCTTCTATAGAGATGTTCTGGGGTGAATTTTAAACATTATTTCATATATGACATATGTCTATGACACAAATTGTTTTAGGGGGCATTTTTTTAACACAGCTTTGCCTTCGAAAATGATGTATGTCGAAACGCGTAAGGCTTTAATAAAATTCAACTGTGGTCCAGACAGATAAATTATTTGCAAGTGTATACGGATAAAATTACCATCCATACATCTTAACGACTTATGATGGAGTATGGTTATACCTTCATACTAAAAAAAACTGTATTAAAATTGAAGAACACATTCCTGACATGTAGACGAAGACATCTTTATATATAAATATAAATCCCTACTTCCCTTGGTCACGCCACAATTTCACAACGGCTCGACCGATTTATTTTTTTTTTTCTATTTTTTATTTATTTATTTATTTTTGTTCGTGATTCTAAGGACAAGCTATATTCTATTACATACAAATCTATAGTTTTGTTCCGATGTTTCTGAAATTTTTCAAGATTGACCAACAAAAGAAGAGAAAGGTCACTACGTAAACTTCGCATGGTGCACGGTGGAGGGTACTTCAGTTACGGAATTTCACAAAATACGTAGATTTGCTCCCATCTTAATAAATGTTTGAACACCTGACCGTTAAACCAAGTCTACATAAATTTTAGTGTGGTGCATAGCAAAGGGCAACTAGCAGAAACGTTTACTGTTTCACTGATCACCACGAAAGTTGATAGATACACGTGTGGTTTCCTAGATTGGGTGGGGGGAAGTATGTGAGAGCAATAGATGGATAGGGTGACTGGGGGAGGGGGGGGGGAGGGCAGGAGGAGATGGACTACGAGAGTAAAGAATAAGGTAATACTCGGACAACACTGAGGTAGTAATGTTATATGGACATGTGTCCGGCAAGGTTACTTTCCATTTTACACGTCATTGATTCCAAAGCAGTCACGAGGGGAAACATACAAGAACAGAACACACCAGATTACCACATGCTGATCTTTCTCGCATGAGATGTTCAACGTAACTTCGTGAGCATTGATACATACATCAACACGCCGTCGTCGTGAAATTTGGGTGCACGAATAAAAGTCCATTAGGTTTACGTTCGGAGAGAGCGGAGGCCGGCCAATTGATCCACTCGTAACTATCCATAAGCCACCGAATTTGTTATTATAGGCTGACGGTCACTAACACAATAAAATTAGCAGGTGATAAAGTACATGTTTTGGCGAATTTTCATATAACATTATCTTCGTCTACTGGTGAGGAGTGCGTCCTGCAATTTGTGCCTTACATTTTGTTACACAGTGTGTATTCGGAGTCTACAGAGTTCAAATACCCGTACTGGCATTCAGATTTGTATTTCCACAATTTCCCAAAATCAATACGTACAACTGACGTTAGTCATTCTTCAGGCAGGTCCGTTTAGAGTCCTTGACCCACAGTTTCCACTTGCAAGTGGTATTTCAAAAATTTCTTACTGTGCTATACACTTGAGGTGACAACATAAGAATCCGGTGGCAGTACCGAGATATGTCCGGCGCAGAATTGCCGCTGTGGGTTTTCCCTTCGTGTTTGCCGGAAGGTCAAACGTTAGCATACAACCTTCATTTTTCGCAGCCGCCAGCGAAAGTGCTGTATTTCCTAAAATACGTAACAGGCGTACAAGTTTACACGCACCGCGCTGTTTATTTGCGTGTTTATTCTTTATTTCCTGTAAGGAAATAAGGAGGACGAGCCAGTCATCATGCAGGTCTGAATGGACACCAGTACTTGTTTACGATCAGTCACTGAATAACATACGCTCGGCTATTCATGAGGCGACGTGGATACAAGAGGACGGTGCACCGCCTCAGTTCATTGTGAATTTTCGCAACAATCTCAGCGCTGAATTTCCTGGTAGCTGGATTGGAAGGGAAGGGACTGTTCTGTGGGGAGGACACCTGAGCTGAATCCCCTTGAGTATTTCCTTTGTGGAAAAGCCACTTGTGTGATTAATTTCCTGAATTGTAACTGATTTCGAGGTGATACGACATACACTAGGGATATTTCTCAAGATGTGTCAGAATCTTGTTCGTCGGTCTCACGCTTGCGTTGAAGTTCATGGCAGTCCGTTTAAGCAAATTTTGTAATATACAGTGCAAGCGATACGATAATTGTGCCAGTGATGGTACTTGCCGTTAACTCCAGCTAATGTGAATAAAAAAGTAGAAAGAACTGTGATTATATTCCTATTGTTTTCTTAAGCTGGCTTCTCCGAATCCACATTTTATATTAAATTGATCATCAAAACATTCTCTATGACCTAACTTTTTGCACGCTCTTGCGAAACACACTGTGTACGACATACGTCACAGGAACAAGGCGCTCTTTTGGATAACGAACCATGCCAACGGAATTTTTCTTTTCTTTGGATTGTCTCTTCATTCCGACGATTGATAGACTGAGTTCACTGTCATTACGAAACATATCACTCTGCTAATTAATGTTTCTCGTTTAGAATATATTTTTGAACTTTGTATTTTATACAAATTATTTCTCTCAAACAACTTACTGGCAGCATATCCGTAAGTTGTTTGAAAATTCATTAAGCCGGGAAAAATTAAGGTTTCACAAATTATTGCTCGTTATATATCTATGTGTAAAGGGATTTTTAAATTGATTTAGATACTTATCCTTCAGTGTGTTATTTTCGTTTTCTATCTAACTTACGATTTTCTTAAACTTATCTTACTACGTAAAGGCTTCTATGATGGTGCTTTTTTTTATTTCCCTTGTAACTGGAACAAAATTTTTACAAGTGTTGTTATAATGATACACTAAAGTACACTATCATAGCCGAGCACTTTGCACACGAGGATACGGTCCATCTGTTAATGCGGTTTAGAGTTGTCCTCAATTTCCTTGGGAGTTTGAATCTATCGAGATTTTTGGTGTGGTCGTCCACCAAATTTCGGTTCTTGACTTCACATGCAGCTAATAGTTCTCTAAAAGATGTTTTCAAGTCAAAGCTTTGAAGTTCTTCCACAATTTTCCATATAGCTGACCTGGATTTAAGCCTATTTTAGGTGTTATATTTTAATGGGTAGAGGGAGGACTAGGTTTCGTACAATTTTTGTATATGTTCTTCGGGATAGCTGTGATCGCCTAACTTCAGGGGGCTCTATGTTTGTTGGGGTCTTACAGAACATGGATGAGGTAGATAGATGTCGATGCAAGATTTGCATGGAATAGGTTGTGTGAAGGACAGAGGAGAGGTGCAGCTCCACAATTCGGCCTGTTTGTAGTTAACAGTTTTAGTCTACTGTGGGCTTTCTGTTGGATGGTTAGTAGGTGAGGATTCCATGTTAGTTCCTGGTCGAAGATTATCGTGAGATTTTTTACTGTGTTAGTTAGCTGGATAGGTCCTTCACTAATAGTAAGATACAAGTCGTGGATGTAGAAGGTTCAAAAATGTTCAAATGTTTGTAGAGTCTATGGGACTTAACTACGGGGTTATCAGTCCCTAAACTTACAAACTACTTATGAACTACTTACAACTAAGGACGGCACAAATATCCATGCCCGAGGGGGGATTCGAACCCCCGACCGTAGTGGCCGTGCGGACCGTGACTGGAGCGCCTCAATCCCTCGGCCACCGCGGCCGGCGATGTAGAAGGTGCGTGGTGTGTGCTACACTTATTGCCTGGGTTTTGATGGGGTTCGTTTCAAAGAGCCAGAGGTTACACAAGGACGTAAACTGAGTAGAGGTGGATTTGGAGAAAGTGTTGTAATTTCTTGACCGAAGGATAGAGGGCAAGGAGGCTCTGTCACTGATGGAGGTGGACTGGAGAGGGTAATTTTCGAATATCTTCAGTGTGAAGGTGGGGAGAGAGGATGGAGCTCTGGAAAGTCCTGCAGTGAGATGGAAGGTATGAGAAATATGAAGGGTGTGATAAGGTGGACACCGTTAATAGGAAGTGCATAACTCTGGAGACTGAATAGGAGACATGAAAACCATACACAGTCATATCCTTTTTCTAGGTCAAGAAGAGATGGATGGAGGATTTATGAGTATTGGGCTTTTGCAACAGGTGATGCTTAAGGTTTAGGAACTGCTCATCGCCAGAAAAAGAGTGATGGAAACCACTTTGGATCACATTAAGCAGGATATTTTGGTGCAGATTTCTTTGGATGAGACAGAAGAGGATGGGTTACAGTGTCTGGCTAAACACTGACGGGAGGCGGATGGGGCAATATGAGGAAATAACAGTTTGGTACTTTTTAGGTTTCAGGAAAAGTAGGACAGGATAGTATTATACAGCGTTTCTAGGGTGATGAGGAACGAGCATTCTCGGAGGTCCCATAGGTTATGAGCTATGACCAGAGGATGTGTTACGTTTTCTATGAACTATTTTTTGTGTTATTTACGTGCGTAGTGGGAGGTGGATGAAATTCCGGAGGGAGAGTAAGGATAAAGCATGAACGTGCTTGTATGTAGTGTCGCATCAGGGTACCTGTATTGGTGATTGTTTGGTGGGAATTGAGTCATGGGACTGGGTTTTGTGATTGATGTGTCGTATTCGAAGGTGTTCTAGAAAAAGCAATAGTTGTGGGAAGTGGATAAGTTGGTACAGGATGCGAGTTGAAAAAGGCACGCAAACGCGCTAGGCGAGGCAGAGTGCATATCTTTCCAGCATTTGGAGGGACTTGTAGAATTTGGGAGAGGCGGAGATCAGGTCAAATCAGCATAGGTGAGGATGGGACAGATAAGGCTTTTATAGGGGAGAATAATGTTAGAAGGTGGAGATTCCAAGGTCTGCCTATGAATAACTTGTAGTTTCAGGCGCTTTCGAGCTTTTTCTTGGATTGTAAGGTGATGTTCATGTCATGCTAGGTTTCTATTGAGGGTTAATCCGAGATTCTTTATTGTGTTAGAAGAATGGGTTCTTAATGGAGAGATGGAAATCCGGACGCCTGAAGCGCAGAGTGGAGCACTCCAAGATGGTGGTTGGCTTTTCTGTGAATTTATTTGGCGCTCCCATTTACTATAGCATTGGACCAATAGATTCAGGTGGCGTTGGTGGGATGTTAGAGGGAGTTGAATGGCGTGCATAGCTAGGTCGGCGATGTCGTCAGCATACTGCAGAAGGTAGATTGGGGTGGTGGTTTGGGAATGTCTGCAGTGTGCAGTACACAAAGAAGGGGTGGAAGGACGGGGCGCTGAGCCACACCAGCAGTGGGGTGAAACATGCGACAGCAAGAATGGTACGCAGGACAGTGGTGAAGGAAGGTTGCTGTCAGGCAGACATCGTTATTAGGAAGTGGAAAGGTTTTTAACCTAAAGAACAATTCAGAATGCCGTAACTGGTCAAAGGATCTTTGGGTGTCAAGGGAAACAAATATGGCTAATTTCCTTTTACTTATTTCGTGAGAGAGGGGTAAGAGAGTTTTTGACAAAATATCCGAGAGTCAGCGATCTTTTATTATTCATTAATTAGTTGATCAGTCAATTATCGCGTTAATCAGTTCTGTAAATGATGCCCAGTTTCGTCCTGTTAAGTGGTCATCATCACACCCGTGTGGCTCTGACTCGACTCCACACAGTAGATTTGCGTTAGTCCCAGTTGGTAACTGCTCCAAAACTACCAAACAGAACTACCGCAGCTCTGCTGCGTGGAGTCAAGCTACAGCCACGCGGATCTGATGATACCCAAGTAACAGGCCGAACCCGGTCATCATTTAAAGAAATGATTACCGCGATTCTTGACAGGTAAACTAATTAAGAAATGGGTAACATTTAAAAGCTAGTCGTCAATAGAATAGTTGAGAATAGTTTATATGGAAGCCATAAGGAGTGTTTGGAATGGGTAGGTGGGAATCAAGGTGTTTATGGATTGGTAGGGTAAGAGTGGTTTCAGAAATTTCGCTGAAAACTGATAGGTCTATAGAATGGTGTCTGTGAATACATCGTGATGAAGTTACCGTGTAGTCTTAGTTATCTCGAAAATCATTTTTCTGTTCATGCCTCTTAGCTTCATTGTATTAGAACACGTTTTAAACACATCTGAAGATGGTTACTATGGACGGAAATCAAAGGATAACGACAATTTTTATGATAATGAACGAATAGTAATAATCGAAAGTAACATTAATGTGAAGATCGAGTCAGTTGAAGAGGCGTGATTGGCTGTTTGTAATGTCAGAGCATTTCATATATGTCGGGAGAGGAAGAAAACATATGTGTTCTCTGGAACAGTGTTTCGAGCCATTGCATAGCTCATTTCTATGGCTATCAGTCGCTTTCCCTAAGAATTCACGCTGCAGAAGGATGTTATCGGTTAATGATCTAGCTTGATCATGTGAAGCTGACGTATTTCCCGTTCGCTGGCGATAATGTGAATGTACCCGTAGGGAGAGAAGGATCGTGGTTCGCTGGAGCGTGGATACGATGTATCCTACAGCGGAGGATAAAGATAAACGGAGGCGATAGCGCAGCGCAACGAGCCCCAAACGCCGCGTTCCGAAGGCCTCCGCGAGTGCCGCGAGTTTCGACTTGGAGTGTCGAGTATAGCTCTGGGCTCTGGGCTGCAGCCGGATGTGGCCAGCCGCTCTGCTAGGGCAGACACGCCCAGACGTGTGCTCCCTCCCCTCAGCTTGCGGACAAAACACTCGACTTCATCCAGCGATGAGGGTCCATCCGGGATCGGCACTGTGGATCAGCCAGAGACTCGAAATCGAGTACCTGCCTTTCTGGGCACTGATCTGCTAGCTGGGTTATACACGACAGTCTGCTTGAATGTGCCTCTAGCTATTCTTCAATATCACTTTGCACCGTGTCCAGCTCTTTCGGAGAAGAAGCAAAAAATTGTCAAATTCCTTGAAGGTAGCAAGAGGTAGGCAAATACGATTGCAATAAAAGATAGCTCAAAAGAAGTTGCAGTTATGATTAGTAACACTCACCAATAACGGAAGTTACAAAGCAACTACGAATTTGCCAAAATCCTCAGACATCTTGTACATCACTGGAGAACCATATGGTTAGGCCAAAACTATAACGACCTGAGAAGTGCTTCATCGCTATATTTCACACTGTACTAGTTACTGTATCTTTGAGAGGAGAGCTATAACAACTTGGGTCTAGGTCTCTCGGAATTATTTGTCGCCCAGAGTGTTCGGTACACACGGAAGCAACAACTGCCTAGAGGAAGCGAGTAGGTAACTCTGAGACCAGTAATATATTGTTTTCAATACTGTCTCACGTCCACCTGTTAACAGTAGTTCGAATACAATGGAAAACTGTATTGAAATGGAGGAGGATCTGCAACGAATTGACGCTTGGTGCAGGGAATGGCAACTGAATCTCAATGTAGACAAGTGTAATATGCTATGAATACATAGAAAGAAAGATCTTTTACCATTTCGCTACACTACAACAGGTCAGCAACTGAAAACAGTTAATAACTTGTTATATCTCCGGCCCACAGTGTTAAAAATGTCGTATATTGACATAATGTGAAAGGATTGTCCAAACACTGTAATTAATTATTTATTTATTTATCACAATATATCTATCGGCATTTAAATGTTTCTGCAAAAACATTTTCTTATATGAGTATGTATCCAAATGCAACATCAATAAATTTTCGTAAATAACATTTTACAAATTTCACTTAGAAAGTGTGGAGTACGTACCGTATTTAGAGGTTGTTAATGCTTCAACTGATTATTTATTAGGTGATGATTTATGTTTGATTTCTGAATTGTAGGCAGTTACAGAATCTGTCAATACCTCAGAATACTATACGTTTACAAATATTTACAATTTTTTCTTTCAGAGAGAAACTTATAAGTTAATAGATATGGCATTATTTTCTTTATTATTTTTGTCGTCTATGTTGTTATTAGCAATTATAGTTTTAAAATTTTATTAGAAATTTTGGAGTATATTAGAGATTATACATTTATATTTGACATGGTTGTCTTTATTTCGTCGTTGGTTGATTTTAACATTATAGTACCATCTCTGATTTATGTAAGCTCCGTTACCCTTTATCCAGCATTAATTGATCAATAAAATTATCGATGTAATTTTTGTGTTTAAAATCGGTTTGATCGTTTAATAAATTGCTTGGGTCGCTAGTTGCGTGGTCACATACTTCAATTTCTTCTAGAATATTCATTTCATATCCCTTTTGTATTACGTGTAAAGCTTTGAGTGCGTTTTCTATAGTGCCTACTGAGTGATTTTCGGATTGCAAGTGCTGGTAAAAAGTAGATGGGTTTTTCTCACTCTTTTTTTCTTCTTCTTTATAACGAATGGTGAAATTACGTCCAGTTTGGCCTATATAGTATTTATTACATGAGTTGCAAGAGATTTTGTATATACCAGTATTTAGAAATTTAGAAGATTTTATCATGTGTGTGACGATTTTGCTTCTTATGGTGTGTCTGTTTTGGTACGAAAAAGTGATGTTAGTATTTCTAAAAAGTTTTTTCATTTCATTTGTGATTTTTCCTAGATATGTTGTACTAATATACGTCAATTTTTTTCTTTGAGGTTTTACCATGAAGACAAATATCATTTTGAGGAGCAACAGTAAACACAAATTTATTATCAGCAATACCTTACAGCGGAATAGATATAAGTCCGCAGTATTTGCGGAAGGATTGCGCTTCTGTCTCGCTGAACGATTCTCTTCATATGTCGAAAATCTTATGTTTATCCGTATTCCTGATATTCACTGTGCATTCGTGAAATGGTCATAGGGAAAATCCCCACCTCTTCGCTACTTGGGACATGCTGCATCCCATCTTCCGTGCGTCAACACAACGTTTAAACTCACTTAAATTTTTATGACCTGTCATTACAGCAGCAGTAACCGATATAATGACTGTTTGAGACACCAGTTTCTTATATAGGCGCTGCCGACCGCAGCGCCTTCGTTTGAGTGTTTACATATCTCTTTGTCTAAATATACATGCCTACACCAGTTTTCTTGGCTCTTTAGTGTATATTTCCAGTTGTAATATTAGTACATTATGCAATCTTGCTTCGTAGCTTATGTGTTCATGGCTTCTTTTCCCTATCACTAAACACGAGTTCAGTATCTGAAACATGTTACTCTAATTAAAAGTGTGAATCGGGTCGTTCTTGATGAAAACAAAGAAATAGGTAGTTTTTATTGTCTATGCATAATTTTTTTTTGCTAAAACTGATGTTAACTGATCGCTGAACATTTTATTGATGCCGTATGCTGTGCGAATGTCGTTGATAATACAATAGTGACGGTAGTTATTATATAACACACAAGCCTCTATAATTTCATAATAGGAAAATACTACAATATCTGATACTTAGTATGTCAAACCACAAAAGCAAGATTCACTTTTTTTGGACGATTTCACTTATTGACTTCTGGATATATCTTTCTCATCCAATGAAATTTCGAAGGAAAGCTTTTAAAATGTTTTTATGTGTACATTTCATGAACGTGAGACACAGTAAACTGAAGAGTTGCAGCGGTAAACCTATGGCATCGAAGTCCAGAGAGGTTATGGCCAATCACCGAAGATGGTTGCTTAGAATATACGATCTGCAACACATTATTAAAATTATTAGAGGGAGTAGTATGCACGGTACAATTGTCCGAGTTAAGTGTTTCAAACAGTTAAAAGTGCCCAGATGGGTAATTCAGATTAATCCGGGCTAGAGTCTAGTTTGAGTCTTGGTGTTTGAGCAGAGATTTCCAATTTAGTTTTTGTAATTCTGCTGATCGCGCCATTCCTGCAACTCCCGGTGTAGATGTAAGGCTTCAGTTTGTTTCCCGTCACGAAAAAAAAAAAAAAAAAAAAAAAAACATTTTTAAAGCGAAATCGATAGAGCAGTCCCAAATTAGTCTAGTCTGGTATTCGGTTTATCTAAATGTATTAACAGAGACAGAAAACACGACAGTTAACCAATACTCCGGAAGTGGCTGTGTAGCGCTTTCATAAGGCAGTAGCAGACGGCGCGAGGTGTGGCGTTACACGCGACGGGCAACTCGGACAAGGAAGACGGTGCGAACACATGTTTATCGACGCGACAGTGTAGCTGGCAACGGATGTATCTCAGTTTTCTTTCGGCCACACCGCAGTACACAATACTACATGTACACACCTTCAAAAGTAACAGACATGAGCCAGCCGCGGTGGCCGAAGGGACTGAGGCGCTCCAGTCACGGTCTGCACGGCCACTACGGTGGGAGGTTCGAATCCCCCCTCGGGCATGGATTATTTGTGCCGTCCTTAGTATTAGTTACTTCGTAAGTAGTTTGTAAGTTTAGGGACTGATGACCCCGTTGTTAAGTCCCATAAGCTATACAAACATTTGAAACAGACATGATTTTAGTAATAGGTAAGTTCTGCTAGCGTTAACTTGTACAAGCGCCCTGTTTAATTGTTGTTTCTGTAATATACAGTATCTTTCTGACGACGTACTACGAATTGAAGGAATGTGTAAAGAAGTCACTAGGGAGGCAGCACGGATGTACGCTGAAAAGTATCCGGAACGAGAACGGAGTCATCGTTGTGCAAACATGTTGCGGGCTGTAGTAAAACGAGCTCGAGACACTGGCGATTTGCGCCTGTCGAAACGCCAGCGCAGCAGGCCTGTGCGAAATCGTAACTGTGCCTTTACGTTGGATATGGTACATGAAAAATCCACACAGCGGAACTAGGACGCTCGCTTGGGAGTTAACAAATGTCACGTTGTACGGTGCATCGCATTTTGAAAGAAGCAAAATCACCCATGCCGCCGGCACGTGTACCCAAAGGCTTTCAGTGGATGACAAGGCCAACAGGCTAATGTTTTGTGAATGGGTGTTAAACCAAGCACCTGAGTTTTTTTAAACAGGCTCTATTCGCCGAGGAGTCATCGTTTTGCGGCACAGGCATGCCAAATCGAACTGCCCATCACTTTTGGGCCTGCGTGAATCTCGATTGATTGCATGAGGCAGATCATCAACACCGATGAACCGTCACTTGCTGGGGTGGTATCATCGGTATGCTTCATTTCTTTGAAGAGGCAATTTACACCAATTTCCTTCAGATCGAACTGTCTGTTCTGATCGACAATATTGATTTAAGAACGAGGCAAATGATGTGGATGCAACAGGATGGTGCACCCAGCCACAGCCGCGGCGGAGCGGCCGAGCGCATTGAGGCGCCGTGCTACGATGTGCGAGGCCGTTACCCGTCGGGGGTTTGAATCCCCCCCCCCCTCGGGCATGGATGTTTGTGCCGTCTTTAGAATACGCTAGTTCACAAGTAGTTTGTAAGTTTAGGGACTGATGATCCCACAGTTAAGTCCCATAAGCTTTACAAACAGCCACAGCACTGCTTCTGCGCGCAAAGCTGCACGGGATCTTTTTCCCAATAAGATAATAGGCAGAAATATGGATGTACAATGATCAGCTAGGTCTCCCGATCTGTCGGTCCTCGACTTCTATTTCTAGGGTGCAATAAGAGATATGGGGGACGCAGAAGAATGTGAAGACAGTGACCAGAGGAAAAGTTGCGTCAGGCAGGCCTTCTCTATGCTTGATAGGTAATATAATGTACTGCGCACTGCAGGTAACATTCGTTATAGACTGGAACGATGTAGAGAACAAGATGTGGTTTGTTCGCACACTTGTAGTAACGTAGGGCCACAATGAAATAGTGACAGTTTGATTTCTTTTTCTCTGTTTCCTTTTCTTGTGCTCTAAGTATTTGAAGGCTACTTTGAACCGGATTTATGATTTTATTTATTGTATGTGGACTGTTAATGGATTACATATCGAGAATGAAGAATCAATACGCTCTATGTTAATTATGGAATCAGTTACAGGAAATTGCTTTGATAGCGACTAAGTAACGTATTAACGGTTCAGTTTCTTTGGAATTGCTTCTTAACTGAACAGTATAGTCTTGTCACTAATAAGTGCGGTAACTAAGCTAAATTAAAACAAATTTGTCTACTTTGTTCTGTATTTTAATAATTTCAGACCTTCGTAAAATTCAATAGATATTATGGTGGTCGTTATACAGAAACTGAAACTGGCCGTTGTGTGAAATCGTCTTGAAAATGGTATTCATTACTGCTGTGGCTACTAGTATTGCTCTCAGCCGCTGTCCAACGCGTTTGATACCCACGGCAGGCACCGACGTATTGGCACACGTGTGCTCGCCTCTTCGTCCTGCCATCCCACGTGTGCCGCCTCGCCGCGCAGCGTCTGCTGCTGCCTTCTGAAAGCGCTACACAGCCGCTTCCGCAGAATTGGTTAATTGTCGTGTTTTATTGTCTCTCGCAATTCATGTCGATAAACCGAATATCACACTAGATTAATTAGGGACTGCTCTATCGATTGAGAACAAAAAATTTCGCTTTAAAAAATCTTTTTGTTCTTGACTGGAAACAAACCAACGCTTTACATCTACACCGGGCGTCGCAGGAACGGCGTGATCAGCAGAATTTGTTTGGCCGGAGACCGGCTACACACTGTAAAAACGAATTTGCAAATATCTGCTCAGACACCAGCGAAAATGCGTCTGATGACTCAGAGGTGAGACACCCTATATATAGGGTGCTAATCAAGCCCGACAAAGCTTAACATCTGTGATCTAGCGGGAGCCGGTGTATCAACTGCGGCATGCCCATTGGCAATCAGTGCATATTGAGTACATGAAATAATTACAGATAAATAGCTCAGGCAGTACTGAGGCTCCAGGTGCCGATCCATGCTGAAACACTCGTGTTAATACGTGGTGTATCCTCCACGGGCGACAATGCAGGCGCTCATTCTGGCACACATTTTAGCGTACAAGTTGCGAGTGCTGTCTTGCGATACATTAGTCCACGCCTGCTCGACCTGGCCACGGTGGTTCTGCACGACTTGTTGGTTGCCACGTGTCAGTTGTCGTCCCATCATGTCCCACACCTGCTCGATTGCTGGCGAGGAAAGTCGCTGCACGTTTTAAGAAGCACAAGTTTCACGCGCAGTGTGTGCACGAGTTGTATTCTGCTGGAACAACACATCACCTTCCTGTTCCTTACAACACTCAACACCTACTGAGCAATGGTCAGCGTTCCTTCCACAAACACCGAAGGCGACCAGGGATGTAGCTTCTCATACAACAGAACTTACGGACCAATGTATCTTGGACGAATGCGTCCTACGGGGCAGCGCTTGCCAAGTCTACTTTGTACTTGGAAACGACCATAACTAGCGTGCAGGCAGAATCTGGTGTCATTGCTGTACACCACAGCCCGCCAGTCCATCTTGCAAGTCATCCTCTGCAGGTCAATGGTGTGATGTAAGTGGAAGTCGGACTAGAGATAGCTAGTAGTCTGCGAGTCACTTCTGCACTCATAACCCGTCTTATCTATGTTGTTCTAGCTTCCAACGCTGCCCTTATAATATGACGATCTTGGCGGACGTGTGTGTTGTGTCGAAGTTCAGAACGTCGTCTACGTGTGTGAGAATGTTCATTAGACAATTGCAACCAGCATCTTTGTACAACTTCCACAACAAGCACCACTTTTAGTTCTCCGAATCGACGATCCCGCCACTCAAAAGACCACAATTATTTTCCGTTTCCTAATCGTTCAGTTGACAGGGGAGGAACGAATGCGTTCCTGTGGTATCTGCTTCACAGGTGGATATCACACTAAGCCTTATGGTTCTAAACATTCCATACTACAGGATACACACTGGTGGCGTTGTAGCAGGTGTGTCACCACACTATCTGCTGGCGGGCGACCTTAAAACCATTATCGGTACATCTACTTTCCCCAGACGGCATCTGGCGTCATCGGATCAAAATCGACGTCGTCTTCGCAGGTGTTAATAATTTTTTTTCACTGTGTTTCTTCACATTTTTGAAGATATCATCGTGGTAGCTCCTGCTTTCAAAATCAACAATAGACTTAATTTGGTCGTTGTCATTATGACTTACTGTCTGTGTAATGCGTCCATGCGACGAAGTGCCAATACTCCCAGTGACATTGCAAATCATATGTCCATAATTGGATGATTATGTGTATACTTTGCCTGAAAGAAAACCGATGCCCCCATAAAGAATGGTCTATTTCGGTACACATGCATACTATTAAAGTGTAAGTAAATGAGTAGATTTTCACAGTACATCAGTGTTTAGAACGCCCACCCGAATGCGTTCATGATGCCGCCACTCTCTGATTGCGGATTTGGTACCAGTCAATTGTCAGACATTGAAGTAAGACGTTTTCAGACTGTCCAAATAGTCCACAATGCGTCGCAGACGTGTTAGGCAAATAAATGTTCAAATGTTTGTAAATCTATCGGACCAAACTGCGTGGTCATTAGTCCGACGCTTACAAACTACTTGAACTAAAGTAAACTAACCTAAGGACAACGCACACACACCCATGTCCCAGGGAAGACTCGAACCTCCACGGCGAGCAACCGCGTGCTCCGCAGCGAGGCGCTTTAGACCGATCGGCTACTCCACCGCGGCCGTGTTAGACAGCCTGTCCACCAACTAAATGCATTTGACACTGGCCACATCGTTGGACTGCGCGAAGTGGAATGGTCATACCGTGCATTTGCCTGGCATGTACGATTTCAGATGTCGCAGTGGCCTGATATTAAAATCAGTACATGAGGCCACCTACACACGTCGCGCAGGTTTGGGTGAACCAAGACACGCCACTCCGAGGCAGGACCGTCTTAATGTGCGCCGAGCAGTGCAGGATCCTACGAGCTTGCCACTCGCCATCCGCGAACATGAGCAACACTATGTGGGCTGCCGCGCAGTCTTTTGACGACTTTCTTCTCCAGAGCTGGGCTCCTGCCGCCCCTTGAGTCGGTTGCCATTCACACCAGAACACCACCGCCAGCGTTTGGAGTGGTGCCGTGCCGGAAGGCATGCACAGAGAACGCATGGCTTAGTATCATCTTTAGTGAGAAGCCTCACTTCTCCATAACCTCCGGTGATCATTGTGTTCAGTTTGGCCGCATCACGAACAGTCCGCATCTCCGAGCAATATTGTGGAGGGACAAAAAATGTATCCACTGAAATCATGGAGTGGGAAGCCGCAAACCATGCATTCAGTCACCTCCAGTCGTGCTTTGGCAGATATTGACGCCATAGCGATATGTCACAGACATTCTACACCCTACCCCTGATGGCACAGCATCGAAGACACAGTTACAACAAGATAATGCACGGCTCCCGTGTAGCGACGTATGTCTTTAGACTGCCCACAGCATGAATCTCCCGCCGCCCCCATCGCCACGAGCAGCAAGGGCCCCAGACGTCTCCATCATAAAGCACACACTTCGGATGTTATTGCAAGGAACCTCTGTCCCAGTACTAACCTGAGGGATCTGAGGGGACAGCCACAACAATTGCGCACAAACTAGCAGCATTTGGAAATCCTTGCAGCCAGAGGTGCTCCACTCTACCAACCCGGCGGCAACGTTCCACCTGAAACTGCCAACAGCCTTATTCCATATTGTAATCAATTCAATAACGTCACATGGTGATTCCTTGATTTCTCCCGGCGTGTGAGCCAACTCACATAGATTTGTATCTGCAAGCTGATAGCTGTCAACACCCAGCTCGACGTGAAGGGCTTCCACGTACCTTTAGAGCGCAGGGCGCACGTCATATCAGACCCTGAATATTGTATACCAAGTTGTCCCACTTGGAGGTCACTTTTCGACAGAATGATTGTAGTGAAGGGCAGATTAAAAGAGCGTTGCGCTAGCAACGAAATGTCCTACGGGATAGGGATAATAGCACAGAGATAGCACCCAAAGCAAAGTCCTTTCTACCATACGTTGGCAGCATTTCTAACAAAATTGGCCGTATTTTAAGTAAATATGAAGCGAGAGTGTGTTTTGACGACCTTCTAAAATTAAGGCACTGTTAAGGTCTGTTAAGGATGATTTGGGTTTGCTCAAAACCAGTGTCTACCGTATCCCATGCACCTGTGGCATGTCATATACTGGTCAAACAATTAGGACCGTCGAGGACCGATGTATTGAACATAAACGTCACGTTTGCAACAACCTAACAAGTCTGCTATTGCCAAACACTGCTTAGACACAGGTCACCCGATGGAATACAACAAAACTGAAATGTTGACATGCACTTGCAACTATTGGAACCGTGCTATCAAGAAATCGATTGAAATAAAACTAGCGGATAACCTACTGAATGGAGATGGAGGTTTTTGTCTGAATTCTGCATGGAATCCTGCTCTTTCACTTGTCCAAAAACACAGGGACAAAATTAATTCCAACTCACCAGCTGAAAACTGGTGTTTATTATCGGTATTGCTGTTGGTTTTCATTTTTGGTCGTGTGATGGTGCTGTGAGCTTGCTTGCTCGTTGTGTGTTGCCTTTCTTTTGTCATTGAGAAGGGTGGTTTTAAACGTCGTTGCACATTACTCCCTCGCTGCAGTATTGCCTTGAGAAAGGCAGGGGGTACTCCCGCCAAAATATCGGCCGACTCTTTCATATCTGTCTGCATACCCGTAAGTTTTTTTGAAGATATCACATAGTATTTCATCACATGTACTTTCATTCACTTCCAAGCACACCTTCTGGTTGCATCATGCATTTTATCAGGCAGTGTAGGTGCCCAGATCAAAATAACTAAAAAAATTCACTTTCACTACAGCTCCTGCCATTATACGCTCATTCAATAATAATCTCAAAAGAGGTAAGTGCTCTGATATGACCAATAGCCACGAGTCTATTAATTATTAACTTTATTTATCCTATTACGGTACCTTATTACTTTGTCCTCCTTGCCACCTTTGAATATTCTATACAAACAATGACTAAATGTCCTAGATGTACATTATAAGATTATTAAAGTATGTCGCAGCATCTCAGGACTAGTTAACATCAACTGCAGCGAATTTCACGTAATTCTCCTTTCGTTACCTTATGATTCACGTTGAATTCACAAACATTAATGTCATCCGTATTATTCGCGTACTTATCAAATATTTCTAGAGGGAGAGAGATGATAATAATACACCTGTACCCTGTTCATAATTACTTCTTCCAGTAACAACTCACCAATCCCTAAAATTTTAACACTTGTATTAAAAGATTTAAATGATCAATAATAGACTCACCCAAAAGTTACCAATACTTAAGTTGTTTCACAAATCTCAGCTGAAAGTGGTGCAGAAACCAAGAGTCCCAAATTTATAATCTCTTCTGACACGGGGACGGCCTGACACGATGATCATCGATTTCGATCAAATTTTACAGTGACATTCTATATTGAAGATAAAGAGACATGTCTTTCGCCTTTTTGCTAGACAGTCAGTAGTTTTTTAAACAAATCAAGGTTAAAGTTGATGATGGAAAATCGTGTTTTCAATGCAATTCATCGAAAGATACTCAGAACATCTTTTACTAATTTGTATATGGGGTCAAAAGTTAATTACGTTCGAGCAATCAACGTTTTTGTGTTTTCATTCTGTAGGATGGATACTCGTAAACACAGGCGTCTTTCCGAGACCCGTTGCAGGTCGAGCGCTCCAGTGCTTGGACTGTCAAACCGTGGATCCAGGTTCGAGCCTCCATCATGGTAACTTCTTGTAAGATTTTTTAAATGTATTTGAAAATATTCTCATATTTGTAATACCTTATATTATGGTTCCTGAAGAGGGGCAGCAGCCTTTCCAGTAGTTACAGCGGCAACAGTCTGGATGATTGACTGAGCTGACCTTGTAACATAAGCTAAAATGACTTTGCCATGCAGTTACTGCGAACGGCTGGAAGCAAGGAAAAACTACAGTCGTTACTTTCCCCGAGGACATGAAGCTCTACTGTATGTATATATGATGGCATCCTCTTGGGTAAAATATTCTGGAGGTAAAATAGTCCCCCATTTGGATCTCCTGGTGGGGATTACTCAGGAGAATGTCGTCATCAAGATAAACAAAACAGGCATTCTATGGATTAGAGCGTGGAATGTTCTAACCCTTAATTGTGTAGGAAAGTTAGAAAATTTGAAAAGAGAAATGGATAGATTAAAGTTAGATATGGTAGGGATCAGTGAAGTTCGCTGGCAGGACGAACAGTATTTCTGCTCTGGTTAGTACAGGGTTATAAATACAAGATCAGTTGGTGGAAACGCAGGATTAGGTCTGATAAGAAATCAGAAAATAAGAAAATAGTTACTATCAACAGCATAGTGAACGCATTATCGTAGCAAAGATAAACACAAAGCCAACACCGACCACAGTAGTGCAAGTTTATATGCCAACTAGCACGGCCGATGATGAGGATATCAAAGAAATGTATGAGGAGATGAAAGAAATCATTCAGAAAGTTAACGGACACGAAAACTTGATTGTGATGGGGGACTAGAACTCGGTAGTAGGAAAAGGGAGAGAATTAAATGTAATAAGTGATGTGGACTAGGAAAAGGAATGAAAGAGGAGATCGCTTGGTAGAATTTTGCACAGAGCACAATTGAATGATCATCAGCACTTGGTTTAATCATCACGGAAGAGACCAGGAGACACTGGAAGGTACCAGATTGACTTTATAATGGTAAGGAATAGATTTAGAAACCAGTTTTAAGACATATCCAGGGGCAGATATAGACTCTGACCATAACTTATTGGTTATCAACTGCAGATTAAAACTTAAGAGACTGCAGAAAGGTAGAAAAGTTAGGAGATGGAACCTGGACAAATTGAAGGAAACAGAGGTGGTTGAGAGTTTCAAATGGAGCATTAGGTTAGGGTTGACTGAAACGGGGGAAAGTAATGCAGTAGAAGAAGAATGGGTAGCTCTGAGATATAGGGTAGTGAAGGCAGCAGAGCATCGTATAGGCAGAAGAGCAAGGCCTAATAGAAATCCCTGCATTACACAGGATATACTGAACTTAATTGATGAGAGGAGAAAATATAAAACTTCAGCAAGTGAAGCAGGAAAAAAGGGAGTACAAACGTCTGAAAAATGAGATTGACATGAAGTGCAGACTGGCTAAGTAGGAGTGGCTAGAGGAAAAATGCAGAACCGTAGAAGAATGCATAACTAGGGGAAAGATAGATCCCGCCTACAGGAAAATAAAAGAGATATTTGGAGACAAGAAAAGCAGCTGTATGAATATCAAGAACTCAGACGAAAAACCAGTACTAAGCAGAGAGGGGAAAGCTGAACTGTGAAAGGAATATATAGAGGGCCTATACAAAGGAAATAAACCTGAAGACAGTATTCCAGTAATGGAAGACGAAGTGGAGAAAGATGAGATGTGATACTGCGAGAAGAATTTGACAGAACGCTGAAGCATTCGAGTCGAAACAAGGCCCCTGGACTGGATGATATTCCGTCTGAACTACTGATATAGTTAGGAGAGCCAGTCATGAAAAAAATGTTCCTCCTGGTATGCAAAATGGATGAAACTGGGGAAATACCCAGAAGAATATCGTAATTCCAATTCCAAAGAAAGCAAGTGCAGACAAACGCGAAAATTACAGAGCTAGCAGTTTAATAAGTTATGGTTGCAAGATACTAATACGAATTATTTACAGACGAATGGAAAAACTTGTGGAATATGACCTCTGGGAAGATCAGTTTGGATTTAGGAGAAATATAGGAACAGGGGAGGCAATGCAAACATTACGACTTATCTTAGAAGATAGGCTGAGGTAGGGCAAACCTACCTTTTTTGCCGTTTGTAGATTTGGAGAAAGCTTTCGACAATGTCGACTGGAATACACACTTCCAAGGTCTGAAGGTATCAGGGGTAAAATATAGGGAGCGAAGAGTTATGTTCAACCTATACAAAAACCAGACAGCGGTTATTAGAGTCGAAGGGCAAGAAAAGGACGCAGAGGTTGGGAAGGGAGTAAGACAGGGTTGTACCCTTTCCCCAATGTTGTTCAATCTGTACATTGAGCAAGTAGTGAAGGAATGGAAGGCGAAATTTGGAAAGGGAATTAAAGTTCAGGAAGAAGAAATAATAAGTTTGTGGTTTGCCGATGACATTTTGTCAGAGACTGCAAGGGTTCTGAAATGGAATGGACAGTGTCTTGAAAGAAAGATATAAGATGAACATTAATGGTAATGGAATGGAATGCGAGAAAATGTTGTGATGCTGAAGGAATTAGATTAGGTAATGAGGCAATAAAAGTAGTAGATGAGTTTTGTTATTTGGGTAGTAAGATAACTTCTGATGGCCGAAGTAAAGAAGATAAAAAATGCAGAATGGCTTTGGAAGAAAAACATCTCTAAAGAAGCAAAAATTGTTAACATCCAATATTAATGTAAATGTTAGGAAGTCCTTTCTGAAAGCATTTGTCTGGAGTGTATCATTGTATGGGAGTGAAACCTGGACGATAAGGAGTTCAGACAAAAAGATGATAGATGATGGTGCTACAGACGAATGATGAAGATTAGATGGGTAGATAACGTGTCTAATGAGGAGGTGCTTAACCGAATTGGAGAGAAGAGGAGTTTCTGGCATATCCTGACTAAGATAGAATGGTAGGACACATTCTGAGACATCAAGGAATTGTCAACTTAGCATTAGAAGGAAGTGTGTGGGGTATAAATAGTAGAGCGACGAATGCAGTAAGCTAACTTATTCTCAGATGAAGATACTTGCACAGGACAGGGTAGTTGGAGAGCTTCATCAAACCAATCTGCGGACTAAGACCAAAGCTACAACAACTTTCAAGTAGAGCATCGGGAAGTGTGATTAATACCAATTCAGTGTATTTTCTGTTTAATGCAAATTCATACGTTGGTCCATAAGCAGTTGTCGGCGACTCTCTATCAAGATATGCTTTTATACTCTTGGCACGCATCGAAATTAATATCTGATACCCCTGTCTTCAGAAATATAAATCAGGTATGTTTCCTACGAACGATATGTCGGAAAACATGTGACTGTGGCAACATGTCGTTCGTTCATGATGTGAGAAATGTTTGCGTTTTGGTTGTTTTTATGATACGTTTCACCATACTGGTTGTGAGAACACTGACGAATAGACTGCCAGTAATTAGAATTACGTAATATTATACTTTAAAAGTTTTAAATTTTGTTTTATTTATTTCTTATTTTTGTACTGTGTGTCGTAAATAAATCAGTCGTAAACAGATAACACACTTCATTGAATATTAATCGCACTTCTCGATGCTATACTGCAAAATAAGCCAGAAAAGTTTTAAAAATATGCGAATATTGTAGAATACGTAAAAAATCTAACAAAAAATTACCATGATGGAGGTACGAACCTAGATCAATGGTTAAGAATCCAAGCCTTGGAATGCCTTTTTGTTCATCCAATTTGATCGTTCCTTTGCGGACGTTGGTTCGTTTTGTTCAACGTTGATTGTTTCGCCGTTGTCTCAGTTTCTGTTTTAATTGTAGAGGTCGTCGAGCCCTCTCACCGAGCGCGCTGAGCTACCACGCCGGCAGACCACTCGCCCAGCGATGGCGCTCGGGAATCGCCCAGGTTTACGAGTACCCATCCTACAGCATGAGAACAAAAGCGTTAACGTTTGGCACCATATATATTAGTAAAAATGCTTATCTTAGACCATCTTTCGATGTATAGCTTTCAAAACGCGATTTTCCATTACCAACTTTGATCTTCATTTTTCAGAATATGAAACACGTGTCTCTTTATATTTAATATAGATCGTCCATGAAAAATTCGATCGAAGTCGGCGGCCCATATGTCATACCGGGTCCTTGTGAGACAAATTTATACAGTTCAGTAACTTAGTACTGTGCTCTGCGACAACGCCGCTCGTGGCCACCACTGAAGGACATCGGCCACTTCGGACTGAGAGAGGAACCAGTCGGCACTTCGGACTGAGATAGCAACGAGTTAGGACCTTCGTAATCAGATAGGCACCAGTGAAGACTTTGCTATCGTACAGGCACTAGGCAGGCCTCTAACAACTATGTATCAACATTCTGCAGTACTATGTAAAAGTTAAGTATTGTTACATTCTGAGCAATATATATCTCTTTCTAATTTACTCTAGTGTTTATAGTTTCTGGCTGCTCCCCTCCGTACCTGCACCAGCGTGTCGGTCTCATTCCACTCGGCCACCGACACCTACGACGAGGCTGGGACACAAAAGCGGCGACGAAGTTGGGACACAAAAGTGGCGACGAGGAGTGATAGAACCGTGGACCAGCCCGCTTGCAGCAGCCAGACAGCAGTAGTAGTCGGAGCACACAGAAATTGCTCCCGCCCACCCACCCTTATTATAAGATTTTTGGGGGAACATTTTCAGTTACGTGTTTTGTGGACTTTTTTTGTTACAGAGCGTCCTCTTTCATCTTGCATTTGTGTTTTGTTCTAATTTACTTGTATGCGCGGCGCCTAATCGGTCAGCATGGCCACTACCCCGAACCCAAACTTAATGGAAATTATTCAGTTACAGACGGCGCAAATAACGCAACTCCTCCAGGCGGTGTCCCAGCTCACAGCGCAGGCAGCTAACCAACAACAACAGCCGCCGCTTCAGCAGCCCACACCTGCCGCCGCAACACTTCCTACGTTTCGCCAATACAACGAACGTGAGGAAGAATGGAGCGACTATTTCGCACAGTTTCAAGAACTCGTCGCGGCTCATCAACTTACAGGTCAGACTGTTAAGCATCTTTTATTGTCTGTGGTGGGCCCCAAAACTTTCGTGTTACTGCAAAAACTATTCCCGCACGCATCTCCTCGTGATGTAGACTTTGAACAAATTGTAGATGCACTGAATGCTCATTATGAGAGAAAAGTTCTTGTAGCCGCTGCACGATACCGATTTTTCAGACTTAAAAAATTACCGCAGCAGTCACACCTAGAGTAGATTACGGAATTGAGGGGCTTAACCCGCAAATGTAAATTTACTTGCTCTTGTGGACTTTCGTATAGTGACGTGATGTTGAGGGATGCGATTACGCAGAATATTCAGGACCCCAGAATTAGAGCAGCAATTCTGAAACAGTCTGACCCCTCATTAGACAGTGTACTGCAGCTTATAGAAGCGCATGATACTTTTGACTTAGCTGATGTAGAAATGCAAAGCCATAGTGTAAATTCAGTGCGCCGTAACGGACGCTTTCCTAGCCGTAGTTCTCAGTATAGCACTAGTGATTCCTATTTTTCTACCGGCCGTGCTGAACAGACAGTGAACAGTAGCCAGTGTAAAAGTGCGACGCAAAGGTCGCCCCGTAGTGTTAGACACAGTAATTTGAATAACGGGCGCCAACGCTCATTTCAGAAAAATGTTCGTAAGTCTTGCCCTCAGTGTGTATCTCGCCACAAACGTGCTCATTGCCCTAGTCGCAACGCGACCTGTTATCAATGTGGCAAATCAGGACATGTACAGTCTGTGTGTATGCAAATTAAAAACTCAAAGAACGGTACCGTTAGAAACAGTGCTTCGCAGAGTGCGAGAACAGTTCATTCTGTAAATGTTATACGGGCTGTGGAATTGAACAGTGCTTTCCTTGGATCTCAATTGCAAGAAAGTAGTTCTGCGCCTATGGCAAAACTATATAGTGCGCCACGTAGCAAGCGCCGACGAGCGCGTAAAACAGTGCAACAGAAAGGGGTTCGGGACAAGCAAAATGACTATGAACAGTGCATTCCTGTAGTGAAAATAGTGCCTTCTGCAACTGCTCATTGTACTAGTTCCCAGTACTGTGTAGATGGTGACAGTAGACTTGGAGTAGCTACTCAAAAGTTTAGTGCAGTAGTTAGTGACTCTGTAGTAGCCTCGCATTGCGCGGACGCCGATCCGGCGGTAGTGCCATCTAGTGACAGTGTTGTTAATCCGCTGCGTACCGAGTCTGCGCCGCTTACTTCACTACGCGGCCCGCGCAAGCGCAGTAAACAAACCGTAGCAGACGTTGCCCACATTCGCGCACCTGTCGAGCGCCGCAAGCAAAAACTTTTTGTGAATCTTTCCATTGACAATAAGACTGTGCAATTTCAGCTCGACACTGGTTCCGCTGTTACCTTAATTAATAAAGATACTTATGAACTTCTGGGTTCGCCAAAATTATCGCTGTGTCAACAAGTGTTAACAGCTTATACAAGTCAAAATATTCCCGTGCTAGGAACGTGTAGCCTGCCTGCCTCTTTTCAAGGTGTTACGAAAACAGTTGCTTTTGTTGTTCTTCAGGCCAAATCTACGCAGAACATTTTTGGACTAGATGCTTTTGACTTGTTTGGTTTATCAATTCAAAGAGATGTGCTTCAAATTTCGTCAATAGTGCCTCAGGATAAAATCAATGCATTGTGTGACAAATACAGTGACTTGTTTTCGCCGGAACTAGGTTGTGCAAAAGACTTCGTGGCACATGTGACTTTAAAAGAATCTGCAGTTCCAAAATTTCGTAAAGCTAGACCAGTGCCTATCGCATTGCGTGATTCAGTTGCCGAAGAACTTAAACGTTGGCAAGATAGTGGGGTGATTTCTCCTGTTTCTGCGAGTCAGTGGGCCTCGCCTATAGTAATTATACCCAAGCCGTCAGGAAAACTTCGTCTCTGTGCGGACTTCAAATCAACTGTCAACAGTCAAACAATTGTCGACACTTATCCCCTGCCCAGACCTGAGGAACTGATGGACAAATTAGGACAGTCTCGCTTCTTTTCCAAGATTGATTTAGCAGAGGCATACTTACAGATTCCACTTGATGACGAGTCAAAAAAGTTTTTCGTCATTAATACTCACATGGGCCTTTTTCAATTTCAACGCCTACCCTTTGGCAGTTCTTCCGCTCCCGCTATTTTTCAGCGTTTTTTGGAACAGCTGACAGTTTCCGTACCGTGTTGTTCGAACTATTTAGATGACATTGTGGTGTCCGGACGTACAGTTGAAGAACATTTAGCAAACCTGGAGTGCCTTTTCAAAGTGTTGACTGCAGCAGGTCTACGTTGCAATAAAGCAAAGTGTTCGTTTTTTCAAACTGAAATAGAGTACCTAGGCCATGTGATTAATGCCCAAGGAATCCATCCCTTACAGTCACATCTTCAAGCAATCAAAGACTTGCCTCCTCCTAAGAATGTGCATGAATTGCAAGCAGTAATGGGAAAGCTTAACTACTATTTCAGATTTATTCCCAATGCCTCTCAGATTGCAGCTCCACTGCATCACTTACGTAGGAAGAATGTTCCTTTTATTTGGTCCAAAGATTGCCAGGTTGCCTTTGACAACTTAAAGTCTGCACTACTCAGTGATGCATGTTTGATTCCCTTTGACCCTCAGAAGCCTGTAGTGTTAGCAGTTGACGCCTCATCGTACGGTCTGGGCGCTGTAATCTCACATCGTATTGGATGTCACGATCGTCCTATTGCCTTTGCATCCAAGCTACTGACGCCGACGCAACAGAATTACAGTCAGATAGAAAAGGAGGCCTTAGCAATCATTTACGGCGTCACAAAGTTTCATCATTATCTCTATGGCAGAAAATTCTATTTGTTGACAGACCACAAGCTTCTCACGTCGTTGTTCTCACCCACAAAGCCAATTCCGCCACGTACGGCACAAAAGCTTCAGAGATGGTCCTTGATATTGTCAAATTATCAGTATGAGATTTTGTACCGACCTACCACTAAACATGCCAACGCGGACACACTTTCCCGACTTCCGGTTGGCCAGGATGTATCATTTGATTCTTCAGAAATGGCATGTTGTCAGATAGACTCCAGAGATGCTTCCGCTGTCGCAGACTTTCCTTTGAACTCTCGTCGGGTTGCACAGGAAACAGCTGCGGATGCAGACCTAAGTGTGGTAGCACGTTTTGTTCGCTCAGGGTGGCCTGCCAGAGCCAAAGACATTGATCGGCCTCTGGTTCGACGTTATTTTGCACAACGTCATGCATTATCTTTAAGTCAGGGTGTACTGTTGTTGCATACCGACAACGACCAAGCAAGAGTGATTGTTCCTCGTTCCCTGCAACGAGAAGTGTTACGCCTCCTGCATCAAGGACATTGGGGCATTGTTAGGACAAAGCAATTGGCCAGACGTCATTGTACCTGGGTTGGTATGGACGCTCAGATAGAGAGCATGACATCACAGTGTACAGTTTGTGCGGAGCATCAGGCGGCTCCTCCACAGCGTTTCTCAGACTGGCCACGCCCCAAGGGACCATGGCAACGTTTACATATTGACTTTGCCGGACCATTCTGGAATACGCGCTGGTTAATTGTTGTAGACGCTTTCAGCAAGTTTCCTTTTGTGATTGCCATGAACTCAACGACGGCGTCTAGTACAATCAGTGCCTTAACATCAGTGTTTTGCATCGAAGGCTTGCCTGAAACTATCGTCAGTGACAATGGACCTCAGTTTGTTAGTGCGGAATTTCAACAGTTTTGTCGTGTGAATGGCATTCAGCATATCACCACCGCACCTTTTCACCCTCAGTCCAATGGTGAAGCAGAACGTTTCGTTCGAACATTCAAGTCTCACATGGAGAAGATGAAAGGTCAGCACTCCAGGCAGCAAGCTCTTCAAATTTTCCTGTCTACGTATCGGTGCATGCCACGTGACGGCCCGTCTCCTGCCGAGCTGCTACACGGCCGCCGTCACCGCACTCTCCTTCACCTGCTGCAGCCTCCCACGCACCGAGTCGGTTCGTATGGCGCTACGCGTTTTCAGGTTTCTACGCCGGTGCTGTACAGGGTGTTTGCTGGAAACAAGAAGAAATGGATGCCGGGCATCATTCAGCGCGTGCTCGGGCGCAATATGTTTGTTGTACGTTCTTCCACAGGGTCGGAGCTGCGGCGCCACGCAAACCAATTGCGCCTGCACAGGCCGCACGATCCTGTCTCCGGTTTCTTGATTCCAGACCCAGTTCACCGCCAGGGAGCACAAACACATCGTTCGTCAACGGGTCCAGCGTCCCCGGACTACGAGATCGTCCCGATGGAGATCGACGCGACGCCGCCGCTGTCGCCGCCGCAGATGACAGCGTCACCGAGAGGGACTCCGGGACCGTGCGTGCAGCCGCCGCCTGGGCCACGCACCTCAGAAGAAGATGACCTGCTCCCTCTGGGCGGGGGGGGTGCGCCCTTCCCCAGGTTTCGGTGGGTTCCCTGGAGGATCGCAAGGCGGATGCCGGGGCGCGGACGGCGTCTCGATCCCAGCCTCAGCTACGACGCCCGTCCCACCAGTAACGCCCCCGCCCAGGCCCTCCTCCCAGTGCCGTCGCCGTGGCCCTCAGCCCTACGCCACGACGGCGCGGCGGTTTGGGGGGGAGGGGTGTGGTGTCGCACAAGTACAAAGTGCGCGCCACTTACTTTCGCCGCGCGCCGCCATGCACGCACGGCGCGGCGTTCTCACGACGACAGCCACGAGCGCCCTCTGCGACAACGCCGCTCGTGGCCACCACTGAAGGACATCGGCCACTTCGGACTGAGAGAGGAACCAGTCGGCACTTCGGACTGAGATAGCAACGAGTTAGGACCTTCGTAATCAGATAGGCACCAGTGAAGACTTTGCTATCGTACAGGCACTAGGCAGGCCTCTAACAACTATGTATCAACATTCTGCAGTACTATGTAAAAGTTAAGTATTGTTACATTCTGAGCAATATATATCTCTTTCTAATTTACTCTAGTGTTTATAGTTTCTGGCTGCTCCCCTCCGTACCTGCACCAGCGTGTCGGTCTCATTCCACTCGGCCACCGACACCTACGACGAGACTGGGACACAAAAGCGGCGACGAAGTTGGGACACAAAAAGTACTATACTAGCATTATGTTTACATTATATATTGGTTACTAGAATGTGTCCTTCTTACGTCTACCACTCAATAAAATTTGCATTTATTGACTTGGCGAACACCGTTTTAATATTTAATTCGGTTGTGACTGCTATCGGAATTGTCCTAAGATACATATCCTGACCAAAGTTCGATAAACTAATACTAATTCTAAAAGATTCAAAAGGAACGAATCCCAGACGAGAGGCACCAATATTGGTGCGGCTTTGTTAGTGAAGATCGTTACTTTGTAACCACTATAAGGAACGATCCTGACAAACAGGAATTTCGTCGGAAGAGCTGAGTTGTAATGGCAGCCGAGAGACCCGAGGAATGAGGAGGGACGTATGGAGGAGATGGACCGAGACGCGGACTGGGTGGAGGGAGGAAGAAATGGACAGAGAGAGAGGGACAGAAAGCCAGTGGATTTCCTATAAATGATCTTTTTTGTAAATTTGATTTCATTCATCATAGCAACATCAACGCAAAGCAGGGTATCGATGTAATGTATTCTCAAGAATTCTTTTACGTATTTACTATGACGTGATTAACAAGGTGGAGCAGTTGTTTGCCCTGGTTGGTAAGAACTCCTGTAACTGTTTTAGAATTAAGAGGGAATTAAAAAGAGTTTCAAATTATATTCTGAAATATTATGTGGTTGCACTTCAAGTGCATTATGATTATCATTGATGATTTTAAGCAGACGGATTCAAAATATTGCACTGTTGTATTATTTGGAGATATCTTCTGGCCTATAATATGTAGATTGTATTATGTGCTAAAGTATAGATGTATTGGAAGAAATTGGAGCAGATAAACATGTCCAGATAATCCAAAACGCATTTATTTACCTTCAAATGCTTCCGTTCAAGAGATGGAACGCATGAGAAATGAGAATTCAATTAGGATGTTTACGTTTTGATATGTAATCCTAAAAATGCGTAACCGTGGTAGTCAACAAATTGTATGATGACGATGAAGTCGTTATCGCTGAGTGACATATAACACAAATTTGCTATATCCTTTTATTTACAGCGGAGTTCTAGAGTTGTTGTTAATCTGAATACGTGTTAGTAACGGTGCTGATGAAAACATAGTTGAGCATGCTAATCATAAAACCAGGTTACAGCACACCTTGTCCTACTGGGAACTACAGGCTCTTCTATCCATACAAACCGCGAGAGCAGACCTAGAAAATGTCACGACAACTGAAAAGCCAGTCGTACACAATCAGGTTTTCTAGTTAGAAGAACTTCCTCATGCATCAAGGGCAGGTATTTGTATGTTGAAGGCTGGGGACGACTATACGTGCCCAAGTTATTATTATAGTTTCATTCTCTCTGGCTGTATAATAGAGAAGTCCTTGGAGTGTATAATGTGAAATAACAAACCGGTATTCTGGAAACACAAAAGATACTGTCACTACCATTGTGGGTTAAGAAGGTATGTCGCTGTGTAATAAACTGATTCAAGCAAAGGACAGTAGAAGAGGCGATTCAGCGCTGGACGCACACCTGGTAATAATTTTCTTCTGTACAGGAAAACATACCACATTCCTTGAAGGATTAAAATCCAAGAAGGGCACTCCTTATAGTTAAACAAGCATTCCCACTTACTTGAATTTAAGACACAATATAATTACTATTACACACACGTGGAAGTTCAACAATGGAAAATCTTGCGATGTGCAGCAACCATATCTGATAACTTTATAGTATGGTTATTGAAATTAACACAATGAAATTATCAATTATGCATGCTGTTAAAATAACTCATGAGCTGAACAATGCAGTTTCACAGAAAGTTGTCAAACGAAAGCGCGAATGCACTGAGTGCTTGTGTTCCTTACCTTATTCTTTTGCTTGTTGGTTGAATATCGTCAAAATTGGTATTTTCTGCTTTCTCTTTCCTCTTCCCAATCAGTAATAATCTGGTTTTCTCTCCTCAACAATTAGAAAACATTAGTCTCGTCCTGGAATGTAGAGCATGAAAAAAGCACAACAATGGAATTAGTTACAATATTTTTTTGAATTTCAATCCGGCCCCACGTCGGTAGGCGCCAAACTGAAATATTTGTCCCTAATAATATAAATATTTATTTAAAAAAGTAGGCTCTGCAACTGATGCAAATTTAAAAACGTAGCGCCTGACAAAATAATGTTCCGTGAAATGAAAATTAACACCGAAAGCTAATAAATTTTGAAATCAATAGTATTTTTGAAATGAAAAGATTGGCGCTGAAATTACGGCGGGAGAAATATCTGAAGTTAGTGACCACGTTGCAAATCTCTATCATTCAAAATTGTGCCTAAAAAATCTACTTCAACTGAATAAAGCTGCAAAACGGCAAAAAAAAAAAAAAAAAAAAAAAAAAAATTAATTCTAGCAACGTGCCTAAAAACCTGTCTGATTAGGTAGAAGAGCAGCTCGCCACAAGTACATTGTACAGAAACTGTAGGAATGCACTCGTAAAACACCGACATATCATAAGTCCACGGCTAGCAAAAGTTGAAATTAATTAAATTTGGATAAACCGGCGTGTATGTCAGGGACGTTTAATGCGGAACATATGATTCTGAAATAATTATTGAGAATTGTGCATCCTTCTAACATTTAGTTTCGTACACTGAAAAAAAGATGGTGGCTGGTGGCAATCTGTAAGAAAAATTTACTCATTATTAATATATTGTACAGTTAAGAATAATGAGATGGCTCTGAAAATAAATAATTGCAATTTTTTTAAAATTAACTGACTCATATTCTGAAAATAATTGATGTTATGCAAACCTACTTACAAGAACTTGCAACTTCCATTCTGGGCTCGGAAAAATTAAAATAAAAATAGTTAAACTCAGAGCAAAACGCTATTGCATCCAAAATTATAAATGCTAGAACGGGAAGAAGAAATAATGGAGACTGCTGCTCCTTCTTATTGAGTAAAACATATGATACACGAAATTATTTGTTTCAATAGATAAAAATGTGCTGGGTAGTGTTGTACTTTAGTTACATAAATTGTTTCTTTGACGGCTCTTTAGTAATTTATATGAAATAAATACAGAATAATCGTAATAAATACAAGAGATTAATTGTGGAAAGTAAATAAAATATTGAAATAAAGTCTGGGCGGCCCTTGAAACATTATAGTGTTAATTGTGGTACCGCCTTGATCACAACGTGGTTTGAAAGTCAAAGTGGTATCTTTCAATAAGACTGCAGAGACAGAAATGATGTGTTCATCATTGGTGGAAAATTTCATAAATTTGTTCTCTACTTTAGGTGTCACTATCGTCGCCTTCTAGTTTCAACACATTATTAAGATTATACATATGTTAATTCGCAATTTGCGAGAATTTCCGACTTCAGTGGGACCCGGGTTCGAGTCCCGGTCCGGCACAAATTTCCATATCTTACAAAATGCTAGACTAACTGAAGAAGAGCAGCTGAAGTCGGAAATTCTCGCAAATTGCGAATTAATATATGTATATTCAACATATATAGCTGCGGACCATCAGCAACATCTGTTCCTTAAGAACAGACGTACCATGGTAATCATTATTCAGACTGTAGAGAAGCAGCCAAACAGTTCCAACCAATTTTTATGTAGGTGAATTCTCTGTGAGACAAAATAATTCCAAAATACATCTGTCAACTCGACACAACCTTTATATATATATATATATATATATATATATATATATATATATATATATATATATATATATATATATATATATATATATTATTTGATGGATGAAACATTTAAAAAATCTCAAACAACTAGCTTAACAACGTTGAACTCACAAAAGTGCCTTAATCACAGTTACTGAGGCAGAGAAATAAACCAGATGAGCTTTTGTGTCGTGCTGAGTAAATTATTAGTAGGAAATTTTAAATTATTGGCGTTCTTCGCTATTAGGGTACGTAACATCCAAGACTCTGTTCTGCAGCAGGCGAAGTGTCACTTGCTATTCCACGGGAGAGCTCCACATGATGCACCAGGTGTAGAATGCGTTGGTAAATCCACTACTTAGACAGCGTGAGGCACATTAGAGTGGCCCGGACATTTTAGAGCATTTGTGGCTGCATTAAAGGAGGAGGGTAACACCTGTAGCTACTTCCATCAGGGTGTATCCACGGCCCATACAGCCGGTCGAACCTTCGTGCATATTCAAGTCTTCGCGGCTTGTACTGTTGTTAACAGTCTGTTTGCGGTCCTATTGGATCACCCCCTTCACCTGATCTGTCAGTGTGCGATTACTATGTGTGATGATCCATCAAGTCTAGGGTGCATCGCAATGACCCTCGTAGTCTTCAAGAACTGCAGCACAACATTTCGGAGGAGTAGCAGTAATTCCAGTAGTCCAGCTTCGATCAGCCTTCAGGAACTTGCTGACCAGGGCCCGAAAGTGTCAAAAGATCAGTGGCGGTCACTCTCAGTAACTAATGTAGTCAGGTTAGTACTGTGGTTTTTTTTTTTATCTGCTGTGTTTCTTTGTATTCTGGAATGGTGTTTGTTTGGCTCAGCCTGTAAATCTCGCCCTTAAATGGGGCGCTCTTGTATAAATTGACACTGATAATGGGGGTTGTGTAATGTAGGATCTAATGATCTCCGATACGAAGTAATTTCTGTTTAAAACTGAGAATAACGTCAATGACTAAAATGGTTACTGGAGAGGCTCAGAGTAATTTTGAAATTATTCGGGCTGAAAATGGAATGAACTCAATATATTTTTCTAGATCAACGAATTATAATATTTTGCTAGAGTGCCACGCAAATGCTTCTAAAAAAGGGCATGTCATCGCTTGCTCATGTATGCTCTCAATTTCTCTTCAAGAATTTTACAGCTGCTAATGTGGCTGTCAATGCGATTTTGAGGACTCTTCAGTGGGTGAGTAGTATCCCTTGAAACTCTTCACCTGCTCTGAATAAATGAATTTATTGCTTGTACTGAGAAGCAATGGAAAAGCTGTCTTCTCCGCTTACAAAGCAGGGAAATGAGGCAACATCCAACTTTGTAGCACGACACGTGTGAAATTAAGTTGCAAATGACTCAGCACAAGATTCCTGCAAAGGAAGCAATGTGCTTTTCTATACACCGCCGTAGGAATGACAATAGCTGAATGCAAGGGTCTGCAAAATAAGTTTTGCTTCAGCTCATCACGTCAGCTCCTCTTTGTAGATGCAGATTAGGAAGCGGCCGCGGCGGAGCGACCGAACGCATTGAGATGCTATGCTACGATGCGCGAGGCCGTTCCCCGTATGGGGTTCGACTCCCCTCTCGAGCATGTATGTGTTCTCTTTAGTATAAGGTAGGTCATAAGTAGTTTGTAAGTTTAGGGACTTATGACCCAACAGTTTAAGTCCAATAATCTCAACAAACATTTGAAAATTGTTCTTTATATTAGGAAGCTAGTGCTGCTTAATACCCCGGTAGCAAAGTCCTTGCTGATGAGTGTAATGTTTCTTCTTCCAGCAAGAGGTCTCACCATTGTGCAGTGATTGCATAAACATTTCTGTACGCTGCACATAAAATAGTGTTTCTAAACACGTGTTTCTACGTACCATTTCGTTGCCCTCGATGACAGGCTACCCTGGGCTTACCTTTTAGCAACACCTCTCGCACAAAGAGAGAGTTTCTACCATGTTCACACCAGCTGTGCAAATGTTAATAAATACTGATTGTGTTAACTAATATCTAAAGTGTTTTTCATAAAAATCAGAATAGATACAACCCCTTTCACAGGTGAAATGATAGTCTGTAATTGTGTGGATTTCCAGCGTAATAAATATTATTCATCTTAAAGGGTTTGCAGCCAGATTTTATCATTCACACAACAGGAAATTTCATCGGTCCACCTCGCCGCCATCTTTAGGTGAGATTGTTGGTGCACAATCAGCACAACATTATTGTTTTTTCTTTCTTTCGTTTTTGTTTTTTTCATTCTCGACTCTAAGGAGTGTAACGGCCCATTAAGAGTTGCCATTCTGTCCAGCCAGATATGAAACAATGGGGTAACTGGGCAAATCGGGAATCCAATTGGGAATAAACGGGAGGGGCTTACGAGTTCCAGCATATGCCTTGTAACTTAGGGAAATCTCCTGTAAACTTTGATCGGTGCCGAGGAATTCGAACCATTTTATTTTTGGGACTTTTTCCTCGTGGAGAACGTTGACCAATTCAGGTGAGGTTGTAGCACAAAATTATTGTTTTTTTCTTTCTTTCGTTTTTGTTTTTTTCATTCTCGACTCTAAGGAGTGTATCGGCCCATTAAGAGTTGCCATCCTGTCCAGCCAGATATAAAACAATGGGATAACTGGCAAAATCGGGAATCCAATTGGGAATAAACGGGAGGGGCTTACGAGTTCCAGCATATGCCTTGTAACTTAGGGAAATCTCCTGTAAACTTTGATCGGTGCCGAGGAATTCGAGCCATTCTATTTTTGGGACTATTTCCTCGTGGAGACCGTTGACCAATTAAAAGAAATCATTACCAATACAGTATGATTACAGTCCCGTCAGTGAAAAAATGGTTTTGCGAGTTACTCGCATTACGAGTATTCGCACAGATCAGCTCGACCAAATTGCCCTAAGGAGCGTCTCGTTGGAGGCGCTGTGCGTCGTACCATCAGCAGACATCATGTAAGGCGGCCCCTTTACACCCTGGTACAGGCCACGGCGCGAGAGGCGGAAGAACCGCTCTCTGCAAAGTCAACAAACTGCAGCTCGAACAGCGGTGCAGTAGACAGACCAAAGCGATGAAACGCAAATAAGCATAGAGCCTGTTGAAAACCGGGCCTTTGTTGCTTAATATCTGATAAAGCAGGATTCCACATGCATTTGCTGTTTTCAGAGACGGCTAACACGTGTACACCACCCTGTGAAACCTGCTGTGGATGAACGCTGCCTTAATGAAGAGCTTAACATGTTCAAAGATACGAAAATTATTGCCCCAGTTTCCTGTTACTGGGATTGTGTATTTAAGGAGTGGCTTGATATACGATTATCAGCTGATATTGTTAAAATAAGTGGAATCCTGTTTGATAAAATAATGGTGACCCCCACTTTGCATGGGTAACAATGATTACTGTAGCCAGGTCACTTCTAGAGCGTGAGCAGAGAAGACCGTGTGACGAAGAGTAATACGGTTTGTGCCTTGCTACACCCAAAGAAAAACTCTAAGATAATGGGAAATTATATTTCTTTTGTTAATGTATCATAAGTCCAGCGGATAGACATTGTTTTCTGTTTTCCTATTTTGAGTAAAAACGGTATTTCACTTCAATAATTTATATTCAAAAACTAAATAGCTTTTAGATATAGTAATTATAGTTTCATAAGTCACGTACCACCCTCATGAACCACAGAGAACACAGACATCGCCAAAATGGCGTAGCATGCGTGCAGCGATACAGCCTGCTACGGCAACCATAGCGGAAGGGTATATGTGGAGAAAGGGGCAGCGCCTTTTCAGTCGTTAAAGGGGCAACAATCTCGAAGATTGACTGAGCTGGCCTTGTAATTTCAGATAATATAACTTGCCATGCAGTTACTGCGAACGGCTGGAAGCAAGGAGAAACTACAGTCTTTACTTTTCCCGAGGACATGCAGCTCTTCTGTATGAATATATGATGAAGGCATCCTCTCGGGTAAAATATACCGGATGTAAAATAGGCCCCCATTCGGATCCTCGGGTGGAGACTACTCAAGAGGATGTCGTCATCAAGAAAAACAAAACACATTCTACAGGTCGGAGCATGGAATGTTCTAACCCTTGATTGTGTAGGTCAGTTAGAAATTCTGAAAAGAGAAATGGATAGATTAAAGTTAGATATGGTAGAGATTAGTGAAGTTCGGTGGCAGGATGAACAGGATTTCTGGTCAGGTGAGTACATGGTTATAAATACAAAATCAGTTGGTGAAAACGCAGGATTAGGTCTGATAAGAAATCAGAAAATAGGAAAATAGTTACTATCAACAGCATAGCGAACGCATTATTGTAGCAAAGATGGACACCAAGCCAACACCGACCACAGTAGAACAAGTTTATATGCCAACTAACTCTACCGATGATGAGATCCAAGAAATGTATGAGGAGATAAAAGAAATTATTGATACCGTTAAAAGAGAAGAAAACTTAATTGTGATGGGGCACTGGAACTGGGTAGTAAGAAAGGGAAGAGAAGGAAATGAAGTAGCTGAGTGTTGAGTGGGGAAAAGGAATGAAAGAGGAGATCTCCTGGCAGAGTTTTGTGCAGAGTACAATTTAATCATCACAAACATTTCGTTTAATCATCATGAAAGAAGGTTATACACGTGGAAGAGACCAGGAGCCACTGGGAGGTACCAGATTCACTTTACAGTGGTAAGGCAAAAGTTTAGAAACCAGTTTTTAAACTGTAAGACATAGATCAAAGCCAACTGCAGAACGAGCTGAATAAGATTGGCAATTGACTCTAAATAATGAGAAGTGTGAAGTCGTCCACATGAGTACGAAAAGAAATCTGTTAAACTTAGTTTACAAGATAAATCAATCAAATGTAAAGGCTGTAAACTCCACAAAATACCTAGGAATTACTATTACTTCAGACTTAAATTGGTAAGAACACGTAGATAATATCGTGGGAAAGGCGAACCAGAGACTGCGTTTTATTGGCAGAACCCTTAAAACATGCAACAGAACTACAAAAGAAACTGCATACACTACGCTTGTCCGTCCATTTTTTGAGTATTGCAGCCCAGTGTGGGATCCTTATCAGGTGGGATTGACGGAGGACATCGAAAGAGTCCAAAGAAGGGCAGCTCGTTTCGTATTGTCACGATACAGGGGAGACAGCGTTACGGAAATGATACAGGATCTGGGATGGGAATCATTACAACAACGGCGCTTATCGCTGCGGCGTGGGCTACTTGCGAAACTCCAATCGCCAACATTCTCCTCCGAATGCGAAAATATATTGTTGACTCCCCACTTACATAGGTAGAAATGATCATCAGAAAAAAATACGAGAAATCAGAGCTCGAACAGAGAGATTCAGGTGTTCTTTCTTCCCGCGCGTTATTCGAGAATGGAATGGGAGATAAATAGTATAATTGTGGTTCGATGAACCCTCTGCCAGGCACTTAAATGTGATTTGCAGAGTATCCCATGTAGATGTAGATGTAGATCCAGTGGCATAACGTATTTGTTATAAACTGCAGATTAAAACTTAAGAGGCTGAAGAAAGGTAGAAAATTAAGGAGATGGAACCTGGACAAATTGAAGGTACCAGAGGTGGTTGAGAGTTTCAGAAGGAGCATTGTGCAAGAACTGGCTGAAACTGAGGAAAGTAACGCAGTAGATGAAGAGTGGGTAGCTCTGAGAGATAGAGTTGTGAAGGCAGCAGAGGATCATATAGGCAGTAGGACAAGGCCTAATAGAAATCCTTGTATAATACATGAGATACTGAAATTAATTGGCGAAAGGAGAAAGTATAATAATGCATCAAGTGAAGCAGGCAAAAGGGACTACAGATGTCTGAAAAAAGAGGTTAACAGGAGGTACAGACTGGCTAAGCAAGAGTGGTTTGAGGAGAAATGCAAGAACGCAGAAGAATGTGTAACTAGGGGAAAGATAAATATCGACCACAGGAAAATAAAAGAGACATTTGGAGACAAGCAGTGGTGTGAATATCAAGAACACAGAGGAAAACCAGTACTAAGCAAAGAAGAAAGCTGAAAGGTGGAAGGAATATATAGAAGGTCTGTAAAAAGGAAATAAACTGGAAGGCAGTATTCTAGAAATGGAAGACGAAGATGAGATAGGAGATACGATACAACGCAAAGAATTTGACTGAGCACTAACAGATCTAGATCTAAGCAGAAACAAGGCACCGGGTGTAGATGGTGTTCCGTCTGAACTGCTATCATCGTTAGGAGAGCCAGTCGTGAAGAAATTGTTCCACCTGGTATGCTAGATTTATGAGACAGGGAAATACCCATAGACTTCAAGAAGGATATGGTGATTCCAATACCTAAGAAAGCAAACGCAGACAAATGTGAAAATTACAGGTTTACAAGTTTAATAAGTCATGGTTGCAAAATACCAACACGAATTATTTACAGGTGAATGAGCAAGCTGTGAAGGAATGGAAACATAATTTTGGAGAGGAAATTAAAGTCCAGGGAGAGGGAATAAAAATCTTGTGGTTTGCTGATGACATAGCAATTCTGTCAGAGACAGCAAAGGACATGAAGTAGCTATTAAATGAAATGGACAGTGTCTTGAAAGGCAGATATAAGGTGAACATTAACAAGAGTAAAACGAGGGCAAGGAAACGTAGTATCAGAAAATCAGACGATGTTGAAAGAATTAGATTAGGTAATGAGACGATATAAGTAGTAGATGAGTTTTGTTATTTGGGGAGCAAGGTAACTTCTGACGTCCAAAGGAAAGAAGATATAAAATGGCCATGGGAAGAAAAGCGTTTCTGAACAAGCGAAATTTGTTGACATCCAATATCAGTTTAAATGTTAGGAAGTCCTTTCTGAAAGCATTTGTCTGGAGTGAAAGGTGGACGATAAGGAGTTACAAAAATATGATAGAAGCTTTCGAAATGTGGTGTTACAGACGAATGATGAAGATTAGATTGGTAGATCACGTAACTAATGAGGAGGTGCTCAACAGAATTGGGGAGAAAAGGAGTTTCTGGCATATCCTAAGAGAAGGGATAGGTTGCTGGGACACATTCTGAGACATCAAGGAATCGTCAGCTTAGCATTAGAAGGAAGTGTGTGGGGTGAAAATTGCAGAGGGAGACCAAGGGACGAATACAATAAGCAGATTCAAAGGATGTAGATTGCCGTAGGTATTCTCAGATGAAGAGGCATGGGCACGACAGGGTAGCGTGGATAGCTGCATCAAACCAGTGCGGACTGAAGACCACAACAAGAAGTCACGTTATATCTTTCTAATCAATAAATATCTTGATCCTATGGCTACCCAAATTCACAGGACCACCCGCTGGCCTAATCTAAAGATTACTGAAGATTTCATGAAAAATGCTTGGAATTCAAATGTGTGATGCAGTTATCAGTCCCTAGGCTTACAAACAACTATGTTATGCTAAGGACGTCACACACACATGCCCGACGGAGAAATCTAAATTCTGTCTGCGAGCAACCGCGCGCTTCGCTGCGAGGGGTTAGAGTGCTTGGCCACTACAACGCGACTCAAAACTGCTCCTTCCGTCTTGGAGTCCATAGGGAACATACATGCAACCATCAATTTTATAGATATTGATTAAACAAGAACATTATGGGTTTCGAGCAGTTCTATCTTATTTGAGATTCACCACTTTCGTCAATCGTATCATTGGTGGGGCTGCAATTTTCGTCGCTTCGCAGAGAGCATTTCTTCCGTTTCAGAGGCACGCGCAGCGGCCTGTGTCTGGGGTATCAACGAGACGCCGTATCTGACTTATCCGTAGTTCCGGCATTATTGTGGGCCCTCTTCACCTGAAGATGGCGACAAGGTGGACTGGTTAAATATCGGGTCCTGAGGACGATGAAATCCGACTGTAAAATCCGTGAGGAGACTCACTCTTTGAAAGTCTCTTTTAAGTAATGTGTTTCTCATGAGTCGCCACATCACTATAGACTTGTGTTAGTGACAGGCCTTTTGCTGGCTCACAGCCTGCTCAGTAATTTAATATTCCAAATGAGTAGGTAATTTACTGCCGGCAGTTGTTCCGCACTAGCCGGTGTGTGGTAACCTATGAGTGATAAGCATCGGCGTGGTCGCCGGTGTTCTCACCAGACTACAAGAGCGCAACGAGTGGCAGTGCGCGTGGCGGTGGCGGTGGCGGACGTAAATCGCGGGTTTCACCGTTAGACTGACAGAGCGGCCTTGACCAGCGCGGCTGCGGCTGCGGCCGTTTCCGCCGCGGGCGGCCGCCGTCCGCCCAAGTTCACAGCCGCGGGCGTGCACGCCGCCTGCCTCTCTGCGTCTGCCCCGCCTGGTAGGCTTCTGGGCATCACCACGGTGTCAAAAGGATATCCTAATGTATTATGATGCCAACTGGCTAGCAGAGCGCAGTATGTCACTCTCTACGGAGAGAAACACTTCACACGTGAAAGGGTTTTCTGGAGTGCCACAGGAGTATTGAAGGACCGTTGGTTTTCACAATATGTGTGAACGCCCTCGTGGAAAGATGCTGTAGGATGTCGAGGAGACGCAGCACTAGGAAGGGCGGCGGAAGGATCTGCAGTGTACCGCCGCCGCATAAAGTAGGGAGTAGCAATTGACCCTTAACAACGCCGCATTTATAGATTTACTATAAAATTATGCAATAGCAGGAGAAATACAGGGAGCAAAGCAGTGCAAAGTTTGTGAAACTAAGGCTTCAAACTGCTAAGGTTGCCGGCCGCGGTGGCCGAGGGGACTGAGGCGCTCCAGTCACGGTCTGTACGGCCACTACGGTCGGGGGTTCGAATCACCCCACTGGCATGGATATTTGTGCTGTCCTTGGTATTACTTAGTTCTTAAGAAGTTTGTAAGTAGGGACTGATGACCCCGTAGTTAAGTCCCATAAGCTATACAAACATTTGATTTGAACTGCTAAGGTCATCGGTCCTTGGACTTACGCACTACTTAAAATAACTTATCACAAGGACAACACTCATACATACACCCATACGCAAGGGAGGAATCGAACCTCCGACTGGAAGCCGCCGTGCAAATTCTGACGTAACGCCTCACACCGCCCGAATATCTCCGCGGCGTGACCACTCACTAGAAGCAGTTACTTCCATAAAATATCTGAGAGAAGGCATAAGGAACGATTTGAAACCGTACGACCATATAACATTAATCGTCTGTAAGGCAGATGTCAGACTGAGATCCACTGGAAGAACCCTCCGGACGTGTAGTCCGTCAACATATAAAGTATGTTACAAACATTATGAAATCTCTTATTTAATGTTTTAATTGTATATAACCTGAGGATGTGACTACAGATGACGAAACCGGTCGTTTCTTTTTAAGTCAGTGAAAAACATCATCATTGCAAACAAATCGTTCGTCCGAGGCCTAAGTGTTGTTTATAAGTCTGGGATCTGTACCAGGTTGGATTGATAGAAGACAGAGAAGATCCAATGGAAAGCTGCACGCTTATGGTCTCACTTAGTAAGCATGAAAGCGCCTCGGAGAGGATTTAACAGCTGCAGTGGCAGAGAGACGTTCTGTATCGCGGTACATCTGCTTCTAAATATATACTCTGCAGGTCACATTCATGTGCATAGCAGAGGGTTCATCGAACCACTTTTATGATATTTCTCTATAGTTCCATTCTCTAATTGATAACGGGAAAAAGGAACAATTATATTTCTGTTATTTTATTCCCATGTCATATCTTCCTATATAGGTAGGTGCTAACAATATATGTTCGCATTCTGAAGAGAAAGTTGGTAAAAGAAATTTCGCAAATCTCGCCGCAACAAATAACGCCTTTCTTTTAATGATTTGCACTCCAACGCGTGCATCATTTCCGTGACACTCTCTTCCCTACATTGCGATAATACGAACGAGCTGCCCTTCTCTGAATTTTCTCTAAATCGTCCGTCAGACTAACCTGGTGTGGATACCACAATACGCACCAATACTCCAAAATAGGACGCACAAGTGTAGTGCAGGTAGTTTCTTTAGTAGAAGTGTTGCATCTTATATGTGTTCTGCCATCAAACGTAGTCTATGTTTCGCCATCCTTACATATTTTCTATGTTCTTCCAATTTAAGTTGTTCGAAATTGTTACTCTTAGGTATTTAGTAGAATTGACGACCTGTAGGTTTGACTGACTTATCGTGTAGATAAAGTTTAAAGGTTTTTTTTTTTTTGTTTTTTTGTTTTTTTTGTTTTTTTTTTTTTTTTTTTTGTGATTATGTGGATGACCTTACACTTATTATTAGGGGTCAATCGCCAATTTTTGCACCATGCAGATTATCTAAATAATTTTGCAGTTGCTTTTGATTCTGGTGACTTTACTGACAGATAAATGACAGCATCATCCGCAAACAATCTAAGAGAGCTACTTTGATTGTTTCGATTGTCTCCTATATAGATATATAAATGAATGTTTGTCTGTATGTCCTCTATGTGTTCATAAACCATTCATTCGATTTCAATGAAACTTTGGTGAACTCTTCACCATACGCCCGCGAAGCTTTCTGGCCCCAAAACAAAGGAGCACGACACATAGGAGATATGACGCCATGAATAATGAGAGGCCACCGCGTGAGAATACGCAAATGTGTGCATCAATTATTGGAAAATGGGAGTAGTTAGGGACCTGCAACAAAGTTTGGAAGTAATTTCTGACGTTTATAAACAATTTTGTAACTGCCATCCCCACACACCCACACACACACAAAATGATGAAATGAAAAGAAGTTTACGCTCACAAGTTTCGCAGTAGATGTCGTGAAACTGTCGCAGCAGGCTTGACCTTGTCTCAAATAAAGTTAGCATTACAGGTTTGCATGTTACTATTCATTTTTGTCTGCAAATCTCCCTTAATTCTCTTGCATCCAAAAGTAAGCAATCTGTTTTCTTAATCTCTATCTATATAAAAGCGAAAGGATACTCACTCACTCACTGACTAAACGCAAAACCTCGAAAACTACTTCACGTATGAAGCTGAAATTTGGCAGGTATGTAGTTTATAGGTAGACTAGCTTAAACCCGCGGCTCCGCTCGCTCTCGGTCCTCACGTTGCCTATTGTCACGTTGTAATGGTGATTCAACGTTCGCCATTGCTGTCCTCTTGTCCCTCCTTTGTGACAGTATTATCTCGCGCTGTTCTTCATTTTCGTTTGCTCTTTATCTTTTAATACGTTTCGCTCCAACAGTGTTTCTTGATAATGACGTTTTCCTTTTCCGACGCATGTTGTCTGAATGTGATCTATTAAAAGTAATGTACTGTTGTAATATGTGTAAAGTAACTCAGTGCACATTTATCTACGAAGTTTAAATAACAATTAAATTAATGTAATTAATTTCACTCATTTTTCAAATGTCGCTATCCAATGACGAAATTCAACAATAATGATTGTAATAATATCACAGATCGATCACTTGATGTAATGCGCGAAACGTCAAATCGATTTTTTAAAGAGATGTATTAAAAGAAATTTCTTTTTTACTGCTTTATTTATTTATTCTTATATTTCTTTATTCGTATGCTTATCCTTACAGAGAAAGAGCTGAAGACATTGTAGCACGCATAGAGCAAAGATACGTACGGTCCGTGCCATCACGTTTCGCTGTATGTAACCTCCTTGCTATAGAGTCGCAAACGTCATCTCTGGCCTTCAGTCCGAATTTTTTTATAATTTGACGACTTTCAACCACCATATCTTCCATTCACTTATAGCTTATCGGCATGGAACTGCGATGGTGTACAACGGGAGACTTCGGAGAACAATTACACACAGACCATTCGTTTGCATTCTGTATTTTCCGCTGCACAGCGAAATATTAACACACACACACGTGGAATTTTATGTACACCGATAACTTTCCATCACATTATATTCCACCCTTTTATCATTATCAACCCTCAAGCAACAATGCAACCAATAAAACCATTTTCAAAGAGTAAATATAACTTTCAAAGAATAATTATTGTTCCGCATTTCGCGTTATATTCTTCAAATAACTAAATATCTATCAGATCGCTACAAAACCGCGCCTAAAACCTTCCTCAGATATAAATTAGTGACTGTACATATATTTAAGTATCTGTGTCTTGTCGTTAGTACGTGATAAGCGTACACCGAACAGACATTCACATTAATATATATAGATAAATCCGATCGTCGTAAAACCATGCCTAAAGCCTTCCCGGGTAGACATTAGTAACTGTACAAATTTTTAGCTCTTTATGTCTTGTGGTTCAGACGTGATAAACGTACACCGTACAGACATTCACATTTATAGATATAGATAACGTCAGCTAAGAAAATAATTTGTGATGGGTGCATGGCGAAGCATACTTCTCTTTTAGACTCACGAAATCTACAGTTTCATTCCGATCTTCACGAAATTTCTTACGCTTGACCTTCAAAACAAGAGGAAGGTCACCGTCTACCTTAAGTTTCATACGGTGCATGGGGAAGGGTACTTTGCAACATAAAAATGGATCCCTAAATACCTTGATCGCGCCATAACGTCAGAACGGCTCGACCGATTTCACAAATCCTTTTTTGTTGTTTTCGTTATTCTCAGAACAAGGGCTGTATGAAATAAAACTACAATATTTGAGAACAACAAAGTGAGTTTTTCATCTGACCCTGCGTTTCTAATGTTTAGGTATCTATAGTTTTGTTCCGATATCTACCTCAAAATCAAGAGGAATGTCACTGTCTGTATAAAATTTTGTTCGGTGCATGGTGGACGGTACTTAACTTACGGAATTTTACAAAATGCATAGTTTTGCTCCAATCTTTATGAATTTTTGCAGACATGACATTTAAACCAAGAAAAGATCACTGAGTACATAGATGTTTAAATAGTACATCACAGAGGGAACCTTCAGGAAGACTTTGCCGAGAGAGGGAAAGGTGGAAACGAACAGAGACATGGGAATGAAAGAGATGGATGCAGAGAGAAGGGGAAAGGGAGTGTGGCCTATGAGAGTGTAGGGTAAATGAACACCCGTGCAACGCCGGGTTCTGTATGTCCTTTAGGTATTCATAAACCATTCATTCGATTGCAATTAAGGTTTGGTGAAAACTGTCCACCGTACTGCTCAAAACCAAAAGAGCACGATACATAGCACAGGAGATATGACGTCATAAATAATGAGAGGCCACCGCGTGAGAATACCCAGATTTATCCGTCAATTATTGGAAAATGGGAGTAATTAGGGAGCTGCAACAAAGCTTGTATGTAATTTCGGACGTTTATGAAGCATATTGTAACTGATATCCCCCCTACCCACAAAATGATAAAACGAAAATGAGTCTACCGCTCACAACAGTTTCGCTGTAGATGCCAAAAAACTGTCCCATCGGGCATGACCTTGTGATGTTTTATTTGATTACTGCTGACTGTCTTCGCAACATATTTTGCATATAGTATCGATATGTATAACTATATGTGCCATCAAATTTATACCACTGTACGACACATACTGCAGGACAAATCTAATATATAAAGATTAATGTTTATTTATTTTTTTGTTCGTTTTTTATGCACGGCCATGCCGTAAATCCGATTGCGATAAAACTTTCTTAACCCATTGCTTGCATTCGCTCGAAGGTTATACGCACACTAAAATTGAATTCGTATGGTGAATGGCGGAGGGTGCTTTACAATTGGCTAATTCGTTTCTTATGCCTTCACGCTGAAATGGCTGGACGGATGTGAATTAAATTTGGAACAGAGGTAGCTTATATCCTGATTAATACGTGGGCTGCCTTTCATAAGGCACCGTACGGTGCATGGCGGAGGGTACCTTACAATGAGTTAATACATTTGTTTCTCTTCACGCTGAAACAGCTGGACGGATTTGAAAGAAATT